>NQVE01000072.1:0-312500 GCA_003260385.1 Cuscuta australis
ATTAGGAAATTTGGTTAAAATAGCATCACACTATTTTAAAGAATTACTCAAAGAGTAAAACAAAGAAGTTTTTATTCAATCCATGCCTTGTCTTACAATGGCCATATGCCTGTGTATATATAGGCCACAATGGAGGGGAAAATACAACAACAAATAAAGAAAAATACAATAAAGGAAACTTCCTACTTCTTTCCTAAAATCAAAGATTAATGTCCATCCATGTGAGCTGATTTTCCAAGATGCTTTCTCCCTGATTTTGGGCTGATCTTCTTTGGGTTTATTTGGGTAGAAATTTCGTGCATATAAGGAAGAAAAACAAAGGGGAATCAAGCCTTAGACTTTTGTGAATAAAATGCCAAAACAGCACTATTCATTCAATGACTTTGTTTCTGATTTTGTTCTTTTGTTTCAAAAGTGATTATGCTTTTGTTTTGTGGAAGAAAAGGCTTTATTCTTTGTTGAAAATCAGGAAATAATTTTAGCCTTATACCCAAGCTTAGAAAAGGCAAATAGGAATTGACAATTTTGGGACTTTGAAGTGCAGAGATGTACAATAATCGATTAGCACCTTTAGATAATCGATTAACAGGATTTGGTTCCAAACCAGGAATGATCAGAGACGCTCAATAGTCGATTAACACTGAAGAACAATCGATTAATAAGGCTTGCACAAAACTGGGTATTTTCAGAGGTCACAGATAATCGATTATTGGTTTGGAGATAATCGATTGTTGGAGGTTGCTAGTTTGTGACGAGGAATCAGAGGGATAGAATAGTCGATTATCAGTTGTGTATAATCGATTATTCAGGCTTTCAGGATCAAGATTAGGAAAGAGAGAGGATAATATTTTGTGGTTTTGTTTGAAAAGGCAAAAACAAGAAACAAAGGTTTTTATTTGATGGAAAAGATTTTATTTTTGATAAAAGAAAGGAGATAAAACTTTTTTTGGATATTTGGGAGAGGGTGGTTTTGCTTGAGTCATCCGGGGGTACATCATACTCCCCTTCTTCAAAGAAAGTTTGTCCTCAAACTTTCACACCACCGTGGAGAAACTAGTAGTTCATAAGAGAATTCCCGAATAAAAGGAAGAATCCAATGAACCACCAATTTGTTTTCTTTCCGAAGTCTTCTCGCACCTTCTTGTGTAATCTTCGAAACCTTATTGAAACCTTGTAGATTGCCTCATTCGCAAAGATAATTTCCAGATTTTTGAGGCGTTTTGGGAAGTCCATATCTCAAGAACCAGAGATTGGAATGACAAGATTCCAACTCTCATAGTTAGATATTGAAGTCCCTTAACACGTACCAAAAATGCAGAGTCATTGATAGAGCTTTGCTTACTCTTTCATGACCAGACTCGCAAGGTAGTCAGGATACACGCAGAACTTCGTCTTCAACTTCGAGTGGGCGCATCTCACTAACCACAACTCGGAATTGAGCGAAACCAACGGCAAAATGAAGCCTACACTTTCAAATTTCAGCTGTGAAAATTTCACTTCGAAATATGATATGTAACCTCCTCCGTGGTCTATTCTTTACACTGAAAATTTCAGGAAGAAATTTTCCGAAGCCTCGTCTTGCAACGTTTGCGTTTCTGGTCTTCCGGGTAGTCTCCACGACTTAGACAAACCAAAAGCTTATCTTAGACTATGGAAGGGTGTAAAGGGGTCCCTTTATGGATGTAGAACAGCATGCTTTGATACCAAATGTTGTACCCGAGACCAGGGTCTTATCGAGTAGCTATTTTATGGCGGATTTTGCGGAAGGAAATGGATGATGGAATTGAGGGGTGAAATATGGAGTGTGGGAAAGAGTTCTTTTTGGTGTTTTTAATGAGAGAAAAGAATAAGTTTAAGAAGAAGAAATGGTGAGGAATGAAATGGCAGAAACAAAATGAAGGATAAACCAAGTTGGTGTTAAGAGATATGACACACTCTTATCTTAACTTGGGGCTTTTATCTTCTTTTACACATTAATAATCACTACTAATGTATAAAATTAGACTCTAACACGCACTCAAAAGTAGCCAACTTTAGAGATATTTCATTAGGAAATTTGGTTAAAATAGCATCACACTATTTAAAGAATTACTCAAAGAGTAAAACAAAGAAGTTTTTATTCAATCCATGCCTGTCTTACAATGGCCATATGCCTGTGTATATATAGGCCACAATGGAGGGGAAAATACAACAACAAATAAAGAAAAATACAATAAAGGAAACTTCCTACTTCTTTCCTAAAAATCAAAGATTAATGTCCATCCATGTGAGCTGATTTTCCAAGATGCTTCTCCTGATTTTGGGCTGATCTTCTTTGGGTTTATTTGGGTAGAAATTTCGTGCATATAAGGAAGAAAAACAAAGGGGAACCAAGCCTTAGACTTTTGTGAATAAAATGCCAAAACAGCACTATTCATTCAATGACTTTGTTTCTGATTTTGTTCTTTTGTTTCAAAGTGATTATGCTTTTGTTTTGTGGAAGAAAAGGCTTTATTCTTTGTTGAAAATCAGGAAATAATTTTAGCCTTATACCCAAGCTTAGAAAGGCAAATAGGAATTGACAATTTTGGGACTTTGAAGTGCAGAGATGTACAATAATCGATTAGCACCTTTAGATAATCGATTAACAGGATTTGGTTCCAAACCAGGAATGATCAGAGACGCTCAATAGTCGATTAACACTGAAGAACAATCGATTAATAAGGCTTGCACAAAACTGGGTATTTTCAGAGGTCACAGATAATCGATTATTGGTTTGGAGATAATCGATTGTTGGAGGTTGCTAGTTTGTGACGAGGAATCAGAGGGATAGAATAGTCGATTATCAGTTGTGTATAATCGATTATTCAGGCTTTCAGGATCAAGATTAGGAAAGAGAGAGGATAATATTTTGTGGTTTTGTTTGAAAAGGCAAAAACAAGAAACAAAGGTTTTTATTTTGATGGAAAAGATTTTATTTTTGATAAAAGAAAGGAGATAAAACTTTTTTTGGATATTTGGGAGAGGGTGGTTTTGCTTGAGTCATCCGGGGTACATCATACTCCCTTCTTCAAAGAAAGTTTGTCCTCAAACTTTCACACCACCGTGGAGAACTAGTAGTTCATAAGAGAATTCCCGAATAAAAGGAAGAATCCAATGAACCACCAATTTGTTTTCTTTCCGAAGTCTTCTCGCACCTTCTTGTGTAATCTTCGAAACCTTATTGAAACCTTGTAGATTGCCTCATTCGCAAAGATAATTTCCAGATTTTTGAGGCGTTTTGGGAAGTCCATATCTCAAGAACCAGAGATTGGAATGACAAGATTCCAACTCTCATAGTTAGATATTGAAGTCCTTAACACGTACCAAAAATGCAGAGTCATTGATAGAGCTTTGCTTACTCTTTCATGACCAGACTCGCAAGGTAGTCAGGATACACGCAGAACTTCGTCTTCAACTTCGAGTGGGCGCATCTCACTAACCACAACTCGGAATTGAGCGAAACCAACGGCAAAATGAAGCCTACACTTTCAAATTTCAGCTGTGAAAATTTCACTTCGAAATATGATATGTAACCTCCTCCGTGGTCTATTCTTTACACTGAAAATTTCAGGAAGAAATTTTCCGAAGCCTCGTCTTGCAACGTTTGCGTTTCTTGGTCTTCCGGGTAGTCTCCACGACTTAGACAAACCAAAAGCTTATCTTAGACTATGGAAGGGTGTAAAGGGGTCCCTTTATGGATGTAGAACAGCATGCTTTGATACCAAATGTTGTACCCGAGACCCAGGGTCTTATCGAGTAGCTATTTTATGGCGGATTTGCGGAAGGAAATGGATGATGGAATTGAGGGGTGAAATATGGAGTGTGGGAAAGAGTTCTTTTTGGTGTTTTTAATGAGAGAAAAGAATAAGTTTAAGAAGAAGAAATGGTGAGGAATGAAATGGGCAGAAACAAAATGAAGGGATAAACCAAGTTGGTGTTAAGAGATATGACACACTCTTATCTTAACTTGGGGCTTTTATCTTCTTTTACACATTAATAATCACTACTAATGTATAAAATTAGACTCCTAACACGCACTCAAAAGTAGCCAACTTTAGAGATATTTCATTAGGAAATTTGGTTAAAATAGCATCACACTATTTTAAAGAATTACTCAAAGAGTAAAACAAAGAAGTTTTTATTCAATCCATGCCTGTCTTACAATGGCCATATGCCTGTGTATATATAGGCCACAATGGAGGGGAAAATACAACAACAAATAAAGAAAAATACAATAAAGGAAACTTCCTACTTCTTTCCTAAAAATCAAAGATTAATGTCCATCCATGTGAGCTGATTTTCCAAGATGCTTCTCCTGATTTTGGGCTGATCTTCTTTGGGTTTATTTGGGTAGAAATTTCGTGCATATAAGGAAGAAAAACAAAGGGGAATCAAGCCTTAGACTTTTGTGAATAAAATGCCAAAACAGCACTATTCATTCAATGACTTTGTTTCTGATTTTGTTCTTTTGTTTCAAAAGTGATTATGCTTTTGTTTTGTGGAAGAAAAGGCTTTATTCTTTGTTGAAAATCAGGAAATAATTTTAGCCTTATACCCAAGCTTAGAAAAGGCAAATAGGAATTGACAATTTTGGGACTTTGAAGTGCAGAGATGTACAATAATCGATTAGCACCTTTAGATAATCGATTAACAGGATTTGGTTCCAAACCAGGAATGATCAGAGACGCTCAATAGTCGATTAACACTGAAGAACAATCGATTAATAAGGCTTGCACAAAACTGGGTATTTTCAGAGGTCACAGATAATCGATTATTGGTTTGGAGATAATCGATTGTTGGAGGTTGCTAGTTTGTGACGAGGAATCAGAGGGATAGAATAGTCGATTATCAGTTGTGTATAATCGATTATTCAGGCTTTCAGGATCAAGATTAGGAAAGAGAGAGGATAATATTTTGTGGTTTTGTTTGAAAAGGCAAAAACAAGAAACAAAGGTTTTTATTTTGATGGAAAAGATTTTATTTTTGATAAAAGAAAGGAGATAAAACTTTTTTGGATATTTGGGAGAGGGTGGTTTTGCTTGAGTCATCCGGGGGTACATCATACTCCCCTTCTTCAAAGAAAGTTTGTCCTCAAACTTTCACACCACCGTGGAGAACTAGTAGTTCATAAGAGAATTCCCGAATAAAAGGAAGAATCCAATGAACCACCAATTTGTTTTCTTTCCGAAGTCTTCTCGCACCTTCTTGTGTAATCTTCGAAACCTTATTGAAACCTTGTAGATTGCCTCATTCGCAAAGATAATTTCCAGATTTTTGAGGCGTTTTGGGAAGTCCATATCTCAAGAACCAGAGATTGGAATGACAAGATTCCAACTCTCATAGTTAGATATTGAAGTCCCTTAACACGTACCAAAAATGCAGAGTCATTGATAGAGCTTTGCTTACTCTTTCATGACCAGACTCGCAAGGTAGTCAGGATACACGCAGAACTTCGTCTTCAACTTCGAGTGGGCGCATCTCACTAACCACAACTCGGAATTGAGCGAAACCAACGGCAAAATGAAGCCTACACTTTCAAATTTCAGCTGTGAAAATTTCACTTCGAAATATGATATGTAACCTCCTCCGTGGTCTATTCTTTACACTGAAAATTTCAGGAAGAAATTTTCCGAAGCCTCGTCTTGCAACGTTTGCGTTTCTTGGTCTTCCGGGTAGTCTCCACGACTTAGACAAACCAAAAGCTTATCTTAGACTATGGAAGGGTGTAAAGGGGTCCCTTTATGGATGTAGAACAGCATGCTTTGATACCAAATGTTGTACCCGAGACCCAGGGTCTTATCGAGTAGCTATTTTATGGCGGATTTGCGGAAGGAAATGGATGATGGAATTGAGGGGTGAAATATGGAGTGTGGGAAAGAGTTCTTTTTGGTGTTTTTAATGAGAGAAAAGAATAAGTTTAAGAAGAAGAAATGGTGAGGAATGAAATGGGCAAAACAAAATGAAGGGATAAACCAAGTTGGTGTTAAGAGATATGACACACTCTTATCTTAACTTGGGGCTTTTATCTTCTTTTACACATTAATAATCACTACTAATGTATAAAATTAGACTCCTAACACGCACTCAAAAGTAGCCAACTTTAGAGATATTTCATTAGGAAATTTGGTTAAAATAGCATCACACTATTTTAAAGAATTACTCAAAGAGTAAAACAAAGAAGTTTTTATTCAATCCATGCCTGTCTTACAATGGCCATATGCCTGTGTATATATAGGCCACAATGGAGGGGAAAATACAACAACAAATAAAGAAAAATACAATAAAGGAAACTTCCTACTTCTTTCCTAAAAATCAAAGATTAATGTCCATCCATGTGAGCTGATTTTCCAAGATGCTTCTCCTGATTTTGGGCTGATCTTCTTTGGGTTTATTTGGGTAGAAATTTCGTGCATATAAGGAAGAAAAACAAAGGGGAATCAAGCCTTAGACTTTTGTGAATAAAATGCCAAAACAGCACTATTCATTCAATGACTTTGTTTCTGATTTTGTTCTTTTGTTTCAAAAGTGATTATGCTTTTGTTTTGTGGAAGAAAAGGCTTTATTCTTTGTTGAAAATCAGGAAATAATTTTAGCCTTATACCCAAGCTTAGAAAAGGCAAATAGGAATTGACAATTTTGGGACTTTGAAGTGCAGAGATGTACAATAATCGATTAGCACCTTTAGATAATCGATTAACAGGATTTGGTTCCAAACCAGGAATGATCAGAGACGCTCAATAGTCGATTAACACTGAAGAACAATCGATTAATAAGGCTTGCACAAAACTGGGTATTTTCAGAGGTCACAGATAATCGATTATTGGTTTGGAGATAATCGATTGTTGGAGGTTGCTAGTTTGTGACGAGGAATCAGAGGGATAGAATAGTCGATTATCAGTTGTGTATAATCGATTATTCAGGCTTTCAGGATCAAGATTAGGAAAGAGAGAGGATAATATTTTGTGGTTTTGTTTGAAAAGGCAAAAACAAGAAACAAAGGTTTTTATTTTGATGGAAAAGATTTTATTTTTGATAAAAGAAAGGAGATAAAACTTTTTTTGGATATTTGGGAGAGGGTGGTTTTGCTTGAGTCATCCGGGGGTACATCATACTCCCCTTCTTCAAAGAAAGTTTGTCCTCAAACTTTCACACCACCGTGGAGAACTAGTAGTTCATAAGAGAATTCCCGAATAAAAGGAAGAATCCAATGAACCACCAATTTGTTTTCTTTCCGAAGTCTTCTCGCACCTTCTTGTGTAATCTTCGAAACCTTATTGAAACCTTGTAGATTGCCTCATTCGCAAAGATAATTTCCAGATTTTTGAGGCGTTTTGGGAAGTCCATATCTCAAGAACCAGAGATTGGAATGACAAGATTCCAACTCTCATAGTTAGATATTGAAGTCCTTAACACGTACCAAAAATGCAGAGTCATTGATAGAGCTTTGCTTACTCTTTCATGACCAGACTCGCAAGGTAGTCAGGATACACGCAGAACTTCGTCTTCAACTTCGAGTGGGCGCATCTCACTAACCACAACTCGGAATTGAGCGAAACCAACGGCAAAATGAAGCCTACACTTTCAAATTTCAGCTGTGAAAATTTCACTTCGAAATATGATATGTAACCTCCTCCGTGGTCTATTCTTTACACTGAAAATTTCAGGAAGAAATTTTCCGAAGCTCGTCTTGCAACGTTTGCGTTTCTTGGTCTTCCGGGTAGTCTCCACGACTTAGACAAACCAAAAGCTTATCTTAGACTATGGAAGGGTGTAAAGGGGTCCCTTTATGGATGTAGAACAGCATGCTTTGATACCAAATGTTGTACCCGAGACCCAGGGTCTTATCGAGTAGCTATTTTATGGCGGATTTGCGGAAGGAAATGGATGATGGAATTGAGGGGTGAAATATGGAGTGTGGGAAAGAGTTCTTTTTGGTGTTTTTAATGAGAGAAAAGAATAAGTTTAAGAAGAAGAAATGGTGAGGAATGAAATGGGCAGAAACAAAATGAAGGGATAAACCAAGTTGGTGTTAAGAGATATGACACACTCTTATCTTAACTTGGGGCTTTTATCTTCTTTTACACATTAATAATCACTACTAATGTATAAAATTAGACTCCTAACACGCACTCAAAAGTAGCCAACTTTAGAGATATTTCATTAGGAAATTTGGTTAAAATAGCATCACACTATTTTAAAGAATTACTCAAAGAGTAAAACAAAGAAGTTTTTATTCAATCCATGCCTGTCTTACAATGGCCATATGCCTGTGTATATATAGGCCACAATGGAGGGGAAAATACAACAACAAATAAAGAAAAATACAATAAAGGAAACTTCCTACTTCTTTCCTAAAAATCAAAGATTAATGTCCATCCATGTGAGCTGATTTTCCATGATGCTTCTCCTGATTTTGGGCTGATCTTCTTTGGGTTTATTTGGGTAGAAATTTCGTGCATATAAGGAAGAAAAACAAAGGGGAACCAAGCCTTAGACTTTTGTGAATAAAATGCCAAAACAGCACTATTCATTCAATGACTTTGTTTCTGATTTTGTTCTTTTGTTTCAAAAGTGATTATGCTTTTGTTTTGTGGAAGAAAAGGCTTTATTCTTTGTTGAAAATCAGGAAATAATTTTAGCCTTATACCCAAGCTTAGAAAAGGCAAATAGGAATTGACAATTTTGGGACTTTGAAGTGCAGAGATGTACAATAATCGATTAGCACCTTTAGATAATCGATTAACAGGATTTGGTTCCAAACCAGGAATGATCAGAGACGCTCAATAGTCGATTAACACTGAAGAACAATCGATTAATAAGGCTTGCACAAAACTGGGTATTTTCAGAGGTCACAGATAATCGATTATTGGTTTGGAGATAATCGATTGTTGGAGGTTGCTAGTTTGTGACGAGGAATCAGAGGGATAGAATAGTCGATTATCAGTTGTGTATAATCGATTATTCAGGCTTTCAGGATCAAGATTAGGAAAGAGAGAGGATAATATTTTGTGGTTTTGTTTGAAAAGGCAAAAACAAGAAACAAAGGTTTTTATTTTGATGGAAAAGATTTTATTTTTGATAAAAGAAAGGAGATAAAACTTTTTTTGGATATTTGGGAGAGGGTGGTTTTGCTTGAGTCATCCGGGGGTACATCATACTCCCCTTCTTCAAAGAAAGTTTGTCCTCAAACTTTCACACCACCGTGGAGAACTAGTAGTTCATAAGAGAATTCCCGAATAAAAGGAAGAATCCAATGAACCACCAATTTGTTTTCTTTCCGAAGTCTTCTCGCACCTTCTTGTGTAATCTTCGGAACCTTATTGAAACCTTGTAGATTGCCTCATTCGCAAAGATAATTTCCAGATTTTTGAGGCGTTTTGGGAAGTCCATATCTCAAGAACCAGAGATTGGAATGACAAGATTCCAACTCTCATAGTTAGATATTGAAGTCCCTTAACACGTACCAAAAATGCAGAGTCATTGATAGAGCTTTGCTTACTCTTTCATGACCAGACTCGCAAGGTAGTCAGGATACACGCAGAACTTCGTCTTCAACTTCGAGTGGGCGCATCTCACTAACCACAACTCGGAATTGAGCGAAACCAACGGCAAAATGAAGCCTACACTTTCAAATTTCAGCTGTGAAAATTTCACTTCGAAATATGATATGTAACCTCCTCCGTGGTCTATTCTTTACACTGAAAATTTCAGGAAGAAATTTTCCGAAGCCTCGTCTTGCAACGTTTGCGTTTCTTGGTCTTCCGGGTAGTCTCCACGACTTAGACAAACCAAAAGCTTATCTTAGACTATGAAAGGGTGTAAAGGGGTCCCTTTATGGATGTAGAACAGCATGCTTTGATACCAAATGTTGTACCCGAGACCCAGGGTCTTATCGAGTAGCTATTTTATGGCGGATTTGCGGAAGGAAATGGATGATGGAATTGAGGGGGTGAAATATGGAGTGTGGGAAAGAGTTCTTTTTGGTGTTTTTAATGAGAGAAAAGAATAAGTTTAAGAAGAAGAAATGGTGAGGAATGAAATGGGCAGAAACAAAATGAAGGGATAAACCAAGTTGGTGTTAAGAGATATGACACACTCTTATCTTAACTTGGGGCTTTTATCTTCTTTTACACATTAATAATCACTACTAATGTATAAAATTAGACTCCTAACACGCACTCAAAAGTAGCCAACTTTAGAGATATTTCATTAGGAAATTTGGTTAAAATAGCATCACACTATTTTAAAGAATTACTCAAAGAGTAAAACAAAGAAGTTTTTATTCAATCCATGCCTGTCTTACAATGGCCATAAGCCTGTGTATATATAGGCCACAATGGAGGGGAAAATACAACAACAAATAAAGAAAAATACAATAAAGGAAACTTCCTACTTCTTTCCTAAAAATCAAAGATTAATGTCCATCCATGTGAGCTGATTTTCCAAGATGCTTCTCCTGATTTTGGGCTGATCTTCTTTGGGTTTATTTGGGTAGAAATTTCGTGCATATAAGGAAGAAAAACAAAGGGGAATCAAGCATACGGCCCCACACATCAGAGAATGTAATAACTTCAAGTCTGAGGATAGTTATAGCAAGGTCGAGTTGAGAATACTGATAAACACATTACTGTAGATCCATGCAGTATTCTCAAGATGGGTCAATCCAGTCACATATTATCGATATAATATGCACCTACGTACAGATTAAGATATCACAATACCTATAGTCTATGAGACTCAACTATCTCATCTCGTACGTACTAGTCTCGATACGTTATAACGTCCGTATTATCATAAAGTGCGACTAGGGATATTCTAGACATGGCCTTCGTCAAGAAGTAACAGTCTCATAATCAGAACATCGTAGTCCTCATCTATGTTACTGAAGCGCTATCGTCTATGGACCGAAGCTATGTTATGTTACACGAGATATAAAACATACTTTAAGGCCTTTCATTCATGATAAAGTGTACAGTTACATAGGTATTTGATTGCCGCTAGGGAACCTAAATACAACAGCCTTTGCCTTCGGTTGGCCGCGAAATGCGTCAAGAACTTCTCCGCCAGTGTATCCCAATCGTCAATGGTTCCCTTTGGGAGCTGGTTGAACCAATCGCACACGGAGCCCTCCAGCGTCGCGATGAAGCACCTGCACTTGACCTCGTCCGGGGCTGCCGCCGCTTCCATCGAAGCATAGAACTTTGACAAGTGATCCTGGGGGTCCGTCGTCTCGTTGTAAGCCTTGATCTGCCACGGATGGAAGTTTGCCGGCAGCGGAACTCACATAACCCTCAGAGTGAACGGGGTTACCGTGCGCAAGATGGGCTGGCTGTCGGGGGACCTCGTCTCTACTCAGCGTTTGAGCTCGGCAATCTCGCGCGCAAGCTCAGTCATACCCCGTTCAGGGACCTTTGTCTTCTCGGTTCTGGTTGGGCTCTGGCGACGCTGAGTCCGCTCGTCCCTTCGGCCTTCGATTCGCTCAGGTCTCGCAGAGCGCGCATCCGATGTCGCTGATTCCTCAGTGTGCCTCCGCCTGCCTTCGGAGATCTGCCGGTGGAGATCACCTGGGCGGCCTTCCGGTCCGCGGTTGAGCCGGTCGAAGGCCGACACTCGGGTCACCTCGCCTCCCAAGCGTTTGAAGGCCGAGACTCTACACTCACTGGACTCATCGTCCTCCCCTTCTGGGACGTCCTCCACCAACACCTCCTCGATCATCGGGCCCTTGCCGGGCCTCCTCCTGCTCCTCCGAGTCTTCTTCCCCTTGTGCTGGGAAGTGGCAGCGTGCTCGGTGTGGTGACCGAGTGGAGCTTTGCCAGCTCCGGCGCCGGGCACGTTCCCACCCATGGCGAAAAGTGCCGCAACGGCCGCCTGGAGTTGCTCCGTGGTCACCCCCAAGCCGAACAGCGCCTAGACCGCGTCCAGAGTCGAAGCGATGCCACCCGTGCCGTTGCCGCTGGCCGGCGCGATCTCCTCGCCACCGACGTGGCTGGTGGTGGGGACGTTGCTCCTTGTTTGCACCATTCTCGCGTTCGGGAGTCAACCTATGAGTATGTTCCTCAGCTCTCAATGAAAGAACCAATTTATTGGTTATAAACCACCGAGAATAAAGAATAATATGAGGTTTTAGAGAGAGAGAGAATGCAAAGTAGGAGTTTATTTGTTCTAAACTTGGATCCATTACAATGAGGGGTTTCGCCCCTTTTATAGGGGATACAATACACATAGTCAAAGACCTCTGATCGAGGTTCTTCGCCTAGCGGATGTCATCATCTGTTATTAGTTGTCCCTTTCATCCCGTCGCTATCATGCAGTCAACGCAGCCGGTCGCTTTCCTCCCATCACTGTCACGCTCTCTAGCCGAGCTCGCAGGCCGAGCCGAGCCCGTAAGACGAGCCGAGCTCATGGGCCGAGCAAAAAGCTCTTCCACGTGGCTGGTGGGGTCCGGCTGACGTGTCTCTTGGAGTCATCCTCCATCATCTAAAAAATCAATAAACGGGAAAATACTCATTTAGACATTTTCTCAAACACTTTAAATGTTCTACTTTTAACTTTAATAAATTCTTGAAAAAAACTTCAAAATTTGCAAATCTGCAATAATGTAAACAAAAGTTAAATGATAACATGTTAAAATCAATTATTTACAATATGCATATTTTTTAAAACAATAATAGTAAGTGAAAATGAATATGAAAAAAAGCTTACATATAGGTTTATGAATCAATGGGGGTTAAAAAAGAGCTTGTGGCATTACCAAGAGGTGGATGCTGTAAGATTCCAATGGTCAATAGTTTAGCTTCATCGTTCGTCTTTGAAAAGAGTAGAGAATATATTGAATTGTCTGTTAAAGAATCAGGATATATTTCCTTATTTTTCTGCAAGGGGGCCAAAGGTGAAGGTCTCCAAGCCAGGTGAAAATACCTCTTCCTACTATCTGGAACTACAACAGCAGTGTCTATTGTCGTCTTAGGTCTCCAAGCCAGGTGAAGGAGGGGAATGGTCAGGGTAGTGATAAAAGTTGGAGAGAAGGGAGTGGGAATGTGAAAACGATGGAATAGCAAAACCCAACTTCACGTCCACGAAGTCTACAAAGATAAGCTGACTTGCCATCCTACTTGAAAAGATCTTCATTTCGCTTTCAGAAATGTATTGAATTTTTTTTCTAGTGCTATTAAAAAATATAAAAATTATGTAGTACAATCCTGGAGATTGGAGAATTAGAAAAAAATCTTAAAAAATTATAACACCAATCATGGACTTGAAAAAAATAACAGTAAACAATAGTATAGTCACTCACCCTCAGGTTATAGTTGCTTTGAATCCTTGCTGAATCCAGCAAACCTTTTGTCGCTGTGAGGGATGTCAATACCACCCACCATTTAATGCTCCATGAAACTAACATTAAAAATTGAACTCTCCACCCTTGAAGTATATAACACGGATCTTTTAGTTTAGTATAGTCAATAAATCAATGCACAGACAAAAGCAAACCAATGTCCTTATAGGGTCCAAACACATGGTTATCATTAAAATATAGAAACCAATTGTTTTACCTTAAGAGGACCAAAGATACATGGTCACTGTGATGCATAGTTTCATGGTAAGTCGGATAAAACATACATTCAAAAAGCGTCAAAAGATCTCCTACTCTCACCATGTTCAACACAAAAATCATCTGCATTGTCCTGTAGAGAACAGTTAATTTGCATTTTAGTGTTCTTCATTTGGGCCTAACAATCCTAATAGTACATTACAGAGGTAACAACAGAGAGGGAAATGCAAATGGAGTATCAAATATCTCCCCGGAGTATGAAAAAAGAATGGTGGATGGGCTAGCAGTGTGATGCTTAATTGAAAGTGCAACACAACCTCTAATCATGAAGGAGGAGTTTAGGATTTTTCATAGGATTTGCAGAAACTGATTTATCATTCAATTCAAATACCGTAAAAATCATTCAATTAGAATCAAAATCAAACTGATTTATTCAATTCAACCAAAAGCCAACTCAAAATGAGTTACTCAATTATTCAAAATCAAATTCAATTTTGTAAATAGCAAAATTAAAGATTCAAAATATGAAAGTGAGTCCAAAGCTTCTACTGGTTGACTTCAGTCTTTAGCCTGAAAAAGAAAAAAGAAACGTGAATACATAATTTTAAAAAATAGTCATAAAGCACAAAAAAATTATCATGCGCTCATAGCATCACATGAAATTATGAACAGGGAAATTTCAAAAATCAGAGACTTCTAACCAATTAAGTGCTCTGAATGCGATCTGCTGAGGTTTGACTATTTCTAGTCTTGGATACTTAAATTATTTTGGCAAATTCAATCGTTGATGCACAATTACAACATTTACGTTCTTTCAAAAATTCAATTGTTTAATGAAAACACTATTCTGGAAGAAATGACAAACCCTAATTGATTAATTGGCAGAGACCGGACTGTTGAAGATGCGGCAAGGAACTGGGAAGGCGAGACGGTGGTGGTGGATTTCAGGATTTTGGCTGCTACCGGGAAGGAAAAAAATGACGGAGTATTTTTGTTCTATCATATTTTTGGCATTAACGCAGCGAGGAATCAGCCTTGAATCATTCGTAGTTTCCTTCCAGGTTCTTTCCTTCTGTAAAATCGATTCTCAATCCCTCGCGAGAGAGTAGAAGAATCGTTTCTCGGATCTGGGAGGAGATATGCTATTTCCTCTTTAAGCAGCCGCGTGGACCCTGACGTGTAATCAAATTAGAGCGTGCAATCAACTCTCAAATTTTATATTAATAAAGGATTTAATGTAGTTAGGTTCATTTAAAGACATAGTTTGATATATCAAACATTTATTTATTTAAAATTATACACACTCTAATTTGCACAAAAAAAATTATACACGTTCAATCCTTAAAGATCTTTCTTCTTTGGGTTTTTAGTCAAATCTTTATAAACTTTGACTAGACAAATTTTTAAAAAAGAAAGTACTTCATATTTATTATATTGTAAATTGAAAATAATTGAGGTCATCGTCATGTCGCTCTCGGTCTCACTATGTAAGAGCAAGTCATGCTGCTTTGGCCAACACTTTACCCCTTTCCCTGAACCATAACAAATTTGGTGCTTGTTTATTTTTTTTTCAAAAGAAATTGCCCATACTTTTAAGTAGCTCTCATATCCATTAGTGTACTATTTGTTCAATCTTATAATTTTAATTTTTAAGCATACAAGTGAAACTCGAAGACTAGGTGTGAAAAAAATTGAGATGACTTTCTTACAACTGCACCCATTTACTTCCACGAGAAAAAATAGCCATATACGGAATCTATTTATATATATAAGAGCACTGGAAATACGTTTGAAGCCCCGGGGCTTCAAACCTTCATTTTTTACATTTTTAAATATACATCTTCTAAAACTAAATTAATAAAATGTAATTAATTTATTATTTAAATTAATCGCAATAAGATTAGTGCATTAAAAAAATTACATTCATTAAAAAATATAACATTCATAAACAAATACATTCATAAATAAAATTACATTCATTAAAAAAAATTACATTCATAAAAAATACATTCATAAAAAAATTACATTCATTAAAAAAATATTACATAAAAAAACAACACTACAAAGAAATCACTAATTATTCGAGTGACTAAAGATATGTTCGATCAAATCCACCGTTAGTACATTGTGAATCTCTCGGCTTCGAATTTCTTGGTGGTTTCTTCGTTTCTTTTCTTCGGTGATTTCTTCATACATAGGCACCTCCTCGTCCGAGTTGTATTGACAAATCGCAGTCCCGTTGTCTTCTATGATCATATTATGAAGAATAATACATGTGTACATGATATCCCTCATTTTCGTTTGAGAATAACATTTCGACGGTCGATCTAGAATGTGCCATTTACCCTTCAAGACCCCAAAGGCTCGTTCAATATCTTTTCTCGCCGCCTTTTGAGCTTTTTTGTAGGTCTGGCGTTTAAGACCCATTGGTTTGGAGAGGGATTTGACAATCGTGGAATAATCTGGATATATTCCATCGGCCAAATAATATCCACGATTGTAAAGCGTCCCTCTAAGCTCAAAAGACGAGTCGGGTGCGGTCTCATTAATCCAATCGTCAAAAACAGGCGATTGATCGAGAACGTTGATGTCGTTGTTCGAGCCCGCGACACCGAAAAAAGCGTGCCAAATCCACAAGTCATTTCAAGAAACAACATCGAGCATGATAGTAGGCTTGGGATGATCTCCCCAGGAGAATTGACCGTGCCACGCAGTGGGACAATTTTTCCATTCCCAATGCGTGCAATCAATACTCTCAAGCATACCGACAAAGCTGTGTTTAGCGGCATGCCTTGCCTGCAACTGCTGAATATCGCTCGCTGTAGGCTTGCGTAAATATCTTTTATGATAAATTTGAATAATAGCTTTAGAAATTTATAAACACAGGACCTGATGTTTCGAGCCGACAACTTCAAGTATTCGTCAAACATATCAGATGTCGTTCCGTACGCCAACTGACGGAGCGCGGCAGTGCACTTTTGGACACTATTAAACCTGCGTCGGCCTCTCGCATCAAAGCGTTGGGTGAACCAAGGAACCTCGCGTTCAACATCAGCGAGTATGTGTAAAAAGAGATGACGACTCATCCGAAAACGATTACTAAAATCCTCCGGTGTATAAACACACGGAGTATTAAAGTAGCCGTTTAGAAGTGAAGCGTGGGCGGCCGCTCGATCCCGGTTTAAATGTTGTCGTCGGGAGGATTCGGCTTCTTTTTCTTCGCCTTCTTCCCATCATTGAATACAACTCGTGGTGAGACAACGAAAAATGAGAGCTCTTTTTTCATCATTGGATGAAGATGATCCATTTTTAAAATATATTTTATAAATATTTATAATAAATAATAAATATTTTAGAGAGAAGATAGAGAGAAATGTGTGAGAGAATGATTTTTTAGGGGAATTTATAGGTTTTTTTTTATTTTTATTTTTTTTAATATGGGGGGGGCAACGCTATATAGCCGTTTGGGGGGGGGGGGGCAACACCTAAATGGGGGGGATGCTGCCACGTCAAACGAATGAAGGAGAAGCAACGACGCCCCGGTAACGCCGCAGGGGGGCAGTGTTTAACGCCCCCTGGGCGTGAAATGCCCCCTCACGCCGGTCGGCGTTACGGGCATTACCAGTGCTCTAAGCATAGTCAAAATTGTGCTCTAATTTCCCCGCCATATCTATTAATCAACGGCCTAATTTCACTTTGGAATAATTTGACAAATCCATGCCACATGTATTCATCAATGGCCCAATTTCAATTAAATAATAAATGGACAAATTCAAGCCATTGAAAGTACAATCCTTGTCCTAAACCAAAAATCTGTGCATCCTAACTCCTAAAAAAACGCACCAACATCCCGCAAAATCAAGATTGGCCAAGCACGAACGGCCGAAATTCCATAAGTTTAACCAAAGTAATGTAGCTGGAGAGAGACGTAGCTACACGTTGTGGTGAACCAATGTAAATCTGGGTGTGCATTTCCTTTACGTTTTTTACTTTTCACGCTCTCGATTTTATTCTCGCGATTTTGTTTCAAACTCTATTCACCCCCATCTAGCGTTGGGACTCATTTCTAACAATTGTACTTGTAATCTCTTGAGACACTAGAACAACAATCCAACCAATACTACATGCGTTCAGACATAGGCAAGTCTTTGTAGCGGATGACAAGTTAAAAATGAAAAGATCAAATCCGGGCGAAGGGAAAATCTGAAATAATATCATCAATATCTTTTATTACCCGAAGGTGTATTTTAAATATTACACTTCATATAATGTATTTTCAATATGTGGTCGTCCTTAAGTTTAATAGTACTCATTTTCACCAACTTCACCTCCGATCGATGAATGTTGTATGAAATGAATGATGAATGGATCCGGTGATACATACTCATTCCGTTCGCCATAGATCTTTCCAAATACGCTTTTGTTTATCTAGGAAAGAGTTTCTGATTACCTTTTTTAATATTTAAAATATACTAGTCCTTACTTAATTTATTTATTAAATCTCACTCTATTTAATATGCTCCACCCAATTTTATCAAGGATATTCTAATTATTTCCAACTTTTTTTATAACTTTACTTAAAAATCACAAAAAACTACACAAGATATATGACTAGATGGAGGGAGTATAATGTAGGGGTGGGCACGGGTCAGGACGGTTCGGGTTATATACCGTCCCATGTTTTTCCCATTTTTTTCAAACGATTTGGAACAGTTCGGGCTACAAGCTTATCCCTCTCTGTCCCTTAATATTCGAGATCAAGATAATACGGAATGAGTTCGCGTTGTCCTACTTTGTCATTATCCTAAATTTGATATAAAAATATAAAATACATATGGGGGAGGCATCTCAATTTGACTTGCAAAATAATGAAAAAAATGATATATTTATTTAGAATGTTTTTAAAAAGCTAAAATAATAAGGAAACATGAAAAATGTTACTATATATATATATATATATATATATATATATATATATATATATATATATATATATATATATATATATATATATATATATATATATAGTGCTTTATATATATGTCAAAAGTCAAGACAATGACCGAGTTAGAATAGTTTGAATTTTTTGGTGTTTCGGTCTTAGTCATTTTTTAAGAATATTTGAATATGGATATTTTTTTATATCTACATTGATGATATTTTTTGTTTTGTTATACCCATATACAAATAAATAAGTACGGAGTAGATACATACATATATACTAGACAACAGGACACAATAATAAAATATTTATGTATCCTCGTCCGCTCCCATCTTAGAACGGTTTAGAAGGGACGTAGAACAAAATTTTGGCATCCTTAAAAAAACTGAATATTATAGGAACCTGGCTTCGGGATTGTTGCTCACCCTAGTATCATTGATGGTCTTAAGCGTGCTAGCTCCCCGGATACGTGAACAAAAGGCATCCTTAAAAAAACTGAATATTATAGGAACCTGGCTTCGGGATTGTTGCTCACCCTAGTATAATTGATGGTCTTAAGCGTGCTAGCTCCCCGGATACGTGAACAAAAAAGTCAACCTTAGGTCCAGCTCAATTCCAGCCCGGATGTGTGTGCTTGTGCCGGTCTCATTTCTTGCGTACAATATCCTTTAAATTTCTGAGAGCCTTTTTCCCTCTCAAATTTTTTATTTATCGATGTACTTTTGGGGTTGCCTTCCCTTAGTTTCGATTTACGAATGGGGAATTTCAAGTTGGGGCTTGTTTTAGTTAGTTATTTTGTGCATATACTGGGAATTGGAGCTTTCAGGTTTCACAATAGTCATCATACTGAGAGAATAGAAGGTACAACTTCAATTTTCCATCTATTTCTAGTTTTCCTTTGATATTATTGCTGTCCGACCCTTTTTTAAATTGCTTCAACTTCACTTTTATGATTTCTTTTTTGGGTTGGGTATAGTTTAATCGTGTACAGTAACTTTGAATATAGCATCAGGATTCAGCACCGCAAGTTAGGGTTGGACTCAAATTGGATGCTTGTTAGTGACTCGGTATACTGATTAGAGAAATTATAAATAAGTCACTTTTGAGCTACATTAGGATCTGTATGGTAGACAGATATATGAATTATTCTATACATTCTGCTTGTAAGCACTTAGCAGACTTTTGAGTTTTGACATGCTTATTTGGCCGGAATGGATGTTCCCTAATGCATTATTGTTAGTAAACTCATGAGATTCAGCCATATTAGCCAAATAAATGTTCAGTTACCAAATAGGCTTTTTTTCCGATTCTTTGCTTCATAAATATTCTGAGTGCATATAAGCAAGGGGCTTTGATTTCTTGTCTAAGCATTTGTTATGTTCCAAAGAGGGGAGAAGATGGGAGGGGGGGGGGGGGATGGAAGATCTTATAAAAAATGTTATGTTTTGTTCAATTGAGGGCTGAGGATACAATATTGTTTTGGAAAATATATACTAATAACTTTGGGAAATATATACTAATCATAACTTTTTGTTGTAATTGAAGTTCTATATGGACTAAAATAGTAACAACATTACCCATTACCCAGTGCCTCAAAGGGTCCCACCCATTGTGGGGCTAGGGGGGGTCGGATGCATAAGCTTGATCCCTATATTTAAAACATAAAACAACTGTTTTCAGATGACTCGTGATGAGCGTCAAAAGTTGCATTGTAGTATTATTGCTTCACTATTAAAAGAAATGCAAACAGTTTGAATAGCCATTTTTCTTTATCCCATCATACCCGAAAGCCAAAAAATAGGGAATAATGTATAAAATTTTTAAAAAGGTGAAAACAAAACTTATAAATGCAGTATCCATAGTTTGTAAGGCGTCGCCTAGGCGATAAGGCGTTGTCACTGGGATGCCTTGTCTGCTCGCCTCGCCTAGAAAACCTTAAGGCGACCAGGCGCTCGCCTAGGCGTCGCCTTACCTCGCCTTGATACCTTGGGCCCCTTTAAAATTTTGAAAAAACCCATTTTTTAGTGCAGCCCATTTTCTATTAGTGTAGCCTAATAGACTTAAACTTGTCTTCTCTCTCTCTCGGTCTTCTCTGTCAAGCTTCCTTAAAATGTATAAGACATATATTCATACACACACACACACACACACACACACACACACATATATATAAAAGAGCAAATTTTTATTGAAAAAAAGGCGAGTACAATAGGGGGGGACTAGGCCAAAACCCCTAGGGAAAAAAACTGCAAGAAAAGCAACTACGAGAAAAGAAAAGTGCATGAAACTGATCATTCCCAGATTATGAAGCCTGGGTGATCATCGAATGTCTTGTTTTTAGGCATGACTTTTTTTGGTCTTTTCCCGTCTTTTCCAATGGGACCGACGGGGCCTACATACCAAAATTGCCCTGTGTAGCTCTCTGTTGTGATGATGCGTTCCATGGTTGTGGTTTTCCTGCTTGGCCAGTACTTTGGAACAAGGCTAACTATTCCAACTTCAAGAGTGGGATCGTAGTTCCTTGTTGTTACTGTTCGTGGGTTTGAAGGTCTCTTGCTTGTGTTCTTTGTGCGTTTGTGGTGGACTTCTTGGAAGTCATCAAGATTAAGTTTGGAGGTCCCTTCAGAGTTAAATTGATGAGGAGAAGATCTTTTTTCAATAAAGTCATCAATTTGGTTAAAAGACATGTTCCCGTATCTTCCAGGGTTATTCTTTCGCATATTCTCAAGGACCTCTTTGTATCGTGGATCATTTTCGATTTCTGGATATAAGAACTCATCTTGCGGGAATTCTTCTATTGGTGGATCGAGATCTGTTGGTGGCAAGTCTTTATTTTCCAAGTGAAGTCTTTGAGGGTCTGGTGTCTCTTCCAGTGGGCTTTCTGTAGATGCTTTTGTGTCATCATTGATCTCCTTGTTGCTTGAGAGTTCAGCTGTGGCATTGCTTATTGTGGAAACATCATTCGAAATCAGATTCCCGTGGGCAATAGATTGTTGTGGCAGTTTTTCATAGCCTGTACCATTGGGCAGTGTATTCCTAGAAAATTTGTCAGCATCTTGGGTTCCTTTAGTAACAGCTTCAGTAGCAATTTTTGAAACAAAACTGGCTTCATCAATGGCTTTGGCTCCTTCAACTTCGATAGGAGCTGCAGAATGGGTTCCTTCAGTAATGACAGCTCTAGCTGCAGAACGGGTTCCTTCATCAATGGCTTTGGCTCCTTCATCAGTGGTTTTGGCTCCTTCAACTTCATTAGTAGTTGTAGAATGGGTTCCCTCAGAATGGGTTCCTTCCATTTCATCGATGGTTTCGGCTTCATTTGGAATTTCAGTTGCAACTTGGGTTTTGGCTCCTTCATTAGTTGCTTCAAAAGTATCCTTGTCAGTTTGGGTAGCAGTTTGAGTACCCATAACATGGACAACTACAGGTTCAATTAAACCCAACTGAGCATTAACTTCAGCTTCAACAGTAGCTTCTGATTCTAAGACCAATTGGGCAGTAACCAAATGGGGCTGAATTTCAGTACCCTTGACATCTGCAGTTTCTTTTGATGAGGCCTTAGCATCTGTCTTGACCTCCCTTTGGATCCATCTTGAGGAGGAGTGTGATTTTTTGCAGTTTTTGTGACCATATTTCCTACAAGATGTGCAGAAGGCAGGAAGGTCTTCATAATGGATGGGTTGTAGAAAAGAAAGCTTCCCAAGGTGAATCCACACTGAGTTTGGCAGTTCCTTGGATAAGTCCAGTTCCACACAGACACGAGCTACTGATGGTCTGGTTAAATGGATTGTAGCATTGTCTGCCTTTAATGGTTTCCCAATCAAATTAGCAATGGAGTAAAGAGTAGAAGAATCAAATATGTGAATTGGTAGACCTTCCATTCCTATCCAGACAGGTAGCAATGGGGATTCAACAGTGGGATCAAATTCAGGAGTCCATCTAAACACATTTAAGGAATAACCATTGATCTTCCAATTCTTTCGTAGAAGACACCGCAGAAAGTCATTGTATGATAACTGATAGAATTTAGGATTGGGTATGAACAACTAACTGGATTGGGCAATAAGACACTTGGGTCGAACCACATTAAAAGATTGAATCCAATCGATTAGTTAGTTTAACTCAAGAGTTTATATACCGATTATTTTCCTCACACTTTTCCGATGTGGGATACTCTTATTGAAGGTACATTGGCGCCTAGCCTCGCCTTTCCGCCTTACAAACTATGGCAGTATCCCAATTTGTTTCCATCATCTTCGATGAAGCCAAAGATTCACTATTTTGGCTTTGGGGTATGGTGGAATAAAGCAAAATGATTCTAAAAACTGTCTGCGCTTCTTTTACTAGTGAAGAAGCAGTTTGTCAATGCAACTTTCGACGCTCGTCATGGGTCATCTGGAAACAGCCGCTCTATGTTTTAAACATAGGGGTCAGACTCCTTGCATCCGCCCCCCTTACCCCGCAATGGCGGGAGCCTTTGTGGCACTGCGGTAATGTTGCTATTGTTATTGTAGATCCCAATTTAGGAATGAGATAAGGTGAGTTTGAAGAGTCTTTAGGATATAGCACCTCCCCCCAAAAATATAGCTCCTTCACTTCAGTTGTTTATAAAATTGAAATTATGGGTAATTGATTTGGAATGGATGATTATGTTTGTTGAGGACTTATTGCTATGATAAATATTTTGCAATTGTATAATGAAATTGTTTTTATTTGGATGTTATGATTATTACTATTTATTTGGATGTTTACTAATTAGCTATGCATTTAAAATTTAATTTGTTATATGCAGGTATAGTTTAATATTTTTACATATTAGCTATCACTCTATGACCTTAAAACCTGTGTAATGCTCCCCAATTTACAATCTTCCGCCTTCCCGATCCTAGCTAGGATCTTGTGTTTAACAAGCTTTTGCCAGTTTGTGTTTGTGTGGACGTGTGGCACACAAAAGCTATGTATTCAGGGTATATTTTACTCGACAAATTTTTTCATAGTAAGTAGGAAATAGCAATAAATGTTATAACCTGAGAAGAAACAGAAGATATACAAAGAAGCACTGCAATATCCAACTATGTGGAGTGGTTTACTGATTTTGGAAATGCGTTCTGCTTGTTTTCATCAAATTTCTTTCAACAAAATTTAGTTGGATGAAATCATGGATGTGTGCATGGAATGAGCTTTTGGGTAGTTAATTGAAGTTATAAATCTCTTTTCTTTATCGGAATGGAATGATTTCTTACAAGGAATCATGATATGAGAAAACCAAACACTAGAGAGGAGATCCAATTCCATTTTCAATTTGATTCATTTCTAATCTGGAAAAAATATCTTGTAAGTTTTCGTCTCACTGAAAATTTAGGCAGTGCTGGTGATGTGCTGGAAGATGATCCTACCGGGAGGCTAAAAGTTTTTGTATACGAGCTTCCAAGCAAATATAACAAGAAAATCCTCCAGAAGGATCAACGGTGTCTAAACCACATGTTTGCTGCGGAAATATATATGCATCGTTTCCTTTTATCCAGCCCTGTGCGCACTCTTAACCCCGAGGAAGCCGATTGGTTTTACACACCAGTGTACACCACTTGCGACCTGACAGCAAATGGCCTTCCTCTTCCCTTTAAGTCCCCCCGTATGATGAGGAGTGCAATACAACTTATTGCTTCAAACTGGCCCTACTGGAATAGGACAGAAGGGGCTGACCACTTCTTTATCGTCCCACATGATTTTGGGGCTTGTTTTCATTATCAAGTAAGATAAGATGAGAAATCTCCTCGTCCATCCCTCTCCCCTCCCTAAAGGCCTGTAGAGTCTTGACTATTTATTGTTGCCTTGTTTTATTTCAGGAGGAAAGAGCCATTGAAAGGGGGGTTCTTCCATTACTCCAGCGAGCAACCTTGGTTCAAACTTTTGGTCAACGAAATCATGTTTGCTTGAAGGATGGTTCCATCACCATTCCTCCATATGCTCCTCCACAGAAAATGCAATCCCATTTGATTCCACCAGAGACTCCACGGTCCATCTTTGTTTACTTCCGTGGTTTGTTTTACGATGTTGGCAATGACCCAGAGGGTGGTTACTATGCAAGGTATATGTGTGTGTGTGTGTGTGTGTGTGTGTGTGTGTGTGTGTGTGTGTGTGTATACTTCTTCCGTCCCAGAATTACCATCTTAGTTTGACTTTTGTGGTTACTTTGACTATAAACTGAATATAGTTATAAATAAATAAATGATATAAAAATTTGATAGATCAAAACTACATCTTAAAATGAACCAAGTTATATTAAATTTACATTATAACTAAATATAATTGTTACACAATTTGTGGTCAAAGTAACCCCAAAAGTCAAACTAGAGTCGTAACATTGGGATGGAGGGAGTATGTATACACCCATATATTTCTAATTCCTTGCTTCAATATTATCTATTACTCATTCTGCATCTTTTGGTATCCAGAGGTGCCCGAGCTGCGGTGTGGGAGAACTTCAAGGACAATCCTCTGTTTGACATCTCAACAGAGCATCCAACCACCTACTATGAAGACATGCAGAGAGGTATCTTCTGTCTGTGTCCTCTTGGGTGGGCGCCGTGGAGTCCAAGACTGGTTGAAGCAGTGATATTTGGTTGCATCCCTGTGATTATAGCAGACGACATCGTCTTGCCTTTTGCTGATGCCATCCCATGGGAAGATATCGGGGTGTTTGTAGCAGAGAAAGATGTGGCAATGCTGGACACGATCCTCACTTCTATCCGACCGGAGGAAATCTTGAGGAAGCAGAGATTGCTTGCAAACCCTTCAATGAAACAGGCAATGTTGTTCCCACAACCTGCTCAGCATGGGGATGCATTCCATCAGATTTTGAATGGACTTGCTCGCAAGTTGCCTCATGACACAACGAGTGTTTACTTGAATCCTGGTGAAAAGGTCTTGAACTGGACTGCTGGTCCACTGGGAGACCTTAAACCTTGGTAGACGTCCGTCCGAGAATGAATCAATTTTTGTGTACACTATTGCATCTTCGCGGTCCACTGGGAGACCTTAAACCCTGTAAGATTTGTTGGAACGCGCAAGTAATAATTCATTCTGGTAATTTTACTGCAAAGTATAATTGAGCCACCCGGTTGCTGAGGAAAGATGATGTGTTGAGCCACACGGTTGCTGTTGAAAGATGAACAACTCCAAAAAACGGGTTTATATCCTCTTCTCCTTTGTTACAAAGCATACACTCCTAATTTATAACCATGAATTATTAAGTCTCTTTTCCGTTTGAATCATGTTTCCCATAATCAACTATATGATGAATCTGTGTTTAGGAACAGTGAGATCATTCCAAACCAGATCCTTCCAATTCACTTTGCCATGATCCCCAATAAGCCAGCTATAGCCATCGATCAATCACTGTGCAAGTATTCTCCTGGTTCATATTGACAAATTTATCTCTAACTTTTATCATTTATTTCAAATAAAAGCAAACATCAGGCCCTTAATCATTTACGGATGGAGAAATTATATTTTCAATCACCATGGTCATACTATATTGTTTTAGTACTTCACAAGAGTTTTAAATTCATCTAATATCATAGCTACAAGATTCGCCAGACTTGGCCTGCTATCATGGTTCAAAGTCCATTTGATAAAATTACGTACACCATGACAGACAATGCAACAAGTGTTGCATTGTACTCAATGCGTGAGTGCCTTAAAATTTTCTCTTTATCTTCTTATCCATCTTTAAAGACTTCTCCACTTTCTACTAAACAAACCACTTTTTTTCATACTAATTCTTACCCTATCCATTACATCATATTTATCCAATAATAATTTTCCCATCACATCTTATTTTCATCTATTACATCAAAGATATTTTTGAAAAGTCAATATAAAAATATATTTTCCTTAAATGCATTAAAAGTCAAAAGGAGAAAGGTATCAAGGAACGGAGAGATTATAGTACAATCAACTCTGACGCTAGCATTTGGGCATGTGACATACATGGCAAGCAGTAGATACGCAACAACAAAACGTTCATCCTGACACAATGTAGTTCACCACACGAAAAAAATAAAGATCATCTCATTAGTTTGTGTTTTACTAAACCTGAATAGCTAGCCTTGTGATTAGGGGTGGACACGGTACCAGTACGGTATCGTTACCGGCGCCAGTACCGCCACTGTCACCGGAGACGGACATGCTGAGCCGGTTCTGGGAACCAGTACCAAAATCGTCCCACTGCCGTTTGATTTTTTTCTTTTTCTTTTGCTTTCTTTGTCAGACTTTTGCAGCCAATTGCAGGGGGCTCCTCAACGACATTATAGCCGTTTGAAGAGGGGAAGGGGAAGGGGGTGGCGGTTTGGGGGTTGGGGGTTTACCTATATAAATAACCCTCCCATTTTTTTTAAAAAAAATACCACACTCAATCTCAATTCTCAAATACTCAATTCTCAATCCCTTCTTCTCTATTAATTTCTATTATCTCTCTTCAGTCGTTATACATTTTATATTCATATAGTAATATAAAATTAAAAATATATATTAGTATATTATATAATATATAAATATATACTCATATAATAATAAATTTTTAGTCATACATTCATATATTACTAATATATTATATTGTTATAAATTAATATTATAATTTCGAAATTCAATATATAATTAATATTTTAAATATTTAATATAGTCCTTTTTTATCAAAATAAAAATATATTAAAATATCGAAAGAGTCCGGTAGATGGTCCGTGGATATGGACGTGGTGAACTGAAGTTCCAGGAAAGGCAAAGCTAAAGTTACCTCTGACGGTTCGAGCTCATGGGATTCTCAAGGAAGACACTCCGTCTCTTCCTTCCCTACTATCCCTGATCAATTCGTGGTTGACGCTATGACGGATCAAGAATTTGAATAGTATTTGGGAGGTAGGACGGACGCCACTCTTCAAACTCTTGAAGATATATTCGAGGACATTGATGAAGCAGAAATGCACGTGGAGCCTACACCGGAGAGCAACAATCCTACCAATGCCGACGAGGAGGCAGGTGAGCCCGGGACCTCTGAAGGTTCGGGGAAAGATAAAACAAATTAACATCTGATTTATTTATTTATCATTTTTCAAAAGAAACAAAAAATGGCAAAGTTTTTAGAAGTTGTAAATATTGTGGCACCGTAATACAAATGGGAATTTCCGGCGGTTATGGTGGTCTGGAAAAACACCTTAGGGTGAGGCATCCCGTGGAGTACGCCAAATACACTTATGAGTGCGGCAAACTAAAACCAAGCAACTAACTTTTATATATATATATATACATATATATATATATATATATATATATATATATATATATATATATATATATATATATATATATATATATATATATATCTTATAACGATTCTAATTAATTAATATAAACATGCACTATATCACAATAAACAATCACAATAAGAAATTTAAAGTATATTTTACACCCTTGAAAAAAAGTACAAATAAGTCAACCCACCAACGCAATGTTACAAATAAAGGCTAATAAGCAAAACTGATGAAAAGAACCAATCAAAAGTTAAGTAAGGACTGCAAAATCAAAGGTCTCCAATAGAGTTAATGGAATTCTGAGAAAAACCAAAAAGAAAGCTTCTAAAAAACAGAATGTAGCCAATTTCTAAAAAGCAATTGTTCTTCCAAATCCATCAATAGAGAACTGCAGGTCATGTAGTTCTAGAATCCAGGTCTGCAGCAGTCTATAACAATCTCCATATCAACCATATATATGTATAGATGGAATGCAGAAATCACTCTATTCTCACACTTTGTTTCAACACATATCTAACACAAATAAAAACCAACCAAAATAAACAAATATGTTCTCAACTTCTGTCATCATTAAGGAATAGAGAATTTATAATAACAACAAAGTCAGCAACTCCTCACAACTTAAAATTCCTTGTCTTTTGAGTTGTTATCTTCTAGAAAGAACCACCTTGACTCTGTTTTTGTGTGCAAGTATCTTTGCTTGACATCTACAAATTTAAAATGAACTATTTAAATTTATTTTATTATCAATTAATCAGAAGGCTATACAGTATGAAGGCTGTAAGTTTAAATTTAATGTGTACCAGTCCCTGAAAGAAGCCAACAACAATTAGCATACCTTTAATTAGCAAATCAATCCCAATATCAAAAATGGGAAGCCATTTGATCGATGATCTTCCAATAGCCAAAAGCTGAACTAAATTTGAACTTCTCAAGGGTTAAGTTTCAACACTATATCCACCAATAACTCAATTTGAGCACTAGATAGTTTCCCATACAAACAAACAAAATGAGGACATTAAAATGGTTACATATCTTAATGAGCATGGCATCAATGTAGAAAAGAATGGATTCCCGTGAAATCAACAGGCTTAAACAAGGTCCATATATTATATAGGATTCGGCTCTACTGAATTTTAAATCCCTTTACTGGATGAAAAACATATTGTGATTCACTTTACTTTGAATGAGGATTTCTTGCATTGTTTTCTTAGAAAGTGCTGGAAAATTGATGGTTATAATGTTGACGTATTGCATTAGACCTTTGATTTTGATCCGACTATAGAATCCCCACTAATTCTGGTTTGGATTGCGCTGGAAGGCATTCCCATCCACTTGTTTGATACTACCTCTTTGTTTTCCATTGCAAACTTTGTTGGAAATTCCCTGAAAATAGACTCTGCGGCTGCCCAGCTTAGCTGACCTTCTGTGGCTATGGTGTGTGTGGAACTAGACCTTTCAAAGGAACTCCCACACTCTGTTTGGTTACATGTGGGCCACCTATCTTTCCTTCAACCCATTCATTATGAGGATGTCCCTCAACCTTGCTCATCCTGTAAAAGATGCGGGCACAAAACCTACAAGAAAACCTCCACAACTTCTAGATGGATTAAAAGAGATGCCCCTAAACCTACAAGGCCATTGATTTGTAATGAGGCTAAACTAGGTAAAGAACTGATCCCTAATCCTACTAAAACTGAATATTTTCATCTTACTTGGGTCACTAAAGATGTCTTAACAATTGGTACCCTTTTTTGATGAAGAGAATATGGGAATTATTGGTCTCACACCCTCTCAGCCACAAGAAACTGTGGAATCTTAGTCAAAAGCTATTTTAGCTATTGAGACTGAAAATGCATTAAAGCCTAGCTCAAAATTAAAGAAACTTCACCTACTGAAATTGCCCCTACTGCAAACATGAAGGCAGCAGACACTTGTTGGAAAACATTTTCACTTTGACATTTTGCTAATGACAATGTTTGTTTCCATTTAGGTTTTCATATTGGCAAACCGTCGGGAACATGGAACAAAATGAAAAGATTCAAAGAGATAGAAAAAGTTCTTTGAAGAAACAAAAAGCACAAGAAAGGCATTGACGCTGCTAAAGATGGCGACATTGGCGTTTTGAAGACGTATTCTAAAGACTTAGGTTTTATTGTAACAAGCTCATTCAATTTCTCTACGTCATGGATCAAAACAAAATATGTTTTTCATGCATCAAATGAGTGTTTTCATAAATGGTTTTTAAGTTTCTAAAACCCATGGTTCTTGCTTAACCAAAACCATAACCATCGGTTATCGGCGTTCGGCTATGGCGTTCGGTTTTTGGCATTGATTTTAACCAAATGGTTTTTGGGTTTTTATCTTTGGTTTATGCTTCTGGACACATTTAAAGGTTTTCCAAATGATTAGTTTTCAAAAACCATAACCTTTGTTTTTCGGCATTGGTTATCGGCTTTCGGCGCCGGTTATCGGTGTTGGTTTTTGGCGCCCAAATCAATCAAGTGGTTTTTAATATTTTATGATTGGTTTTTACTTCTGGACACATTTAAAGGTTTTCCAAATGATTAGTTTTCAAAAACCATAACCTTTGTTTTTCGGCATTGGTTATCGGCTTTCGGCGCCGGTTATCGGTGTTGGTTTTTGGCGCCCAAATCAATCAAGTGGTTTTTAATATTTTATGATTGGTTTTTACTTCTGGACATATCAAAATGGTTTTCCAACAAAAACATGTTAAAAACCACCTTTCGTTTTTGGTCTTTTGGTGAAAACCATGTGAAACGGCATAAACTTGGCTAGCCGTGATTTTTACCTTAATGAAGTGGCTTTTAAGTTTTTATACTTGGTTTCTACATTAAATACATTATATAAGAGTTTCCAACATTTGGTTTTCATTTTGGAGAACTTTGGTTTTTGACATCGGTTTTCGGCGTTGGATGCCAAACCATGGTTCTGGCAAACCATCCCAACATGCATGTCGGAAATCCCAACAGCGATGTTGGCCTTCAGAAGCCCTGGGCAGTAAGTTTTTGAACAGCGATGTTCATGGTTGAACAGCGCTGTTTTCAAATGACCGTTGGGCTATTTAAGACAAAATCTTTCCATTTTTGAAAGTCAAACACCCAACATCGATGTAGACTTCTAGACATCGATGTTTTGATGACCGTTAGCCATTTTTAAAGGAAAGTCAAAGCCAAAACAGCGATGTTCCTATATGAACAGCGCTGTCGGGCTAGATTTCAGCAGATCCACTTTTATTTGATTTCCACAAATCAAGCCAATCAACCCCAATCTTCTCCCAACCGTTGCACCTTGTTTTTGGGTATAAAAAGGGGTCTTTTGGGTCTGCTTTTCATAACCATTCCTCACACATTTCATAGCTTTACATTGCATCATTCCATAAACTTTTTACATAGCTTTTTAGAGTCATTTCTTGACGAATTGAGTGTGTTCTTGATCTAAATTAGTTTGCTCATATTCTACTCTTTAAGAGAGTTTTTTGTTCTTGAGTGGTTAAGTGTTGTGAACACTTTAAGGGAGGTTTGTTCCCTTGGTTGTACGAAGGAAGGGCATATTCCTTCGGGTTCAAGTCTTGGAGTGCGGTATCTCCGAGCAAGTGTATTGAGGCTCGTGGGACTCGAGTTCTCAGGTTGTAACGGTTTGTTAAGCACCCGTAAGCTTAACGTTGATAGTGTAGCTCGAGAGAGTCTCTCGGGAGGCTGGACTAGCCACACGTTGTGGTGAACCAGGGTAAAATCGGTGTGTTCTCTCCTTACGCTTTTTATTCCGCTCTTTACTTTATCCCTGCAATTTTTATTCCGCGAAAATTTATAAACATTCTCGTGCCTCACTATTCACCCCCTCTAGTGAAGGGCACTTATTCTAACAACACTTTATTTGAACCCAAGAATTTTGTAAACACGTATTCTCTAAACAAAGATTGTACAAATACTCCACTTGATTTCTGCCAGAAAATGGCATCAAATGCTGAAATGAAACACTCTTTAATCTTAGAGACATCAACATCATCAGAGAATGCTGGCTTGAAGGCTAAGGGTAACATAGTATCTGGCTCTTAATTGGAAGAATCTGAAACAATGAGATTTATGCATCAACCTTAAAAGGTAAGATTAGTACAATTGTAAAAAGACATTGAAAGAATGCTTTTAAAAAATGCTGCAACTAAAAACAATAAATGCCAACTTTATCTGAAAATAAGGAGTACAACAAGAACTCTATTATGCAAAGCTGGGAATAGAAAATGTGGGTTGAAATTATAAAGGTAGTTCTTGAATGATACTAGGCAACAGAAAAGAGGAATATATACATAGCATTAATCATCAAGCAAAAAATGAAGATTTTTTGAAGTGGGAAAGGAAGAACAAGTAAAACCTTTGATTCTCCACTTGATGGTATGGAACGAATAAAACCTATGGTATTGAACAAGTAAAAATACGAGCAGAGATTTAAAATATTCAGACATTGGTAGAGTTCTTCAATGTTTGTTTAATAAGCAGAATTCAAAGACACCCCATTCAACCAATTTCACACATTACTTTTTAATGACAAGTTCAGAAATTGAAATTCAAGGTAGTGTTAGTTTGGACAAACACTGATTGAACAAGAAACAATTCCACTGTTCAAGCTGATTTTCAATTTGGATATAGAAGGATATATATGGACATAGATTTACACACTCACAAAAATACGACACTACCATGCACAAATTTCAGGGGATAAATGACCAAGATATATAATTACACAAGATAGAATTCAATTATACCATTTGATAAAAGTAATTACCAAAAAAACATCAATCTAATTTTAAGAGATAAAAGGAAAATAAACACCTTAATGAATGGATCAATCAATGGCCGAAGGATGGGATGAATGACTGAGGGATTGAAGATGAATCGATCCAAACGAGTGTATTGATTATTTACAGGTTGAATCGATTGAGGATAGCACTGCTCACACCGATCGAATTGAATTACAGTGTTGGGTAGAGCTCTTATACGGATTGCAATAGTGTACTCCGTATTAGGTTTTGGGATAATCTCATCAATAATCATATCGTATAATAGTTTGATCCGTAAGAGGTTTTTTTGCTTAGGTGCGCAAAATGAAATACCAGGCCCTGACCTAAATAAATTAGTTTCGCTGTGATGTACTTCGTAGATTTTTTATTTACGTTACATTTTTATTTACATTAGGTGGTATTTTTATTAATTTGCTAAATTTAAATTATTTGATTATAAAATAAAATTATTTGATTTGGAACACTTAAGTTATGTTGGTACATGAAATTACTAATAACCTCACTTATAAGTGTGGCAAAATCATAAAGAGTTAAAAATTTTTACCACACTTGATCAAGTGCGGCAAATTATATGCGGCTAAAAACTAATTTTCTTGTAGTGCAGGCTGGTACCGTGATACTACCACAGGCCATTCCGCACTGTCAGAACCTACGACCGCTTGGTACCTAGGTAACGGATAGAGGGTAGACCCTACCGCCGAGACGGTAGATGGCTTACACCACATGCCATCTGGTGCTGACGGACTCTATCCCAGCCGGTCCCAGGTACCGCCCGAACAATACCCAAGTGTCGTACTGGTACCCAGATACCGGACTAGGTACCATGTGGTACCACTATGTAGTTCCTGAACCTGTCTTCGTGTCGAGTATTTATTTTGAGACTTTGTATGTTGCATGATGGTAAGCATGGGTCTCCCCACCGAGCACTTGGCCGATTTTTGATCATGTTTGGCTATGTTGGATATGATATAAGCCTATTAAGAATGTTGTGAAATTGTTAATTTAATGTAAAGGTTAAAGTAATATATTTCTCTAGAGGAACTCTAGGATTTGCCCTGAATGGAATGTAGGCAAGTTATGCCATAAGTATAGAAAGGCTAGATCCATGTGGTACCTGTTGGGTCCAATAGCTATTCCGATACGAACGTGCACATAGGGATCTATGAACTGTCGTCTCGAAAGGGATATGGATCTCACCCACCCAACAAGGAACTCTTGAGTTGGTTGAGCTTGATATTCGTTCTGAAAGGGAAGGTCATCACTCTAATAAGAAAGTAGGAATTAAAATAAGCTTAAACCTAGGATAGGTTATGAGCCAAGTATGTAACCAAGATCAGGATGAACCTTGAACCAATTCCGCACTGCAATGAGGAAAAAGAGATGTGTGTGGATGGGATTGACTAATTGAACTGGTATTTACTATTTAAATACTCAATACTTTTACGGGCTCTAATCCCAAGTTCTCTTTGAATAATGACTTAAGCTTCTGCACTATTTTTAATTACTCCGATAAATGTTTGAAATTATATTTTGAAGTATTTATTTTGAATTGTTTTAAAAATGAGTTGTGTTTGGATATCAATTTAGTAGCAACTCGGTTTGCTGATTCATGTATTCGGGTTATGCGGGTTGGGGTCTTATAAGTAGTCTTAAAAAAATAGTAACCCACACGTGTATGTATGCTTCAATGCCTCCTTATTCATTGAGCATCATCATTATCGCCTTATAAATTCAAACTCAATGCACCCTACTTTTACAAATTCATATTCAAATTCATCATATTGCACCCTCCTTTTACAAATTCAGAAGCAAATTCATTCACCACTTTTCACAAGTCTCAAATTTTTCCTTGATAGGAACAAATCTTTCATTTATGTAGTTCCTTTGTAACCCTTATAATGAGTTTCTTGATTAGGTAAAAGGCTCATAATAGATTTCTCAAGATCCATTATTCCCCTTTTTCCAGTCAATGAAAGTATACCCCATTGGGTATCCGACCACCACCACCTGATGGAATGTTCTGGGATCTCCCATCCCATGCAGTCCACACTTAACCCAATACTCAATGAGAAATGGTATGTAGTTAATGGGGCGGATGAAGAGACTTGGTGCATGAGAATGCCACATGAAAATGCCAATCACATCTTAGGAGTTCCATTTAAGCAATCTACCGTGCTGCTAAATGCATCTATCGAGTTCCATTTACCTTAGTAGAAAATGCAAAAAACATCTCACGAGTTGCATGTACATCAAATGCTAATATTGTTGGGGTTTACATATTGATGTTGAATGTTAAAAATGTTCCTGGAAGTGATTTTGTGTAGTGTTACTTTAACTTAATTATATGAATACTTTTAAAATGCAATTCCTTGCACTTTTAATACTTACATGCAATTCCCTTTAATATTAGGTTAGAATCCAAAATATAAATATTAATATATGTATCGACTTTGGTTATTTTTTGTCTCTACAATGGTACTCATCTTTGCTTATGTCGTATGAAGTTTCTAAACAAATGGCCTCCATCTTTTAATTTGTCATATTCTCTTAAGATTTGAAATCACCCATTTGCACTACAAACACTAACAGTTTTAGTGTGAAGATGCTGTCGTCGCTATTTTTCTGTTGGGGTACTAGGGGTCATTCCAAATCCCACATGAACTTATTTTTAATGTTGTGCTTTCTTAACCCTCTCATGGATGCGATGCCTTTAAATTCCATAAAATCTTCCTCCAGAATGTTAAATATTTCTTCATTGTTCACTAACCGGCTAAGTGAGTCAACCATGACGTGGCAACCGCTTTCCAAATCATCCATAACACAAACCCAATGATTAATCGTGGGTCTTAAGTAATATACAAACTTAATGTTCTGATCCCAAGTTTTGGTTGAAAGCGCTTCCAGCCCCTCGCTATATGATTCTTCAATTACATGTTCAAGTTTTTAAAAAATGGTGGGATACTTGTGTTTGTCATCCACATAAGAACCCAAGAAGGATGCGAATTCATAAGGTGCAATGACGGGGTCACCATCGTCAATATACATGCGCCTTCTCAAGATGTAAACATACTCTTCCACATGCTAGTAAACAAACAATATTATGTTATTAGAAATGTAAATAGTTAAGTATTCGTTTTATACTTATGTAAGGAAGGTAAATGTAACTTAAAATATCCTCTATTCAAAAACAGGGAGTGAGCAGATCACTCCACCATCGATCGACAAACTCGTTGTCTTCCTTATGCCGATCGAGGTAGCATTCTACATATCGGTAAGTTTTAATAGCTTCATTAATGAAGCTCTTAAATTCCAAAAGATCTGGGTCTTACTTAGAAGATCCTTTGATTTTTTTTCTCCCATCTTCAGTAAATTGCATTCTAACATGGGCTGACTTTTTTCTTAATCTTCGTCCCTAAAAGAAAAGAAATTAATTAATTCGACTAAATTTGAATCTTTCTCGGCAATACGATTTCAACAGGATTCATTATAGCAGAACCAACACCGTTGCCCATGATCTTTTGGGGAGAATCAACCTGCACACAAGTTCAAAACTAGTTTACTTAATTGGAGTCCAAAGGAAATGATAAAAACACACTCTCAATAAAACTTCACATTGAGACTTTCTTACTCACCATTTGGTCTTCAAAATCCAAAAACGAATCCAAAATAGTGTGAGGTGGATACTTATTTTCTTGGTTGATTTTCCGAGCAATTTTGAGATTATTTGGCAGTGCTGTAACCTAAAGAGTATAAAATTAAAGATTTAATGATTGTCTCATTTTATTTGACAACTTGATTAAACAAAATGCAATGACTATAATAAAACTTAAACCTTTTCAATTGATGAATTATTTATTCCCTCTCCCTCAAGAAAATGTAAGGAAACCACGCTTGGATAGGGCAGCGGTAAACAAAAACTTAATGTCCAAATGTTGTTTCCATCCAAGATCTATTATGAAGATTATAATTGTAAGAAAATTGTACCTTTCTTGGCGATCAAGCAACAATATGTATGGTTGAAGGGATTGGTCCAAGAGCTAGCCACAAAAGTATATGACCTCGAGTTGAGACACACGAACAACGAAGAGCATACTAGAGAAAAACTATGCTAGTAATTTTTCCCTAGAATATTTCTAAATATAAAGTATTTAGTGTAAAGTTTTAAGAGAGCAAAACAACATTTTGTCTCTTAAATTGGAGAGAGGGCCGAAGTTCTAGTAGCCAAAAAAAGGGTGGGATGATCTCCTATTTATAAGGAACATAATCCTCATTCCTTTTCTTAATTGGAAAGTTCTTTTTTATGTTTAGGAAAGAAATCAAATCTCATTTCTAGCGGGCGGAAAAGAAGAATGGGGGAGAGAAATGGAAATAAATTAAGAATGTTGGATGTGTGAGGGGTATTTAAAGAAGTTTGTGTGTTAAAAATTGAAATGAGAAAATTAATTACAGGCCTAAATAAGAGAAATAGAAATATTTTATTCCATTCGGAGGGAGGGAAAAAACTCTGGGGAAAAGATTAAAGTAAGAGTAAGATATTGAAAATAAACGAAAATAGGAGTTCCATGTCTTTATTCCAGAAATAGGAGTTGAAATGCATTTTCATTACCAATAATGATCATGTACATTATAAAAAAATATAGTAAACTGCAATGTACAGTGCCACATTACCACAGTACGAACTCTTGTTTAGAGAATAAAAAGATGAGACTCTTATTTTAGTACTTTCTCTATGTTTTACTCCTATTTAGAGTCATTTCTTACAAATTAAATTAGAAGTGAAACATTAAAAATATACCAAAATAGAAGTATTATGTTTTATTCTAGAATAAATAAGTTAAAATGCATTTACAGTGGTAATCATGACCATATACACTAACAAAAAGTATTGTGAAATGTCCATATACAGTGACACATTACCACAATGTGAATTGCTATTTTGAGATAAAAATATGGAGCTCTTTTTTTTATACTTTTTCTATGTTTTACTTTGATTTAGGGTGATTTCTAAAATTATAAATAAAAATAAGCCATTTATACACCAAGAGTTGTTTATCAAATGGCTAAATATCATCATTTGTCCTTCAACTTTATGAGTTGTGCACGATTGGTCTTTCATGTTTCAAAAGTTCATGAATAGTCCTTCAACTTTATGAATTGTGCACGATTGGTCTTTCAAGTTTCAAAAGTTTATAAGTAGTCCTTCAAGTACACGTAAGCCCTCAAGATGAGGTCCTTTTAACAGTAGACATTAAAGCTCAATGGAATACAAGTTCCATATAATATGAGTAAATTCCACTAGGTACGGCTACCTTGTATTATATGGAGCTAGTACTCCATTTAGCTTGTAACATTTATCGCCAAAAGGACCTCTTCTGGAGCATTGACTTGTACTTGAAGGACCATTTATGGACTTTTAAAACTTGAAGGACCAATCGTGCATTACTCATACAGTTAAAGGACTATTTATAGACTTTTGAAAGTTGAAGAACTAATTAGGGATGACAATTCAACCCGAACTCGAGCTTAACCGACCCGACCGACCATTAAAATATCCAAACCCGAACCGAGAATAAAATGATCCGAACCTAACCCAAAATTTTTTACCCAAACCCGACATCAGGTCGGGTCAGGTGTGGATTTATAACATTACCCGAACCGAACCGAACCCGCACCTGACCAGACTCAAACCCGAATGTGTTATAACATAAAAGCATATCTATGGATAGAATGAGCACTTCGTATAATCTCTTGACAAAGTGCTACTATATCAAGTATACCTTTTATAATCATTTTTATAATTCCTTAATAAAAAAATGAGACACAAAAAAAGAGACACGGAAAAATTAGATTTAATCTATTTAAAATTATTGGGGTACGTCGAATTGATTATTGGTTAAAACTCAGGTTCGATTCGGGTCGGGCTCGGGTTTCGAGTTGAAATGTTGGATTTGGGCCGGGTCAGGTTTTTGGCAGAAAAAGTCGGGTTCCGGGTCGGGTTCAGATTTCAGTTTTAAAAGACCGGTTAGGTTCGGGTATAGTACTATTCGACCCGAACCCGATCCATTGTCATTCCTGGAACCAATCGTGCACAACCCAAAGTTGAAGGACCAATAATGGAGTTTAACCTTATCAAATTGTACATCACATGTACTCCCTCCGTCCCAAAAAGATTGGTACATATTGACTTTTTGGAAAATTAAGGGAGAGATATTTTGGTGTTGACTTTCCAAAAATACCCTTGATGTGATGAGTAGATTATTAGGAAAAAGGTATGATGTGATAGGTAGGGTATGAAAAAGTAAGGGGTAAAAGTGGTTTTTAATAGAAATGTAATGGACCTTACGGGACACAGTTTTTTTCAAAAGGTGTCAGACTTTTTGGGACGGAGGGAGTATATAACTTAATTTTGTGAATGTGTGATGATTTACACAGGTATAAAAAGCTAGTGCAATTTTTTATTACACTTAATTGTCTTGGTGTGAATATACTATCAAGATGTTAGTGTATAACTTTAGTATAAATTTTAGAATTAACTCATTGGCTACCCCTAACATCATTTTAATCGGTAATAATCAAAATTGTATCTCGGAGATCATGATATTCAGAATTAGCAACCGGGTAGTTGTTCATTAAAAAAAACAATGGTAGAGAGTCGTGCGTTACTTTGGACCAATAATGTCGCAAGAAAAAACTCATTTTCTGTTTCATCATCTCTTCTTTTTCTTTCTATCAAAACCTACAGCAAAATACTATCAGGAAGGAGAAATAATTTGGGTAAATTAACACAAAACAGAAGCCTTTCATCAACATAAAACACAACACAGCAAACAAGAATATGGATAAAAAGGAGAAGGCAAAAGAAAAAAGAGAGAAGAGACGCCAAGAGATTTCTCTTCTCCGCACCATTCCTTATTCAGATCACCAGAGGTGAGCGAAAGATCTACAAGGATATCTTTTTTATACATTCTGTTTTTTGTTGTTTAGATCTTGAAGCTAAGAGTCACAATGATAATTAATTTTTTTTTAAATAAATACTCCCTCCCCCAAACATTTTATTTCTTTTCCTACCAAATTCCTTGAATAAATGATTTACATATTTTACTATCCAAAAATCACAAAAAGTTTTGTTTATTTGTGTGTTTTTATTGGCTATTTGATGAAATAAAATATTCTTGTCACCGTACAAATTTTGATGTACTTTTAAATATGTAAGTTTTATTTATATACAAATTTTAAAATAAAATGAATTGAAAAAACTTAAGATTTTACTTCATTTTTGCGTAAAGAGTAAGGGGCTGTTTGTTTCAGCCTCTTAATGGTTCAGATGTCTGGATGATTCAGCACTTAATGGTTCAGACTGTTTGTTTGAGCCTCTTAATGGTCCAGATGTCTGAATGGTTAAGAGATTTGCCTCTGAATGGTTAAGTATTATACAGAGTCTGAATGGTTAAGAGCTCTTATCTGAATTGATCAGACATTTGCCTCTGAATAGTTAAACAATATACTAGCTCTTAATGGTTCAGACCTCTTATTGGTTCAGCACTTAATGGTTCAGACCTCTTACTGGTTCAGCACTTACCCATTCAGAAGTTACCAAACAGCCCCTAAATGATTTAGGGACGAAGGAAGTATTAGATTTTAGATGTTAAAGAGTCACATCTATTAAAATAATATTTTTATTTTTAAATTATTAACTGAGTTCTCTTTACATTTTATTTAATTTGCCATTATTTTCTAAATATTTTTTAACATGTATTGATAATTTTTTTTTGTGTGTGGGGTATAACTTTCATTACTCTTCCAAATTTTTAATACTCCGTATTAGTTTATAACTATTAGTCCAAAGCTTTTTTGGGTAGTCCCAATAAATTTGGGTATTTTTCTTATTTGGCAAATTACTAAAGATAAACTTACTAATCAAAGACTTACAGCAAAAAAATGTGGATGATTAATTTAGAATGGAGCAAGTATTAAATTTTAAGATATATTGTACATAAAAACATGTGAACTCGCCCGAAACATTGGGTGAAACCTAGTGTAAACGTATATAATCAGGTAAAAACAATCTTTATTTCTTAGAAAAAAACAATCATTTTATCTTGTATTTAGAGTAGAAAATGATCGAGTAGGATCATATTAACAAAATTGTGAAGATGAGATTTTTTGTGAATTGTGATGACCAACCAGATGGTGGACATCAGAAACAATTGCTGTGGTGACGGGTGGGAACAGAGGAATTGGATTTGAGATCGCCCACCAACTTGCAATGCATGGTTTGACCGTGGTGCTCACCTCACGAGAGACGGCCGTTGGTGAAGAAGCAGTGAAGGTTCTAAAAGGAGGATTGAATGTTGTATTTCATCAACTCGACATTATAGACCACACGTCTATCCAGTCATTTGCTAATTGGTTAAAGGAAGAATATGGTGGTTTAGACATATTGGTATGCTATCCTTTACTCTCTCTATTACCCCATTATTAGTGTCGGACATTTGATTACAGTGGTAAAATAAGAGAGAAATAATTTTGTGTTTACTTTCCAAACATACTCTTGATGTTTTGAATAAAAGTAAGATGTGATGTGTAGATTATTAAAAAAAAAGAATGATGTGATAGGTGGTAGGGTATGAAAAAGTAAAAGGTAAAACTAGTTTTTTAATAGAAATTGGAAGAGATTGTGTGACACAATTTTTTTGAAACGTGAAAGACTTTTTGGGACGGAGGGAGTATCATATTTTTTTGACAATCAAGTTTAATTTTTTAATCATTCTTCCATCTCAAAACTAAAGACACATTTTTATCTTAAGCATGTACTTCAAAATTAAAGTTACACTTCTCATCTTTTAAGGAAAATAATATAGTATGTGTCTCAAAATTAGATATCTCTTTTCTTCTAAATAAATTTTAACCACTTACATTTTAGTTTTTGTCATTTTCTTTAATTTTGTGAACTCAAAGAGTGACTTGAATTTTGGAGCTAGAGGGAATATATATTATGTATGTATATATATCATACTTTTTTGTCTTTGTTTTCATCATAAAAACAATTCCTTTTGTTTGGAAAATAATTTAATATTCCCAAAAGTGGATGACAAGCAAGCTTTTATAAAACTCCAAAAGTTGGTGGAGATATATATAATACTCCAAAATAATACATTATTGAACCACCGAGAGAGGTGTGGAACTCTTTATAATGTTCTAGAAGAGCATATAACTCTCTAGACTATTCTACATCTTTCCAGAGAAGCATGCATGTTTCAAAAGTGCATAGAAAAAAATACATCCTCTAGCATATTCTAAACATATGTGGGACCCACTAGATTCTTCTAGAATATATGGAGCTTGTAGAAATTCTTTAGTAAAGGTGTAGTATGGAAAATTATAGAGTCTAGAATTGGTGATTATCATTAACAAGGGTGTGGAGGTTTTTATAAGAAACCTAACATAAGAAGACTTCTTGAGAGTGGTTATGAGTGAGTGCAGAGAAGTTACCTCAGTTCAAAGAATAAGTGAACTAGCTATTCAGTTGTAATCTCGTTTCTACATTTCACTATATAAAACAAAATTATTTTTAATCATGCCTTTGTGTTATAGGGGGTGTTAGGCTCTATTCTTTTCGGTTGAAAAACAGAGTTGGATGTTGAATGAAACTGAAAGAAATTTGAAGAAACTAAACACTAAGGGGTTGGAAGAAACTCAAAGGTGTTGAAAAAAATTTGGAGTTGTAAGAAACTGGAAGATGTTGAAAGAAACTAGAAATAGTTAGAAAAAACTGGAAGCAGTTGATGGAAGAAACTGGAAAGAGTTTGAAGAAACAGGTAAGGGTTGGATTTTTTTAAAGAGTTTTAAAAAAATAATAAAAATATTAAAATAATTGTTGTATTTTATGAAATTCATATTTTTATTTAAAAACTGTATACCATACTTTATAAAAATTTTAATCTATTTTTATTTTCTTATTTGCCATTATATTTTATCTCAAATCGTATTTGTCATTTTTATGTGACTCACACTCTTTTTTTACTTTTTAAACTCAATATCAATCATATATATATATATATATATATATATATATATATATATATATATATATATATATATATATATATATATATATATATATATATATAGTCATATAACAATATAATCGATGTAACAAAAATAAGAAGACTAACGGAGCAATACATTTTACTAATCTTAGTTGGAAAAAAATCTAAACTTAAAAAATATAACGATGTCTTGACCAAAAAATAATAATAATTATAATAATAGTAATAATAAAAATAATAATAATAGTAATAAAAATACATGGAGAACATATCATTTTTAGAGCCATTATTTGGGAAGTAGAAAAAGATTTAAGGAAATGGGAATAGTTGAAAAATTAGAAGAAATTGGAAAAAACTAAAAGAAAATGGAAGAAACTCGAAAAACTGAAAGTAATTGAAAGAAATAAGAAGTTAAAAGTTTAAGTTCCAAAGAATGACTCTTAGTGTGTGTACAAAATCTCAATTGTGTGAATTGGGGAAAAAGGTCGAGGTATATATTTTCTCCTAACATCTGTTTCAAAGCCAAGGTTTTGGAGGTATAGAAATTAGTAGAGTTTGTTAGTGTGATGGTAGCAAAAATGTTGAAGTTGTTCGAGAAACAACGTTTTGATCACGAACTAGAGGATAAGAAACCTGAAGCTTGTTCAATACTTTAGAGGAGGAGGAGGTAATCTTCATGACCACATGAATCACGTTTAATTAACTAGTGTGACAACTAGTGAATGTTGATGGTGCGGTTAAAGATGAGGAGCTAGCATTGTTGTTGGTATCATTATTAAAGTCCTAAAAGCCAATGTTCATACATAATTTGTAGGGCAAAAAAATATCATGACTGATGAGATGATGTCATAAGTTGCACCATGACTGGAACAAGATATGGCAATGGGGACGAGAATAGGGAAATACTTACTCTTCCAAAATTTACAAAAGTTTACGTGTCGATACGTTAGAGATCCAAAGCGGAACTTGTTTAATTTGAAGAATCCATGGAACATAGGACTGATTGATATTTTGTGTGTTAGCGAGAGGTTGATGATAAATGACACCACAATTAACATAGGAGGTTAGCACATACTAGTTGAAGGGGCGTGTAAGCAAAGGAGGAACTCACCAAGCACAATTTATAAGGTGAAGCGATTGTACCTTACTTCTTGTATATCATGGCAATTTTGTAATTTACTTAAACTTTAATTACTAAGTACTAGCACACATAAGCATAAACACGTTTTATCCACTGCTCAAACTACAAATGAGTACTGGGTGAGAATGAGTGCAAGAACACAAATGAATGAACATATTTTATTTCCAAAATGAATTTTACATCTGTCTTTATCGCTGAGCAAACCACCGATGATAACGGCCATGGAAATGAACACTATGTTGCTTTAGAATGAACATTGCGTTGTTTGCGAATGAACACTACACCGAGAAAGCTTAGAATGAAAACTTCTTTGTTTCAGAATGAACACTATGTTTTTCGTGAATCATTATTATAATTCTACTAAACAAAAGTGTGAAAATTAATATTATGTTGCTTCATAATGAACACTACATTGGTTCAAAATGAATTTATTTTGGATCTACTTAGCTCTAGGTACACCAAGATGTATAATATATGTTTTCCTCAAGAAAGAGACATAGTGGTCATAAAGGAAGACCAAAAGCACAATCTTATCGAGATCAAAGTGATGTGGAATGCTATGACTATAGAGAGAAGAACCACATGCAGGTAAGATGTTCTCAAACGAGGAAGGACTTACAGAAGTTCAAAGAAACATCACAAATAAAGGAATATAGGGACTCCCATACTAATGAGGTCAGTGATGTTGACAATAGTGATATTTACTTGGCAACAAGTAATGAGTTTGTTAGGCTTGAGTGGGTGATAAATTGTGTTGCCTCAATGCATAAGTGGCGGACAAACATGGGCTTGTGGGTTCGAGTGACCCCACTGAATTGTTTCATAATGCTATATTACATTACCTCTTCCTCGGGATTAATCACTATCCTCATGCCTGGCAAGAAGTGAGATATGACAAAGATTTAATAAGTTTCGTTCAGCACACAAACCCTAAAGTCATATCATTTTTGAAATCTAGTTATATGATAACGTGTCAAGTATAGGGGAAAGATTGAGAAATTGGAGGAAAAGATGAAGAACTGAGAGATGAACAGGATCTGAGAAGAGAAGGAGATAAGGGAAAAGAGAAGGTGATGAACAACTAGAGAAGAGAGGATGAGAGATTAGGTTTTAGGAGTGATAGTATTATTGTTCTTTATTGATATCTCAATAACCAGTTATATGGGTATATAGAGCTAAAATATTGAACTAACCCTAATAATGATAAACCCCTAATCATACTAGAAGTCTAGTCCTATCGGTTCAATAAAAGCATCAAGGTAAAGAACAAAAAAAACCTAACCCTTGAAGGAGTATTATAATTCACAGTAAAAAGCAAATATAAATATAATAATAATTGAACTATCTAATCAAACAATTAAAATATCTATATAACTAAATAATATAACTTATTCATTAACCCTTCTGCATTATTGCCACCCTGATAGAGACACACATTGTCCTCAAGGTGTAAGTAGGAAAATAAGAGGTGTGCAATGACCCTGCGCTTGTCATGTCCAGTGAGGGGTCCGATTCGAGGTTCAAAATACGAGACGCGACAGTGCACAAAAGAAAATGCCCCCTTCAGACCAAGCTCCGTATTTTTGGCAAGGCAAAGAGATAACTCCAAGTAATATGATGCGCCAAGGAGTCGTAGGTTGCCCTAATCACTCAACAATATCGAGAGCAAAACATTTTTTGTTCTTACTGAATTAAAAAAAATAACAATTTCCATACCAGACGCTCCAAAATCTTCTATGCATCTATAACAAATTGCATCGGCCTTGGGAACTCCCACATGTACAACATCTACAAGAAGATCATATGTTGGGGAGGAATCATCCTCAATATTCCCATATGTCTTAGCAGACACTAACGAACCCATTTCTTCAGGCATGACAATCAACTTGCTTTCGTCAACAGATTCATGCAGCCCCTCTTCTTTTGACTGTTCAATGTTTGACATCTAAGCATTGTGGCGAATGCCCGTAACCCTATAGAACCATGTCGGGAATTTTGGGTCGAGTTTAATGTTATTATTGGTTCCACACGGAGTAGATTCCCACACCATTAGAGTGGACAAATTATTGATCACTCGGACCTCTAAAAGTGAGTAAACTTGTGTTGGGGATTCCTACAAGTCCCACACCGGATGTTTAGGAGTAATTGAACCAAAATATATAGGTTCACCCAACCCCATTAGTATGAGGCTTTTTGGAAAGTGCCCAAAAACAAATCCGTGAGGGCTTGGCCCAGAGCGGACAATATCATACTAATGCGGGGTTGGGGTGAGGGCACGCGTAGTCCCAACATGTGGTATCGGAGCCCAGGTTCTTGCGGACATGAGCAGCGGACTGTGCAGTGTGGACAAATCTCGGTGTGACGGTATAAAAATAGGACCAAGGCCAAGAAAGAGGATCCGCAGGTGGTGCCTTGTGTCGAAAGTCTTCCCGATGAGAGAAGGTCGGGCGGCGTGTCCTGTGAAGTTAGAGCCACGGCGGTACAAGATGATTTGGCAGATCAAATTGTGTAGCCCAGCGAAGGAAATATCTGCGGTTCGAGCCTTGCGTCGAAAGCCTTCCCGACAAGAGGTCGGGCGACATGTCCCGCAAAGAGTGCCGCGGTGCAAGATGGTTAGCAGATAAAATAAATGGATTACAGCTGGAGGGGAGGTCGGAAGTTGTGTGGTCCTTGGTTGAGGGGAGGTTTGTTGGGGATTCCTGCAAGTCCCACACCGGATGTTTAGGAGTAATTGAACCAAAATATATAGGTTCACCCAACCCCATTAGTATGGGGCCTTTTGGGAAGTGCCCAAAAACAAATCTGTGAGCTCTTGGCACAGAGCGGACAATATCATACTAATGCGGGGTTGGGGTGAGGCCCGTGAGGGCACGCGCAGTTCTAAGAACTTGATCCACTTTGCGAGATAGAGTATTGTTTCTTGGCGGAGAGTTTGAATCTCAAAGGCTAATTCTTGGATGGCCAACCAAATAGCATTTGGGGATGATAAGGCCGGTGAGGCACTGAGGTAGTTGCATTAATTGGTATGCCGGATCTGTTTGATTGCGGCATGAGGTTGCTATTGTGAATCACCCATTCGAAATTTGGAAAGTCAACAAACAAAGACACTTTGAATCGGTCAATCTATATTTTGGAATAGAAAGTTCGTGGGGGCGCAGCGGAAATCACCAATTGAAACCTATGCAAACAAATCAACCAACTATGCTGTAGAGAAGATGTTGCAGCACTGTTACAGTAACAGATGACGGACAGTGTGCTATAACACTTCTCTGTCACAAGCACACATAGAAGCAGATGATGCAGAGGGTGTTACAGCGCCTACTAGGCAGAATGCTGTAACTGTAAAAAGTGTAAAAAATAACACCAGATATGTTTACGCAGTTCGGAGCAAATTCTCCTAGTCTGCGGGGCCCATGTCCGTGTAATAGCCCTCCACTAAATCACTAGATGCAAGTTACACCGGTACATAACAACATGATGAGACACCCTTCTCCGAATTGCTATGACAAAACTTCTAATCTAGGATTTCTAACCCGAACTCTGTTCAGATCCGCTTCGGCTATCACATCTCCACTGAGATCACGAAGACAAACGTGTTGGCAGCCCTCTCCTTAAGCTCTGGTTTATCTTCTCGACATCACGATCTGTTTGGCGTTAAAGATCTCCTCCTTCATGTAGATCGTGACCTTCTTCACGCACGGGAAGCTCCGGGACGCGACGGGAATGCTCTACATCAGCGCATATTCGTTGTTTTCCCTCTCAATCGCTCCAAGTAATTCCCAGGGACCAGCTGCGTTTTTATAGACTCCTCTTAACACAATCCTAGTAGGAATAGGATAGTAGAAGTTGGCTTGAACTCTACTTCATTAATCTTGATCCACAAGTAGCCTAAAGAGTTGGGATTCCTTAGCATGTACAGCTGGAGTTATTATCATGTAATCACAAGCCCAATAGGTCTCTAATTCAGATTGCAGCTTAAAATCCCGTGCTCGGACCTCTGATCCCGCACACTGTGTTGCAGCATCGTGCTATAGCATCTTCTGCGTCAACCTCGAAAACTGCAGCAGTTCTAGAAGTCTAAATAAAATAAACCTCTCCTAACAAATAGAGGTTTCTACCTAGTAAAACATGTAACAAATATGTGATTCTATTTTGCCAAAAGATTAGCCAACAACATGAAACTAAGAGGACTGTTTGTTTTTTTCTTCAACCCCAATATGTGCAATTTGTCTTTATATCTATGAGACGCCAAACACTACAATTTGAGTTGCGGTTGAGTAGCTCCAAAGTCCAAGTAGATCCTCTTTATTGGTTTTTCCTTTTCTCTCCTGTGCTGTTTGTGAGTTCGGCATGCAGTGCTATCCACAGCGGCTAACTCAGATTGGCAGCTTTTATGCTTTTTTAGAGTGAGTTCTTGATACGACAACTATCGGGGAAAGATTGAGATATTAGAAGAAAAAGATGAAGGATTGAGAGAAGAACAAGATCTGAGAATAAAAGGATATGAGGGAGAATAGAAGTGTCGAGTGACCAAAAAAGAGAGGGAGAGAGGTTAGGGTTTAGGAGTGATAATATAATTGTTCTTCATTAATATCTCAATAACCAGGTATATAAAACTAAAATATTGAACTAATACTAATAATGATACACCCCTAATCATAATAGAATTCTGGACCTATCGATTCAGTGAGAGCATCAAAGTAAAGAAGCGAAAAGAAATCTTCAAATGAGTGTTATAACTAACTCAACAATATAAAGTAAATATAAATATAATAATAATTAATATCAAATTAAGCTTTTAATTATCTAAATAACTAAATAATATTTTTTCCATCCTGAAAAACTTTTCCAGTCTTGACTTTTTGGAGAGAAAGATTTAAGAATTGAACCAAGCTAAAACGAAGAGAATTGAAACAAGTTGGGCTCAGAAAATGTTAAAATGGATATAGCGTACAAGGTAGTTGGGGTATGTTTGGTTAGATTTAAAAAAAGTAGGGGCGATTGTGTATATATTTAGGCAAAATTGAAAAGTTGTATGGAATATGTAAGAGGTGAAAGTTGAAATGTTTGAAGGAAGGGAGTGAGTAAAATTTATAAATTAACCCTTCTGTATCATCCAGCAAGACTTTGGGACTTCAAACCTGCCTCAAGGATGGCTGTTTGATATCTGCCTAGTCAGATAAAATCTCCTCCGTCTTCAACATCAGTGACTCGCTCCAGGTCGGAGCTGGACCACCTCCATTCTTTAACTTAAGTCGTTCCCCTCTTTTACTGACCAGAAGCAAAAGGGTCGGGAACAAGTAGCTGTGTGTCTTTATCGCAGCTCAAAATTATCTGCTATGTGTTCGACAAGATTCCTCAGGCCCCGTTTGGAATACGGAATTCAAACTATAAAATTGGAATTGGGGACTTCAATTCCAATTCTGGTGTTTGGTAGCACAAAAATTATGTGGATTTGGAATTGATAGTGCAAAAAATGAATTGTAATTGGCAGAATTTAATTCTATGAAATTGAATCCCGTGGAATTTCAATTCCAATTCAATTCCAATTCCATCAATTTTGTATATCAAACGGACCCTCAATGAATCCTACATCGTTTTTTCAATTCTTAATGCTTCTATGAAACAGCAAGGGTCTTCTAATGCCCCTAGAGGTTCTAGTTCACCCAAAGTTGCTGGGTCAATCACAAAATTTTTCCAAAAAAAATTAACAACCTTTTTAAAAATGTTATTATTGATTATATTACCAATGGAGTCATGAAGAGCACTTGTAAGTATTCAAATTTTTTTTGGTTTCGACTCTACTCTATGGATTTTCAAGGTCCACGAGCATGATGAAATTGTTTCATAATGGTACAAACAAGTGAACAACATTTTTCATAATTTGAGGAATGTGCCTCCAAGTAATACTAATGTTATCTTGTTGTTGCAATGACATTACAAGAGTGTAACTACTTGTAAGGTTTTTTGTATGCACAAGTAGTTTAAGGTCCTCAAGGAAAGATGCTTTATCTTGAGAGGATGCAAAAATTAAAAGAACATTTGCATCATAGATAACATAGTTGTGTAGAGAAAATGAAACATTTGTGGGATGTAAAGCTTTTTAGAAATATGACTTGAGGGATGAATTTTTAGGATACAAATTCAAATTTCAAAAGGTTATGAGAAGGAAGACTTTAGGTTCTGTTTGGTAGACGGAATTGACAAAATTGGAATTGAATTAGAAACTGGAAGTATGTAGAAGTGAGGAAGACTGTGGAAACCTATAAAATATTACTGTTTCCGTCCCTGGAAACTTTTCCTCTTTTAACTTTTTTTGGTCAAACAGTGGTACTCTTTGATTACAAATTCTAAGAAAAGTATATTGAGTTATAATATAAATTTAATATAATTCGGTTAATCTTAGAATATAGTTTTGATTTATCAAATTTTTGTAACATTTATTTATATAGATTATGTTTAATTTATGGTGAAAGAGTGTCACTGTTTGACAAAAAAATCAAAACAGGAAGAACTTTCAAGGACGGGGGAGTATAAAAATATGTGGAGCCCTCTTTTTTCTTCTAGAACATTATAGAAGGATTGGAGACTTTCTAAACTACTCTAGAGATGTATGAACAATTCTAAAGAAGTCCAATCGTGGTGATTACTATAATTAGGGGCATTTGGGTCTCGTTAGGTTTCCTAATTTCTAACCCAAGAAGGTTTCTTTTAGATGTATTATTTTTGTTATTGAGTGTGTGAGTCACTATATATAAGTGTTTGGTTATATGAATTGGAATAGAGGTCGATATATATACATATATATATATATATATATATATATATATATATATATATATATATATATATATATATATATATATATATATATATATATATATACCTTTGTCAATTTAAGATCTACACCTTAGATTAGCTCTCTCTGTTTGTTTTGAATTCTTTTTAATATTCCAAAGTGAGTGGATCTTGTTGTCCTCATTGTGTTTTTCCCTGGACAACTGAAATTTTACAAGTATATATATATGGGGTCGATACTGTGAGTATGGACTTTGGTGACAGAAATGAGAATGGTGCATTTTACAAAGCAAGTAGTGCAATTTACAAAATTCCATTTATTTAAAAAATTGCAACCACGTAGGTGCTCTTAAGTCTCACATTTTAAAGCACCACATGCTAGTCTTTGCTATAATTATCTGTGAATGTTGTGTAGATAAACAACGCAGGAGTAAACTTTAACTTTGGTAAAGAGAATTCTGTGGAAAATGCAGAAATAGTGATCAAGACAAACTATTATGGAACCAAGAATATGATAAAAACAATGATTCCATTGATGAGGCCATCAAGTGCCGGCGGACGTATTGTTAGTGTGACCTCACGATTAGGAAGGCTTCATGGAAAACAAAATGTAAGCACGTATTTATCGAAGACTATATATAAATCTTCTCATTTTGCATGAAAAGCCAAGTTATTAATAGTTGTTACTGCATGTTATGTTTAATTAACTACAGAGCTATTTAATTTGTTTAGAGGATTGAAAATGTTGAATTGAGAGAAAAGCTGGAGGATGTGGAGTCACTAACAGAGGAGTTCATCAATGAGATGGTGGAAAAATTCCTAGAGCAAACAAAGGACGGGAGTTGGGTTTCTGGGGGGTGGCCACAAACCTTTACAGACTACTCCCTATCGAAGCTTGCTGTGAACGCATTCACGAGGTTGATGGGGCGCAGCCTTTCAGAACGGGAAGAGGGTCACAAGGTATACATTAATTGTTATTGTCCCGGTTGGGTGAAGACCGCTATGACTGGTTGGGCAGGGAGTATCTCCCCTGAAGATGCAGCTGATACGGCTGTCTGGCTTGCACTCCTCCCCGACCTCAGTGTTACGGGCAAGTTCTTCGCTGAGAGGCGAGAAAGAAATTTTTAATACCCAAAACTTATCGAATTCAATCAGTTATTTCTCTATGTTATTATTGTCTCTTAGCTCCAATTTTAAACAACTAACCAATTCCCTAAGCTTTCCCATAAAACTGGGTTGGAGTGAAAATTGTGATCATCTTTCTCTCACGAATCCAACACTCAATCATATATGCATGAAGGAAGACCATCGTAGTTGACCATAAAATTAGAGCTCGCTCGATCGTTATTACTTTTTCATTGTTTGTATTTGGTAGCATTGTTGTTAGTTCGTTCGTATATACAGAGTTAAATTACGCTTGATCTTCATGTTTGATTAAATACTACTTTCCATTTTGCTGCTCCATTATGTTATAACTAACAGTTAAAAATCTTATTATGATATCATGGCATACTTCTAGTCTAATCTAGTAGCCTCCATCCGCCGCAGCCGCCAGTCTTCACTGTACTGGCCGCCGGTCTGTGCCGTTGCCGGACGCCAATCAATGGTGGTCCAAGTCACCTTTTGTTTTTATTCAAGTTTTTAGCTTAAAAATTTGGAGTACTTCATGTGTATGTTCGATGAGTTTTCCATTAATGAATGGTGAGCTTTTTGGTTGGGTTTGTGAATATTGAAACTTTAAATTCTTAAAAATTCAAAGTGTGAAAGACTCATTGTGAGCTTTTCTATACAATTTGGTAAGCTTTGTAGTTGTCCTTGGTGAGTTTCTCAGTGATGACTGGCCTGGTGACCTTTTAGTCATCTACCTGTAACATGTCATCTCACCACAAGGTGTCATCTAACTAGAGTCAATGTGTGTGTGTGTGTATAGGGATTTACTCCAGTGAGATGACACCTTATGGTGAGATGACGCAAAGCTCACCACACGACCTTACAAAGCTCACCAATGGACAATGCAAAGCTCACCTAGAAATAAAGTAAAACTCACCACTTTGAACACTAAAAATCATTTTTTTTAAATTTTGATAATTTAAAATTAATAAAAAATAAAATAGAAACACCGGTCAACCACCGGTCAGCGGCGGCGGTTGTCGGTGACCGGAGGCGGATTCTGGCAATCGGTGGCGGCAGGCGGCGGATTCAGGCATCCGGCAGTGCGGCAGATTTCGGAGACCGGCGGCGGCGCGGATTCCGGCGACCGGCGGTGGCCGGCGGCGGTCAAAGGTCTCGGTCAACAGTCAAAGTCTAGTCAGCACCCCTTTTTTGATTTTATTTTTTCAAAAAAAAAAAAATCAAAGTGTTGAAAAAATGTGGTGAGCTTTGCCCTACAGTTTGGTGAGCTTTGTACTTGTCTTTGGTTTGCAGTTGGCAGTGGTGAGCTTTGCATCATCTGATCGTAGCATGTCATCTAACCGTAAGGTGTCATTTCACTGGAGTCAATCCTATATATATATATATATATATATATATATATAAGAATGCAACTTGGTGAAAAAATAAGAATAAAATCTAGCCTTGGGATCTGTTGCATTTTACGGCTCAAATTGCCTCCTGCACTCAGATTTTGAGATAGTGCATTTTCAAAGGATTTTGGTGCATTTCGACATGACGCATTTTCAAACCATTTAGGTGCACCTAATTTTGATGCAATTCTGACCCTTAGATCTCAAAATCTAAAGCACCAGATTCATTCTTATTTCTTTTATAAGATTGCATTCTTACCAGAATATATATATATATATACACACACACACACACACACACACACACACACACACACACACATATATATGTATATATATGTGTGTGTGTGTGTGTGTGTGTATCTTTTAAATTTTTCTAAATAATGAACGGTCGGTTACAAACAGGATATAGATACATACATACATACATACATACATACATACATACATACATACATACATACATACATACACTCAGAGCTTTTTACAGAAACTTGGCCTACAAGGGGAGTTCAAAGTGGGCAAACTCTCAACCAACCAGGTTCTATTAAATTTTCAATATGAAGAAGACTATCAAAAAGTCTTCCTTAAACAAACTTGGATGGTGGGTAACCAAATTATGGTTATCACAAAATAGACTCCTGACCATTCATAGGAAGAAGACTGCCCAACTGTTCCAGTTTGGGTGGCCTCTCCAAAATTACCAATCTACCTTCATGACCAACGAGCTTTAGCTCTAATTGCTTCTTCTCTCGGAAGACCCCTGAAAGTTGATGAAAATACCCTCAACTTTTCAAGACCAGATCTGACACGCTTCTGTGTGGAGGTTGATGTGTCCAAACCCCTTCCTTCAAAGGTTCATCTCAAACTAGGGGATAAAGATTCCTTATTTCCTCTAATTTTTGAAAATGTTCCACATTATTGTTCCACCTGTATGAAACTGGGGCACTTGAAGGGTTTCTGCAGAAGATCACTTCAGGGGGAGAAGAAATTGCAGCCACCTCATCCGGTTCAGATTATTGGGGAAGAACCGGTTCAAAGAAAAGGAAAAGAGCAATTGCAGGAACAATGGACAATGGTTACTTCCAAAAAAAGTGGGTCAGGCAAAGAGTGGAGGAGGAAGCTGGTCACATTCAAGTCAGGCCCTGGGGAATGCTCTTCACAGGTATATTCCAAATAGCTACAAGACAACTCCCCTCCAGACATTATTACAGATGTACCAGTCGCTTCTCCATCAGTTTTTACTGAGTTGGCAGCCAATGATTCAAATCCAGTCTACCCTCCAGCTCCTGAAAATAAGAAAGAGGTTAAAAATCTTGCATTAGTATTATGGAAGCCTTTACCTATAATTGAGGAATCTACATTTACCCCTCTGCTATCAGACCAGGGTGATTCAGACAGTGATGAGTCTGACTGTGAGGACCTAGGGGTTGTGGATGATCAATTTTTTGAAAAACCTCTGGCAGCCCTCCCAGTTTTACCAACCCAAAATTTAGATGCTCAAATGTTTAATCTCAACACCACAATTAAATCAAGGCTCAGGTCTGCCACTAAGAGCTCCTCCAATCTTCCCCAATGAAAGCTCTTTTCTGGAACGTTTGTGGAATTAAGTCTTCCCTTAAAAGACTTATTACTGTCAAAAAATTTTACAACTTCTCCTTCTTAGCTATTTTTGAACCAATTGTTGCTGGTACAAAAATGGACTTCTACAAACTCAAGCTTGGTTTTAGTCATGGCTTTTCTACTCAACATAATAAGTGTTGGATACTATGGGACAACAACACTCTCACATTATCTCAAGTCCAGGAAGGTGACCAGGTCACTACCTGCCTTTTCACAAATTCTCCCAATCACTCTCCTATCTATATCAGCTCGGTTTGTGGGAAACACACCAGAAACGACAGACTGCCTCTCTGGGAATCTATCACTAACCACAATCCAGTGGATCAACCATGGATAGTGGGAGGGGACTTTAATACTGTCACTACCCTCACTGAGCATCAGGGTAATGTTCCTCCTTGCCTCAGAAGCATGGAAGACTTCACGGATTGCATTCTCACATGTAGCCTTCTGGACCCTTGCCTTAAGGGAAACACTTTCACATGGATGGGTAATAGAACTAAAGGCAGAGTTTTGCGTAGGCTTGACAGAGTATTTATCAATCAGGCCACTATAGATCAGCACTCTGAGATCTTCCTCTATCATTTAGGCAAAACTTCTTCTGACCATAAACCTCTCCTATTGGACTGCATTAACTACCAATACAATGGACCTAAACCCTTCAAATTTCTCAATGCTTGGACATTAGACAAAAGCTTCATTGGTTTGGTTAAAGAATCTTGGAACTCCACTACTAATGGGAGAGGAATGAAGGGTTTGGCTTCTAAACTTAAGAGTCTCAAAAAGTGTATTAAGGAATGGAACAATACACACTTTGGCAATATTTTTTCTCAAGTTAAGGAAGCAGAACTGAAAGCCCTTCAAGCACAGGAAAAATATGAACTTGATGACTCAGCAAACAATAGAGAGGCTTGTAATCTAGCCCATGCTAAATTACTCAAAGCATGCAACAAGGAAGAAAATTATTGGGCTCAAAAAGCTAATATCAAATGGCTATCCAGTGGAGATACATCAACTAAATTTTTTCATTCCTTTGTAAAAGGAAAAAGGAGAAAAGCTAGCATCAGACTACTCAAAAATCAAGATGGAAAAGAAATGGTGGATCAAAATGAGATTTCCAGTTATATTGTCAGCCATTTTGAAGCCACCTTTTCAGATACTCACATGGGAAATCAGAGCCTGGAAACTATTCTACCATACATACCTAATCTCATCACTGAAACAGACAATATCAATCTTGTTCAATTGCCACTTGAAGAGGAAATCAAGGAAGCAGTCTGGCAATTGAACCCTAACAGCTCAGCAGGGCCAGATGGGTACAATGGTGAATTTTTTCGCCATTGTTGGGATATCATTAAGGCAGATATCGTTAGTGCTACACAGGAGTTCTTTCTAGGCATTCCCATCCCCATGGCTTTTGGCAGCACCTATGTTACACTAATTCCTAAGGTGGAAGGAGCCAAAGTCATTGGTGACTACAGGCCTATAGCACTCTCCACTTTCTTCAGCAAGTTGACTTCCAGAATTATGGCTAATAGGCTATCCCCTTTACTTATTAAGCTAATCTCCCCTGAACAAGCAGGCTTTCAGGTAATAGGTATTGAGGAACATATATTGCTGACCAATGAACTTATGCACAAATTGGAATCCAAGATCAGAGGTGGTAATATTATGATAAAGCTAGATATGGCTAAAGCCTTTGATAAAATGTCATGGAGCTATTTAAGGGCTGTTCTCACAGCTTTTGGATTCAAGGAGAAATGCATCTCTCTTCTTCTCCAAAGCTTAGAGTCTACACACATGTCGATCCTTATTAATGGCAAACCTTCAGGCTTTTTTAAAATTAAGAGGGGAGTTAAACAGGGAGACCCCTTATCTCCCCTTCTCTTTATTCTTGGGTCTGAAGGTTTCTCCAAGAGCCTCAAGCAAGCCATTAATTCTGGATTTATATCCCCCTTTAAGGCTGGAAGGAGCCCAGTGGTGTCCCACCTCGCTTTTGCAGATGATCTCATTGTTTTCCTCAGGGGTGACTTCAGAAATCTGTTGAGATTCAAGTACATCCTATCTAACTACTTAAGGGCATCTGGGCAAGAAGTTAATAACAGCAAAAGCAAAAGTTTTTGCAAAAAGACTTGCCATGTAACATACAGAAAGAAAGTGGAGGAAGCTCTAGGTTTCAAGGTGGGGAATCCTCCTTTCAAATACCTGGGATCTACCATTACCACAGGTAAGCTCAAAAGAATTCATTGTGACCAAATTCTTCATCACTTTGATGCTTATCTTAACAGCTGGTACAACAAAGAGCTTAATCCAATGAGTAGGCTCATGTTGAACAACTTACGCACCTCTAGAGGGGGGGGGGGTGAATAGAGGTGTTCTTCAAAAATCAAGAACTTTTGGAAGAACAAAAATTCACAGGAGTATATCAACCACAAGAACACAAAGATGAAGTGAAGGAGCAACACACGATGTATCCTGGTTCGGCCTAATGCCTACATCTAGTCCCCGAAGCAAACGTGCCCGAGATTCCACTAACTTCGTCAAACTTAACGGAGTTTGACAATCCGATTACAACTCAAGAACTTGAATTCGCAAGCCTCTAACCTTTCCACCGTAGTCTTGATTTCACAAGACTCAGGATTTCTCTCCAAAACTTGAATTATATCAACTTCAAGTTTTCACAATTCACACACTGTTTCAAAACAAAGTGCACAGCGGAAATACTCTTCAAATTAAGAGTGGATTGCTGTAGAATACAAGAACTTATAGAGTATGGCACACTAGTACTCTTCAAAACTCAAGCAAATATTGATTTCTTGAAGAATTGCTTGGAAGTAATGTTGAAGGATCAAAAGTATGAATTGAATTGCTTGGATTTTTTTGAAGAATATGTTTGAATGAATATAAATATTGTTCTCCAAGCAAAAGAGCCGTTGTATGTGAGTTATGGAAGATAGGGATGAATAACTTCCTTAAAAACTGACTAATTTGCAGTTCAAACTGACGACTTATTCGAATAAAATCAGATTTATCCGAATAGTTCAGAACAAAAAACGTAGACTTATTCGACTAAGTGAATATTTATTCGAATAAGTCACTGTAGGATTGAAGAAATGAGCTTCAGGACTTATTCGAATAATTTGCTAACTATTCGAATAAGTCAGAACTGAAAACTCTACCTTATTCGAATAAAACAAGATTTATTCGAATAGTTTTCACAGTTTTGAAAAAGTGATTTTGCAACTGACTCAAAAACAATTTAAATGGTTTTTGGAAAACATTTTCAAACTAACGTGCCATACACTTTATCAAAAATGCTAAGATCTAAACAAAAAAAAAACAAAAACACTATATCTTCACACTTGTCTTGAGATCCAACGCATGATTGTGAAGATCAACATCCAAAGTGCCAAGCCCATGAGATAGTTGTCATTATCAAAACACAAGGGCCAACAATTTCCCCCTTTTTGATAATGACAAACCCAACTTATCAAATGCTTTTGCTTGATTTCAACTAATATCTGTTTTCAACAAATATAACAAGAGCACACAAGACAATACAAGTAAAAAGTTTTAAAGAAAGAGTTTAGAGTACTTCTCTTACTTCCCCCGTAATGATTGCACTGCAACAAGCACAAGCACATACTCTTCCCCCTTTTGTCATAAGCAAAAAGGGTGAAGGACAAAAGAAACACTGGGTTACCAAAACACAAGTAGTAATGGGAGATAGCAAAGTCGAATGAATCAAAAACAAAAGAGTAAAGAGTTAGATAAATAGTTTAGTACATAATATAAGTGCCCCATCCACTCATTCCGCATCCATGGAAGCATCAACAAGAGTAGTCTCATCACCAGCACCATCATCACCATCGTCATCGGCATCATCATCATTGTCATCATCATCATCATCATCATCATCATCATCATCATCATCATTCCCAGCACCATGCAAAGTAGAGGAGGAAGAACCATGACCCATATATGGTTGTAGCATATCCAGAGATGGAGACTCCCATTGCTCACCATGTTTTGTTGGAACACACTTTGTACGTTAAACTAAAGTCGTGTTCATTTCTGACAGGTTTTGATAATTGCCAAACCGCCGTGGATATGAAGAGTTTCGTTGAATAACTCAAGGCATGAAGAATGGCTTGGAACAAGACCTAAAAGACTCAAGGACAAGATCAAGAATTGAAGACTTAGTCGAATCGGTCTTTTGTGATCAAAACTGATAATCAATTCAAGTCTCGGTTCTCAAAGAGTCAAAATTATTTTACAAAATCATAAAATGTTTTTATGCATCAAAATAAACATTTTAGATAAATCTCTTTATTGTTAAAAATCTCTGGTCCTTGCTCAGAACCAAAACCACCTAAGTCGGCTTTCGGCTTTCAACGTTCGGCTTTCGGCATTCGGTTTTTGGCGCCCGAACCAACTCCGTGGTTTTCAATATTTTAAACCCTGTTTTTATCTCTGAGCATATTTTAAAGGTTCCCGAATAATTATTTTATAAAAACCACTCTTGTATCTTGGTCAATCGGTCTAACACGTAAAAAAACGGTCAAAATCGTACGCACGTGATTTACGACCTTGAGGACTTGGTTTTCACCAAACAAGTCTTGTTTTCACTATTTTATACCATATACAATGTTTTTCATAATTGGTTTTTACTTTTTGGGAACGCTTCGTTTTTGGACCTCGGTTTTTCAAAACGGGTTTCAGCTGGCTAGACTTTAGCTGGGTGATAATCGATTATCACCTTAGTGACAATCGACTATCAGCCACTGCAGCTTTGAACTTCCAAGTTCTGAAGCACGCAATAATCGATTATCAGCCTTGCAGCCAAAACCCAGAATCTTCAGAGAGGACCAATAATCGATTATCACTTGTTGACAATCGATTATCTGGGTTACCGTTGTCCTCCAACGGATAGAATTTTAAATTTTTGGACAGGGAATCTTTGGATAATCGATTATCATGGTTTGACAATCGACTATCAGCTTGTGTCCCTGAAAAATTTGTCTTCATCCTGTTGGAAATTCTAGCAACGGGTTTATCCCTTTTTGGGCTATAAAATGGCACCCAAATCCTCTCTTTTAACACACAATTCTTCAACATTTCAATACTCTTTCATTGCATAAACATTCCCATTTTTCTTAGCTATTTGAGAGCCAATTCTTGAAGAAATTGTCGTGTTCTTGAGCGTTTACTAGTTCACTCATATCTACTCTTTGTGAGAGTTTTATTCCTGAGTGTTTAAGTGTTTTCATACACTTTAAGGGAGTTTGTTCCCTTGTTGTAAACTCGAAGGAAGTTCCTTGTTCCTTCGTGAGAAGTCTTGGAGTGCGGTATCTCCGAGCAAAGGTGTTGAGGCTCGTGTGACTCGGGTTCTCAAGTTGTATCGGTTTGTTAAGCACCCTTAAGCTTAACGGAGTTAGTGTAGCTCGAGAGAGTCTCTCGGGAGGCTGGATTAGCCACACGTTGTGGTGAACCAGGATAAAATCCGGTGTGCTCCTTCCTTACGCTCTTTACTTTAACGCTCTCGTTTTAATTTCCTGCGATTTTGTTTTAAACGCTATTCAACCCCCCTCTAGCGTTGGGCCTTTATTCTAACAATTGGTATCGGAGCCTTACTCTCCGAAAGACTTAACCGTTTGAGAGAAACGATCAATGGCTTCTACTCAAAACTTATACGCAGGTTTAGGAGAAGGGCAATCCACCACGAGGCCTCCATTATTTGATGGAACAAATTACACATATTGGAAGGAGCGAATGAGAATTTTCATCCAATCCAACAACTTTCTCGTATGGAGAATTATCAAGAATGGGGAAGAAGTACCCATGAAGAAAGTTGGGGAAACCACCGTTCCCAAAACCGAAGATGAATACGATGCGCAGGATATCAAGAAAATAGAGAACAACGCCAAGGCGATCAACATTCTTTATTGTGCAGTAAACCCGGATGACTACCGGAAGATCTCTTGTTGTTCCACCACCAAGGAAATGTGGGACAAGCTAGAAATCACATATGAAGGTACGGATCAAGTCCGAGAAGCTAAGATAGATTTTCTAACCCATGAGTATGAACTATTTCATATGAAGGAGAACGAGAAAATCGACGATATGTTTGAACGATTTTCAAAAATCGTAAACGATCTTCATGCTCTCAAGAAGACATATATGGACAAGGAGCTTGTAAGAAAAATCTTGCGGAGTCTCACACCGGAATGGCGCTCCAAAGCCGATGCTATCCAAGAATCCATCGGCATCACCAGTGTCACCATTGACGGACTTAGAGGTAACCTCAAAACCTATGAGTCTACCATTCTTTACCCCTCTTTAGGTGAACAAAAGAAGAATGGGATTGCACTCAAGGCATCCACAAGTCAAGAACTTGATGTGGAGGACTAGAGTGACAAAGACGAGTTCGGGATCGTGCTCAAGAAATTCCATAAGTTCATGAGCCAAGAGTATGAACGGAAAGGAAAGAAGCAAGGAAGTCCACCCAAATGCTATGGGTGTGGAGAAGTTGGGCATATAAAACCAAAATGTCCAAACTCCAAGAACAAGAATAAAATGTTCAAGAAGCACAGAGCCTACATCTCATGGGGAGGTGATTCCGGGGACGAGTCATCGGAAGGCGAAGAAAATGAGAGCGCCAACCTTTGTCTCATGGCACACGAGGAACCACCGGAAGAGGTATGTACCACTTCTAAAGATTCCTATACTTTTGATGATGTACAAGAAGCCTTTAATGAACTTTTTGATGAATATGTCAACGCTTCTAAAATTAACAAGGATTTGAAGAAACAACTTACTTCCATGGAGAAGGAAGTCGATAAACTATCAAAAGATAATGAAAAACTTAAAAAAGAAAATAAGTTTTTCGGAAAAAGAAGCGCCGACAAACTGGAAAGTTCAAAATGTAGTTCTTGTATATCACTTAAGGATCAAGTTGCAAAACTTGAAGGAACTTTGAAGAAGTTTGGTGTTTCTCATAAAAACCTTAATGATGTTCTTGATAATTTGCAACTTACTAAACATGGCTTAGGATTTGAAAATGAACCTAATAATAAGGAAAAAGTTGAGCAACCATCTGGGAAACTTAAAGCTCAACTTAGGAATAATGAAAATCAAGAAAATAGACAACCTAGAACAATTAGGAACACTAGACTACCTAGAGAGAACACTAGGATGAATAATGATCAAGTTATAAAACCTAGCAACTATTATCAACCTAGGAGAATGCATAATCCAAATGTTGTTTGTCATTATTGCAATAGGGTAGGTCATATAGCACCCGTGTGTTTTAGTAGGCATAGGCATTACACGTATAACAAAACACACACTTTGCGTGGAACTAACCGAATGAAATCCTTTCAAAAAGGATTTTCGAACTCTAACCAATCCCTGCAGGAATCAACGCAAAAGAAACCATATTACTTCTTCTATTATGATGAAAAGAAGAAGATTCACATACCACTTCCGAAGCCCACACAAGTCAAACCGAGGTACAGACATTCGGTTCGAGTAGACTGGAACCCGCCAACCGCAAAAGGACGAGTTGGCCAAGGTAACACTTAAACACACATGTTGGTACATGTATGTGTGTGTGTGTTTGCGTACCATGTGTATGTGATTATTGGTGCGTGTGTTTATTAGTTTAAAAAGTCGTGTTACTAATCCTCAAGGACCCAAAAGATCAAACGGGTACCAAAATGTTTTCATTGTAGGTGTTAAAGCCAGGGGGAACAAAAGAAATCAATTTCTAGTTCCCAGGACTGAGTGTAAATCGATTTACAGGCTTGTAATAATCGACTATCACAACCCGCAGGAGTTGGAGCAAAGAAACTGAAGGAGCCAACAATCGATTATCAACATTAAGATAATCGATTATCAGGGGCTGCAGAACTTTCTCAAAAAGACAGGCGCAAACCAGCAACAATCGATTATCCACTATAAGATAATCGATTATTTAAGCCTACAGAAGTTTAAGGCAACTCAGGCGCAAACTTCAACAATCGATTTTCCAAGTCATGATAATCGACTATTTGAAGCTGTAGAATTTTATTTGAAGGCAGGCGCAAAACAATCGATTTACCAAAACATGACAATCGATTATTGAAGCCTGCAGTTTCTTTGGCGGAGAATCTGAAGCCTTAGATAATCGATTTACAGGGAGTGTAAATCGATTATCAACGGAGATTTTTCAAAAATCTGACCGTTGTAGAGACGTTGGAGAGCATTTAATGCCTTGTTTGACCATCCCAACGGATCTCTACACCTCTTCCACTATATATTGGTGATATCTACTCCATTTTTACTCATTCCAATCATCTCTTCTCCATATATTCATCATAATTCATCATTCTTGCTCCAATTCTTCATTTCTTTCAAAAATTTCTGCAATCTCTCTCTCCTCTCTTGTTGCAATGGCAGGCGGTCAAAGAAAGCGTTCCCGCACCGGCAAGAACGTTGCTTCCTCTTCGGCTCCTCCACCACCGGCGCACAAGTATCTCGACTGGTCGTTCCTTTAGTTCAACGACCACGCAGAGGCGACGCGGTTCTTGGAGAAATTTGAGCACCGAGAGATTCTCCCTCCCCGATTCTCCAACGCCCGTTTCATTCATGACTCCATTCCACGTGAAGCACGGGTTATCCTTGAACGTGGAAACTTCCTCGATCTCCTCTACATCCAGAAGGTTAATTATCAACCTTTTCTTGTTCGAGCTTTCTATTCGAACTTAAAAAAGGATGAGGACGGATCGTTGATTTCAAACGTCAACGGGGTGGACATTTATTTGAATGAAGAGAACATTCAAATCCTCACCGGGCTTCGTCGGGACGGACAGGATCTCGGGCTCTACACCGGAGAAAAGGGGGCGCGGTTCAATGAGATCGCTCTCTTGGAGGAAGTGGGCATCCGTCACTTCGTACCCACTCCCCAACAGCGGCGCCCTACGATTTCTTCCATGAGTCCCGTGTATCGTTTCATCTTCTATGTGTTGACACGGATCCTCAAGCCCAGGAAGTTCAACCACACCAAACATCTCCCAAGAAGACACGAAGACGATCCATGCGATGATTCACAACACCAATCTCAATTGGTGTAAATTTGTGATGACTCACATGTTCACGGCCACCTCCGACAATCGGCCGCTCCCCTACGCCCTCCTTGTCATGGCAATTCTTGAAGAATATAACATCAAAACCGATGTTGGGCCAAAGATAAAGGGGACAAAGCATTGGGAGATTGATGAATCTTCTTTCCACTCGGGCACCGACGAGACCCCGTTTCGACAGCCTCGTCCACGCCGACAACCAAGAGCCACTGCCTCAGCCGCCAACACATCGACCAATCCTTCTCTCGCCGAGCAAATGGCAGCCTTAACCGCCACTCTCTCTCGGATTGACACCAACGTCTCCAAAACGGCGCACAACGTCAATACCTTGAGCCGTGAACTTCACGGGTATTTTGACTTTGTCAATTACCCGTACGCTCAAATGGTCCCTTACGTTCCTCCACCAAATTTCGGAGGTGAACAAAGTGGGACACAAAGCGTTGGTAGAGATGACGAGGTGGACGAAGAAGAAGAAGAGGAAGAAGAAGCTGATGATGATGATGATGATGATGGCGACGGTGACGAAGATGAAGAAGAAGAAGACATTGACGAAGAACAACTTCTCAATGATCTCTCCCCGGATTTCTAGAGCTCTAGCTCTACTTTCTTCTCTTCCTTATTTTATCATTTTTTAATATGCTTTCGCTATGTACTCCGCTTTTTCCCTTAATTAATTAATAAAAATCTTTATGATTTTTGTTGTTAACAATCTTTTTGTTAATGTCAAAAGGGGGAAGATAAGGGCTATGCACACTTTCAGGGGGAATTTTGTTTCAAAAAGATCAAAACCCTATGCATATCCCCGTCTTGTTTGCCATTATCAAAAAGGGGGAAATTGTTGGAACACACTTTGTACGTTAAACTAAAGTCGTGTTCATTTCAGACAGGTTTTGATAATTGCCAAACCGCCGTGGATATGAAGAGTTTCGTTGAATAACTCAAGGCGTGAAGAATGGCTTGGAACAAGACCTAAAAGACTCAAGGACAAGATCAAGAATTGAAGACTTAGTCGAGTCGGTCTTTTGTGATCAAAACCGATAATCAATTCAAGTCTCGGTTCTCAAAGAGTCAAAATTATTTTACAAAATCATAAAATGTTTTTATACATCAAAATAAACATTTTAGATAAATCTCTTTATTGTTAAAAATCCCTGGTCCTTGCTCAGAACCAAAACCACCTAAGTCGGCTTTCGGCTTTCAACGTTCGGCTTTCGGCATTCGGTTTTTGGCGCCCGAACCAACTCCGTGGTTTTCAATATTTTAAACCCTGTTTTTATCTCTGAGCATATTTAAAAGGTTCCCGAATAATTATTTTATAAAAACCACTCTTGTATCTTGGTCAATCGGTCTAACACGTAAAAAAACGGTCAAAATCGTACGCACGTGATTTACGACCTTGAGGACTTGGTTTTCACCAAACAAGTCTTGTTTTCACTATTTTATACCATATACAATGTTTTTCATAATTGGTTTTTACTTTTTGGGAACGCTTCGTTTTTGGACCTCGGTTTTTCAAAACGGGTTTCAGCTGGCTAGACTTTAGCTGGGTGATAATCGATTATCACCTTAGTGACAATCGACTATCAGCCACTGCAGCTTTGAACTTCCAAGTTCTGAAGCACGCAATAATCGATTATCAGCCTTGCAGCCAAAACCCAGAATCTTCAGAGAGGACCAATAATCGATTATCACTTGTTGACAATCGATTATCTGGGTTACCGTTGTCCTCCAACGGATAGAATTTTAAATTTTTGGACAGGGAATCTTTGGATAATCGATTATCATGGTTTGACAATCGACTATCAGCCTGTGTCCCTGAAAAATTTGTCTTCATCCTGTTGGAAATTCTAGCAACGGGTTTATCCCTTTTTGGGCTATAAAATGGCACCCAAATCCTCTCTTTTAACACACAATTCTTCAACATTTCAATACTCTTTCATTGCATAAACATTCCCATTTTTCTTAGCTATTTGAGAGCCAATTCTTGAAGAAATTGTCGTGTTCTTGAGCGTTTACTAGTTCACTCATATCTACTCTTTGTGAGAGTTTTATTCCTGAGTGTTTAAGTGTTTTCATACACTTTAAGGGAGTTTGTTCCCTTGTTGTAAACTCGAAGGAAGTTCCTTGTTCCTTCGTGAGAAGTCTTGGAGTGCGGTATCTCCGAGCAAAGGTGTTGAGGCTCGTGTGACTCGGGTTCTCAAGTTGTATCGGTTTGTTAAGCACCCTTAAGCTTAACGGAGTTAGTGTAGCTCGAGAGAGTCTCTCGGGAGGCTGGATTAGCCACACGTTGTGGTGAACCAGGATAAAATCCGGTGTGCTCCTTCCTTACGCTCTTTACTTTAACGCTCTCGTTTTAATTTCCTGCGATTTTGTTTTAAATGTATTCATCCCCCCTCTAGCGTTGGGCCTTTATGCTAACATGTTTTACCAACAAATTGTTTAAATTATACCCATGAATTGCTTGTTGACGGCGAATATCTTGCAAGGACTCGTAGAGCATGGGCAGGGTCACTTTTCCATTAGACGAGGCAAAACGGCGTTCGGATGGTCCAGAACTCGCACGATTCTCTTCATTTGTATCATGCATAGCCCGCATAACAGTTTCCCGTTTGATCCTCCAAAATGGTGTCTCAGGTTTCATATCCTCATTGGCAAAAACAAATCCCTTTTTCTTCAACAAGAATGTAAGAAGAATGGGATAGGGTAGAGCTCTCGCTCTCGCACGACAATGATGCATATAACTCATAATGTACTTACCCCAATTGACTTTGACAAGTTTAAGAATTGCATAAATGAGCATAGAATCATCTTTGCTCATTTGGGGATGATTTCCAGCTCGACCCCGCAAGATGTAAGAAGAAATGTACTGAAGCAAGCGTTGAGGGGGCTGCATCCCACTAACCATTTGCCTGCCCGAATCATTGAGCTGAGGTTGAAAACCCATTTCTTCCCAACATAGCCTTTCATCAAAAGTGTACCAAAAATTTGTAGAATCCTTTGCAGTAGAGAGTTCAGCCTTACAATTGTCAAGCCCAAACAAAGTATTCAACTCCGAACTAGTAATAACAACAGTCTTGCCACAAAAAGTTGAAGATATCACATAATTGGAGTTTTGACGTTTGAAGGTCATAACGGCATAGAGCGCTTTGATATGGTCAAATGGAACGTAACCCTCACGAAAAGAGATAACATTCAATAAGCCCGAAGTACGAAGCTTAGTAAGAACTGAAGCAAAGGATTGGTCATTTTCAAATACACGAGCATCAACATATCTCGGAGCAACGATTTTTCGCGAAAGAAGACGATTTGTAAAAAAGTGCAAAGAATCTTCATCATCAAAGAAAATTTTAGGCTTCATAGAGTAAACAAATTCAGATTCACCTGAGGAATTGCCCGGATTTGAGGTTTCTGCACGAGAAGAAGTGTGACGAGGGCGAATCGTTCTCTTCTTTGAAGTGGACATGACGAAACTGAGAGAAGAAGACCAGATGGAGCCTGCGTCCCTGAGAAAGTGCGAAGAAGATGAAGCGTGTCGCGTAGGGTAGTGCACGGCGAAGAGCAGCGACGAGGAACATAGACCACCGTCGCCTAGGGTTTCTGCACGGCATCGATTTGCACCCTGGAGTGATATATTGGAGGCGTCGGCTGCGTGGCAACTGCGAGAGAGGTGTACAGCGTTGAGGTTGGCGAGGAAGAAGAAGTTTCTCGGTGTGCGTGAGTTGCTGTGCGGCGAGGAAGAAAAAAAAAGGTTTTGAGATAAGGTTGGGTAAATGAGTGGACTTAAATTTGAATAAAGGAACCCGGGCACAGTAACTTAGTTGAATATGTTTGGAACTAGTCGAATAAACCAGAACAAAGCAAATCTGAGGAGCCCAGAACTAGTCGACTAGTTTCACTTTTAGTCGACTAAACAATTGAAGCCGCGGATAGAATAATATCGTCAGGGTTTTATTCGAATAAGTATGTAGTTATTCGAACAAATCAGCAGAAACCATAGAATCAATGAGAAAATCTTCAACCATTGAATCTCTATATCCAAACCAAAATTCCCCCTTAATAAATGCTTTCTATGGAGTGCGGAAGAGGAGTGGATGGACAGAGACCTGCAAAAAAGACTTAAAAAACACTCCGATGCTTAAGTTAGTACAAAATTCAATGAAAATAATTAAAAGAACTTAGTTAATAGCAATAATTCTTAAGGCATTTCTAATACGACTAAAATTCTCACGGTCCAAGGGTTTAGTAAATATGTCGGCCAACTGATTAGTTGTATCGACAAACTCAATGTCAACATCACCCTTTTGGACATGGTCTCTAATAAAGTGATGTCGAATATCTATATGCTTAGTACGAGAATGGTGAACATGATTCTTCGTAATATTTATGGCGCTCATATTATCACAACGCAAAGGAATGTGATCAAGTACAAGGCCATAGTCCAAAAGTTGTTGTTTCATCCAAAGGATTTGTGCACAACAACTCCCCGCAGCGACATACTCAGCCTCGGCGGTGGACAAAGCAACACTTACTTGCTACTTGCTAAACCAAGAAACAAGAGAACAACCAAAAAGGTGACAGGTTCCACTCGTACTCTTTCTATCCATTTTGCATCCGGCAAAATCGGAATCAGAATACCCAACAAGAGTGCATGTTGAACCTTTGGGATACCAAAGTCCCAAGTTCAAGGTGCCTCTCACATACTTAAGGACCCGTTTGACAGCGGTCAAATGAGATTCCTTAGGGTTTGCTTGAAATTTAGCACACATACAAACACTAAACATCAAATTAGGTCTACTAGCAGTTAAATAAAGTAAAGAACCTATCATACCTCGATACCGTTTCACATCAACCGACTTACCACTTTCATCTTTATCAAGTGAGCATTGAGAACTCATTGGGGTAGCCATTTCTTTACAATCTTCCATCTCAAATTTCTTGAGAAGTTCTTTTGAGTACTTCGTTTGGCTAAGAAATGTCCCATATTCAAGTTGTCGAATTTGAAGACCGAGGAAGAAATTTAGTTCTCCCATCATTGACATTTCGAACTCCCCTTGCATAATCTTAGTAAATTCCTCACACATAAGATCATTAGTAGCACAAAAAATAATGTCATCAACATAGATTTGTACTAAAAGCATGTCAAGAGCATTATGCTTAATGAAGAGTGTGGTGTCTACCTTTCCTCTTTGAAATCCATTCTCCAAGAGATGGGAACTCAAACGTTCATACCAAGCTCTTGGTGTTGGAGTTGTGCCCTGATGGCCAACTGTTTATCGTTATTCTATCATGTATAGGCAGATATACGATGTTTACACATCTCATGCTAATGTAAACAAATATTATATTCTTAGATTTATATTTAAAAGATGTTTATCAGATAGTGTTTTTCTGCTGATGAGACTAACATCTTGAAATAAATATTTATCTAAAAGTCCATAGTCGAGTATTAACGAGAGTGGGATATCGTTAATGCATGTGAGACTAGTGTGTGTTGGATGTTTGACTTAGTCTCATAGTCAATGACGGTGTGTTCGCATCCGCACATGGGCAGATATTATCTAGAGATAATAGGATGCCGGACTGACCCATCCTAAAGATGTTGCTTGAACTTTTAGTTCATGCTCTAAGCATCTTTAGTGCGACCACGGGTGTAACTATCCTTCGACTTGAAGTATTACGTTTTCTGCATATGTGAACCCGCATACTTTGATGCATTGTCCTAAGCCATATGAAATAAGGATGGTATACATGCTTTGTTTTGGGTATGCCGCAGCGCGTATTCAGAAACGTAGATTACGTACATAGGATTTGTCACTACTCTTTTTAAAGAGATTAATGTCTTATGGGGCCCACTGATAAGTCATGACTGAGGAAACTGCATGGCCATGCTGAGATGCTTTTATGACGTCTGTTCCTATTAGTCAGACTTGATAAATCAGTGAATGACTTAATGGATACAAGCTGGATTTTATTAATCCCTTGCATTAAGTTTAGACATTGAGACAAAGGGATACAGTTACATGGAGTCTGAGTCGTGGAAAGGTTTTGACGGTGCAAACGTCTTAACTTATAATCTGGGGGGCAATAATGTGTTGCTAGATACCGCTTATTGCTTATAGTATTGGTGCAGAGCCAATACTGTGACCAGTTTTATAAGTACCTATACGGGTCACACACTTTGGACAATTTAAGGAGTAGGATTAAACAATGGGATAATAAGTAATTTGTATATTTGTAGAAGATAGTAAAATAAAATATTTTGGAATATAATATTATATATATAAATATTCGCTTATATATATTATATATATGTACCGATTAATGTATATATATTATATGTTGAATATTTTATTTTGGTTTGTCATTTTAATTATGAAAATAATTATTTTGACATAAACTATTTAAAGTATATTTGTATACTTGTTTAAAATGATATTGATATTTTATTTGATTTAAAATTAATTTTATATTAATTTTTTGGTGTCAAATAAAATGCACTTTAAACATTTAAGTGGAGAAGAATTTCAAAAATCCTTCTCACTTTTATAATCAAACTTTCGGCCATCATAAGGATTTTGAGAATCAAATTTTCTTGATTGATAATTAAGTGGCTAGTTAATTTTGCATTTAGCTAATGACAAAATAGTTTGATTAATCTTTGTTTTAGTCCACTTTAAAAACATTGGTTTTTCACAAACCAAATGATGATTTTGTGAAGGAAATTCGGCCATAATTTTTTTTAGTGAGAGAAAAATATTAGTTTGGTTCCACTAATATCATTTTGTGTATAGAAAATATCTATAATATTTTCTAAATATTATTAGAAATATTTTCTATAGAAATATACAAGATTATTATTATCCCAATTTTAATCTTTATATTTTATACTACTATAATCTTTACTAGCATAAAGATTGTGGTAGACTCTGGCATTGTTCGTGTGTCAATGTTGGAGACCGGACGCTTGAATGGTTACGTTTGCACTTTCAACGCTCTTCGCACGACTTCTTCGTTTTTACCGCTTACGGAGAAAGGTATTAATTTCTTACTACTATAAGTTTTAGTACGTGATTCTGGGCAAGATAATCATGTTAGGATGTTAAAATTTTTGTATTCCGCTGCCTATCCTTACATGGTTACCTTTCACTTGGGGCTTGTTTAAGTCCGTAGAGAGCCTTTTTCAGTTTGAACACGTGATTTGGATACTCAAAGTCCTCAAATCCCGGAGGTTGTTCGACATACACTTCTTCTTGAATGAAACCATTCAAGAAAGCACTCTTGACATCCATTTGGTACAGTTTAAAATTCATAGTAGCGGCATACGCAAGTAGTAATCTAATGGCTTCTAATCTCGCTACAGGGGCATAAGTCTCATCAAAGTCTATACCTTCTTGTTGATTGTAGCCTTTAGCTACAAGCCTAGCTTTGTTTCTAGTGATAATACCATTTTCGTCGAGTTTTGATAACTCGGGTTTGGGTTAATATTTTTAATTCTCTTTTTGGCATTTTTAGTATTTTTATTGTTTAATTTTCATTTGTTTAGCTTAGTTTTATTTTAATTCCTATTTTTACAAACCTTTTATTTCCATTCAAAAATAGTTGTTTTTAATCATTTTTTTACATGTTATTATTTTAATATTTTTATTTTTCCTAACCCAAGTTACCAGATATCTTATTCTGTGAAGAAAAAAGTGCAGCAAACGGGCCAGATTGAAGTTCAAGTTGGAAAGAATAGATTGAATTTAGGCCGGAGCCCAAAGAATAAATAAAATGAGGATAAGCCCATCTCACTCATTCTCATTTCAACGGCAAAGAAAAAAAAGTGGTATGTGCGACTCCTTCATCGAGCGCAAGCAAGAAAGAAGAAGAAAAAAATCAGCGGCGAAGCATTCAAACTGATTCAAATCGGAAGTAACGTCTCTCCATCAATTTCGTTATTCAATTGCCAACGGGAAGAAATCAACTGAGCAATCCTCCGGCTATAAATTGAAGAACAATCACAGCTGAACGGGGGGAAAAATATCACGCAGAGAGCCGCGCCCTAGAGCCGCGGCAACTGAAATTAAGCCGCGCACCAGAGGAGGAAGCAAACGGCGGCGGACCACTGCTCGCCGGCAGATGACGATGGTTGGCAGCAACTTTTCTTCAAGCTCCAATCCTTTAATTTCTTCATCTTCTTCAATAAAGTGGTAACCCTAGCTTGTTTCTCCAATTTTGTTCTCCAATTCTTTGTAAAGTGTTGTTTTTAGTTTATTTTTACATTTTTGTTTATTTGTTTGTGTTAATTTCATAAATCTCAAAATGGTTGGTGTTCTTTTATGGGTATTTTCTTTAATGTTTATATATATTCCCTTATGAAAGAGAATTGATTCTTTCTTATTTACTTCAATTATTGCACAAGTTGTTGATTTGATTGAATTGTTTCAAATTCATAAGTAGGTTTTATGTAGAATTTGGTTTTTGTTGAAGCTATTTTAGCTCCATAAGATAGTTAAATGAACTCCGAATTCATACGTGTTTCTTTGTTGTGCTTGTGTTTGTTGATTTTAAGGATTTTGGACTTCTTAGCCCCATAAGTCGATTCATTTTCCTTAGAATTCGTTATAGAGTGATTTTGTTATGTTATGTGTTTGTTTTCCATTTTCTTTAAATTGAGATTGTTTAAGTGCAATAAACAAGAGTAAATTCTTTAAATAGTCCTTTATAACTAGGGGGTTTCCCTATTTAGTCCTTATTTAACAAGTATTGAATATTTAGTCTTTATTGTTTGGGTGCTTTTTCCTAATTGATCCTCCGTCATTCTTCCCGTCTCACTGCCGTTAATATGAGATTCTCCTCCCTCAGACTTCACTGAACTATGATTCACGCCATACTTAGGGTTTTCTTCATCTCTAAGCTTGGACGCCTTCACCCACTAATTTCTTCATGTCTGTGATTTCGGTAGACATCACCTACTGATTTTGGCGACTCAGAGCTTTTGATGTCTACATTTGAAGGTAATGGAAGTTAATTCTAACTTTATTTGTTCCTTTGCTCTTAAAATTTGTGCGTGAATGTTGCGATAAAGAGCTTGGTCCTTTGCGACTGAATTGGTCCTTTGCTCTTAAAATTGCGATAAAGAGCTTGGTCCTTTGCTCTTAAAATATGTTCTTTTGCTCTTAAAATTCTAACTTTATTTGTTCCTTTCCAACTCAGAGCTTGGGGGCATATTTGTTTTTCTTTTTACTTAGTTGGGTAGGGAGGAAAGTAGTTAGAAGAGTGTTGCAGATGGAGCCGAAAAAAAAATTCTTTTTCTGTTTACCAGAAAAAAAAACTCTTCATCTGAACCAGCGAGAATAAAGCTGATTTTTTAAACAAAAGTATCCTCTTTATACTTTGATTCAATTATACTTTAATTGGATTTTGATATGATACTCTAGTGCACTGATTTGGATTTTTTTGTAGGAACATTTGAACTGAAATTTAGGCTTGGTGGATCTGTTTGTATCGGAGGTGCGCTTCCGAGTTACGATGGCGGCTTTGTAAAAGTTGTTCATAATGCTTTGTTTGATGAGTGGGGTATGATGCTATTAAAGCATCATATTGAGGAATTTGGTTTTAAGAATTGGGAAGATATTAGTATATACTTTCAAAGTGACTCGGGATTAAAGGAGTTAGTCAGTGATAGTGATGCATGGGAGTTGGTTGCAATAGATAAGTTGCCGTCTGTAGTTGAAATTTGGGTGGCTACAACAAAGGTAACAGGGGATGAAAATTACACACATGCCACTGATGATGAGTACGATGATATTGAAGACCTAGATGATGAAGATTTTGAATCTGAATCAGAGGTTGCCAAGGACTTTGACGAGACACATGGTGAACAAGATGATTTCCTATTTGATTCTAATGTGGACAACACGGTAGAATTTGGTGGGCTAGGCAACATAGTATCAAATGAGTTACTAGAGAATGAGAGAGCTACTGAAGAACTACGATTCCTTGGGAGTGATGAAGATAGTTTGTCAGAAGGTGACGGGAATGAAAAGGTGCAACTTCCTGTTTTCAAAGGAAAAAGGGACTTAAAGAATCCACAGTTCTCGGTGGGTTTATTATTTCCTAGTAAGAAGTTGTTCAAGGAGGCAGTAAGTAATTATGCATTTAATAATGGGAAGTGTTTAAAATTCGATAAGAATGATAGCAATAGAGTGTATGTAAGTTGTGTTGATAGGGGTGAGAAGAGGAGGAAAAAGACAAAACATGAAGAGGAAAGTGCTAGCAATCAGCATAAGAGTCGGTGCCCTTGGAAGTTGAGGTGTCACAAGCTGTTGGGGACCACTGACTTTAGAATTACTTACTTCAATGACGTTCATGAAGGATGCAGTTGGAAATATTACAACAAGAAGGGAGAAATGAAATATCATCCAAACTGGAAGGTGAAAGACTTTCAAATGCGTGTACAAACACAAGAGAAGTGTCACCTATCATACAAACAAGCTTGGAGGGCACTTAGAGTGGGGTACGCAGATGATCATGGACTTGCAGAGGAGGAGTACCAGATATGGTGGAGGTACTATAAGGAAATCATGATGACTAATCCGGGGACCTCTTGTCGAGTTAAATACATTGACGATGGTAGTATACGAAGATTTCAGCGGGTGTAGTTTTGTTGGGAAGCTTGTCGTGAAGGGTTCAAAAGATGTAGGCAGATTATAGGATTAGATGGTTGCCACCTAACGGGGAAGTTTGGAGGAACAATGCTAGTTGCGAATGGTGTAGATAGTAATGAGAATATTTTTCCATTTGCTTATGCCATAGTCGAGTCAGAGAACAAGGAATCTTGGACATGCTTTTTGGACCTTCTAACATTTGATTTAGAGCTAAATGATTCCATAGAACCAAGGTTTACCTTTATGTCAGGTATACTTCTATTAATACACTTTTTTATATAAATAAAGAAGCAATTGTGTATTTTCTTAAGTTGTCTAAACATGCATATTTTGGTGCTTTACTAACTCACAGATAAGCAAAAGGGTTTGTTACCCGCGTTTGAGGATGTGATTCCACGTGCAATGCATTGATTTTGTGTAAGACATTTAGAAGGAAACTTCAAACATGCTGGTTTTTCAGGAAAAGCTCTAAAAGACATGTTATGGGAGGCTGCTAAAGCAACAACAGTGTCTCAGTTCGAGGAAGTTATGATGAGAATAAAGGATGAAGATGTTGATGCGTATGATTGGTTGGTTGATAAACAAGCTTCGGAGTGGTCCCGATCACATTTCCACACTGCACCTAGGAGTGACATTCTGACCAACAACATTTGTGAGTCGAATAATAGAGTTTTGAAAGAAGCCAGGTCTCAAACTCTCATTCAGTGTCTTGAAAGCATTAGGGAAATGCTCATGAAAAGATTCTTTGATTTGAGGGAGAAGTCGAACTCTTGGAAAGGTTTGTTGTGTCCAACACTGGCTTCCAAACTAGCCATTAATTCAAAATTAGCAGGTGCCTATACTGCAATTCAAAGTGACATATCTCTCTTTGAAGTTAAAGGATATAGGGCAAAAATGTGGGAGCGACATGTGGTTGATTTGGTTGAAAGGAGTTGTACATGCAAGAGTTGGCAGTTGACTGGGATCCCTTGCGCACATGCTATCTGTGCAATATGGATACAGAGGCAACAATATCGAAGAGAGGTGGAGGAATATGTAGACGACTACTATTTTGTAGAAACATATAAGGCTGTGTATAAAGGCTGCATTAAACCATTAAGGGGTAGAAGTGAGTGGCCAGATGATGAAAGACAGCCATTGAACCCTCCTTTATTGGCACCTAAAGCAGGAAGACCAAAAAAAAGAGAAAGAAAAGTGTGGGTGAACTAACGAAAGATGGTAAAAAGTTGTCTGGTGTATTTACTAATAGAAGGTGTGGTAAGTGCAAAAAAGTAGGCCACAATAAGAAAACATGCCCTGAAGATCCAGAGGCAGTGGCAAGACAGGTACCCCAATGTCTTATTTACTTAATTCATGTTACTGTAAGTTGCTAACATTGTGATGTGCATAATTTTTTTAGGTTGCAGCAAAACAAAAAAAATCACAGAGAAAAGCTCTAAAGAGAAGGATGTTAAAGGCTGCTCGAGAATCTGCCCAGGAGGAAGCTGCGTCCAACAATGTAATTCAGACAGAAGTATCTGCTCAAGAATCTGCAGAACCTTGGTGGGCTGATTTGCAAGTTGATTTGAATCTATGGTCTGGAACTGACCAATTGAATCCAACTCCAGTGGCTCAAGACAGTGAAATCCAACGTTTTGATGTTATCCCAGCTGTGAACAACATCCCAAATCAACACATGGTGCAACCCCCCATCTCCCAAGTATCTACTGCACCTAGTACTTCCAAGAAACAGAAGATGCATGTTGTGAGGCCATATGTCACTAGGCCTACGTGCACACTGAAGTCAAGGTTCAAGAACAATTCGAATGACCCGTTGCACGTGGACTATGAATAACGTCTTTTTGCTGTTTTTGGTGGGGTTTTTTGGCATAACTAAACTAGTTTTGATGGCCATGTTTTTTTGCAGTTTTTGGTAGGTTTTATGTACATGCATATTTGGCAAAACTAAAGCACTGGTTTTAATGCCCATGTCTTTTTTGCTGTTATTGGTGGGTTTATGTACGTGAAACTTCCATTTGGCTGTTTTTGGTGGGTTTATGTACTGGTTTCAATGCCCATGTCATATTTGGCCACTAGAAACTTTCATTTGTTAACAAAGTGGTGTTCTTTTACTTGCTCTAATCTGGTTTGTAATCTCTGGGCTTTGTTTGTTGTTCATTTGTATTTGGTACTTCTGTTGCGCAAGGGAACAAGGAATATGGAACAATATGCTGTTTATTCTTGCTGCAATTCAGTTTATAAAATACATTCTTGACCCAATCAATCACACAAAACATACATTAAATACAACATAAGAACACATAAAATATGAAGCATTACACTTTTGTCAAATCCCACATAAAATGTCAAGCATTACACTTTTGTCAATCCTAACAGTACACACATACACTTACACATAACACACATTAACCAATCCACAAAAGGCTTATCTTAATTCCTTCCAAAGTACACACATACGCCAACACACAACACACAAAACCCAATCAGCAAATGAGTGATTTTAGTGCCTTGTTTTGGTTGTTTAGCCTTTATCTGCTTTCTTAGTTGCTCGTTTTCCTCCTCCGCAGCATTGATCCTCTTCAACAAGCCAGGAATAATTTTTATCGCTCTGTCACACATTGGAGGATCAATCCACTCCCACCTCTTGCATTTACGCCATCCCTATACATAATTAGCATTATATTCATAAATCTAACCATATCTAATACAATTGACATTTACACATTCCAAAGGTAAACATCACTAACTTTTTCATTACATATCCAAAATCTTCTTCCCGGGTTGCTATCAGTCCATGCAGTCTGAATTCTCATTTCATTGCCACAATTACATTTGGGAACTTCAAGCCAATCACCAAAATGTTCAATTCTTCTAGACGAGGCCAACGATGAATGATTCCCATAGCTATCAAACCCAAACACAGTCAATTTCATAAAAAAATGCACCGTTACAAAATAAGATGAAAAAATGACACCAAATTTGACAAGAAAAAAGCTAAGGTTGAAAAAAATAAAAAATCCAAAAAAAAAAATAAATATAAAAAAACAGGTAGGGTTACATAAAGTTCACGAAAATAAAAAAAATTACAAAAAATAATAAAATATCACCAAGTTCAAAAATTTTGATTTTATCCTCTATCGAGGCACCATTCTCAATGCCCACACAAATGAATTCAAATAATTCTCACAAAAGCTTTACATTAGAAATTACAAATTGAACTAAAGAAATTGAAACTAGAAACGTAGAAAGTTGGAATTACACAAGAAATACCTTCGGTGACCCACTGACATTTGCGATTTCATAGCCCCAATTCTTGCGATTCTCTTGCCCTAGCTCTCAATCAACGATTGAGGAGAACGGAGAACACCGCTGGGTATATAGGCGTCAATAATAGTGGGGTGAAATTACGTTATTACCCTTCACTTAACTGCGCTGAAACGGGAAAAATGACGAAGGACCTTTTATGGAATGGTACCCAAACAATAAAGACTAAATATTCAATACTTGTTAAATAAGGACTAAATAGGGAAACCCCCTAGTTATAAAGGACTATTTAAAGAATTTACTCAATAAACAATTCTCATTTTATTGAAAATACGTTGTATTCCTCTAAGTGAATAGAAAAACGTCATTGGTTTGAGAAGTTAATGGAAATCTGTGAAATGTGCTCATCATTAGGAGAAAAAGTTTATTAAAATGCGTAGGGTATTGGCGGTTTGTGAATAGACTATGTATGATAGTTGAATTTATAATAGATTCTCTCTTTTATAAACTTTTTCTATAGTGGAAGTATGTTTTCATGTTTGAATAGAGAGTTGGGGTTCTAAGGTATATTTCAAAACGAGCCTTTGAATTGCATGACTCCGGGCCGTGTGGAGAGTTGACAATCCTCCATATCGTGGTTAAGGAAATGAATCGACTCGGCCTTTGATTGTTTTTTTCTATTCTTAAGTGCGTAAGTTACGTAATATATTGTCTACGTGCCTATTATACGTGTAATGTTTGATTTGTGTTTGTTCTCTTTTTCATTTTGTTTCGGGTTCTTGGTAGTGTTTTTTTTGGGTTTACTTTTGTTGGAGGAGTTGATTATCTTTAGAGCTTGTTTTCCCCATTTTATCAAAAAACCAAAAAATAAGAAAATATAAAACCAAAAAATATTTACTTTTTATTCAACCCCCCCTTTGTGTTTTATGTTTATAGTTATATTATAGTCTTTGTTTATAAGTTATATTTATAAGTTTTTAAATTTATTTAGTTATAAGTTTTATACGTCTTATCATATGTGTAGTAGTTAGTTTGTTTTGTTTAGTGACAATGTGTGTGCATGCTAATTTGATTTCAAAAGTACAAATTTTCTCCGTGGGATCGACCCTTACTTGCCCTAGCTATAGTTTTTATTTGATTATATTTTGGGGGATAGCTAAGGAGTATATTATAAATTTTTAATTTGTTTTGGACCCTACGACAAGTCTCCAACAAATTTTTAACAAATAAATTTTTAATTTGTTTAAAGTTTACTTTGTTTTTTCTTGATGATGATAAAAAGAAATAATGTACACTTTTTGGCCCTTGAACGAGGACGTTCAACTCTTAAGTGTGGGGGTATTTGATAACTCGGGTTTGGGTTAATATTTTTAATTCTCTTTTTGGCATTTTTAGTATTTTTATTGTTTAATTTTCATTTGTTTAGCTTAGTTTTATTTTAATTCCTATTTTTACAAACCTTTTATTTCCATTCAAAAATAGTTGTTTTTAATCATTTTTTTACATGTTATTATTTTAATATTTTTATTTTTCCTAACCCAAGTTACCAGATATCTTATTCTGTGAAGAAAAAAGTGCAGCAAACGGGCCAGATTGAAGTTCAAATTGGAAAGAATAGATTGAATTTAGGCCGGAGCCCAAACATATTATGAATAAATAAAATGAGGATAAGCCCATGTCACTTATTCTCATTTCAACGGCAAAGAAAAAAAAGTGGTATGTGCGACTCCTTCATCCAGCGCAAGCGAGAAAGAAGAAGAAAAAAATCAGCTTCGAAGCATTCAAACTGATTCAAATCGGAAGTAACTGAAAGTTCGTGGGGGGTGCAGCGGATAACAACAAACACAAGCTATGCAAACAAAACAATCAACTATGTTGTAGAGGAGATGCTGCAGCACTGTCCAGTAACAGATGACGGGCAGTGTGCTCTAACACTTCTCTGTCACAAGCACACACGCAAAATATGAAGTAAAAACAGTAAGCAAGACACCAGAATTGTTCACGCAGTTCGGAGCAAATTCTCCTACGTCTGCAAGGCCCACGTCCGTGTAATAGCCCTTCCACTAAATCACCGTAAGAATTACACAATCAATCACAACAGGACCTTCTAATGTATTGATCTGTCTACTTACAAATGACTTGACGACAAACTCGGTTTGCGTCTATCTCCACGGCTTGTTACACCCTCTCAAAGATCTTCTTCAAGGATGTAGATTCCAATACACCTTCAAATAAAGATTCTTCTTGATCTACAAAAATATGCAGGCTGTTCAGAAGCTCATAACTCGAGATTGAACCGTTGCAATTCGATCTCCACCGTTCAGACTGAAGCTCCACGAGTCCTTAGACTCCTCCTAAAATTTCAGCATGATCAGACAAGATTTAGTACTCCAACCATCGAGAAAACCAGGGCAGTGTTTTCTGCAAAAAATCAGCAACAGTGTGTAGATTGTAACTTCGATAACAGAATATCCGTATTAGGAAGTATAATTAAATTAGGATACTTCTTTCCTTTCCTACTAGGATTATTCTTTCCTTTCCTACTTGTATTTTGATTACTCTTGTATTCCCTATATATAGGGGCATATCTCTCAATATTCAATAAGACAAGTTATTATCAAATTGTATCATGGTATCGGAGCTAAGGCTCTCAAAAACCTAGCCTCTCTTTTTCCGACCACCGCCCACCATGGCAGCCCCGTCGGATCCTTTGGCGTCCTTACCCTCCGGAGTAAAACTTTTGCTTCGGAGTCTCCACAACTTAATCCCAGAAAAACTCACCGAAACAAATTATCCGGCATGGTCTCTCAATGTCCAGACAGCTCTTTCAGCTAATCTCCTCCTTGGATGGATTGATGGTCATGAAGCAGCCCCGGCGCCAACTATCTCCAAAAACGATAAAACCGTCCCTAATCCAGAGTATACCTCCTGGACCATCGTTGACACACAGATCCGCGCCTGCCTCCTAGCGGTCATCAGCCCCTCCGTTCACAAACATGCTCGCGGCTTCACCACATCTGCTGCCCTCTAGGATGCTTTCGCCGCACGGTACAACTCTGTGTCCACCGCTCATGTTTATCAGCTTCGGGACAAACTCCACACTCTTCGTAAAGGTACCAAAACTATGACACAATACCTTGATGATGTGGCAACTATTCTCTCGGATCTCGATGCCGTGAAAGAAGAGATCCCTGAACGTGATGTGGTGAATGCTGTTATTCGTGGTCTTCCCACCGAATACTCATCCTTTAAGCAAAACATTCGCATGAACAATACTAATATTTCGTTAAATCAGCTTTCTGGATGGCTGATCTCCGAAGAAATAAACCTGGAGATGGAGAATAAACTCAGCCTCACCGAGTCTACCATCACCGAACCTCGCACAACACTTCTCGCTACGAACGGTCGAGGTCGCGGTAGAGGAGGCTATCGCGGTCGACCGTCACCTGGACGTGGATACAACAGCGGACGCGGAGAAAGGAACAACGGTCGACCGTCCCAGGGAAACGGTCGACCGTCACGGGATCTGCCAACCTGCCAAATCTGCGAGAAACGAGGTCACTCTGCGTCTGCGTGCTGGTATCGATTTGATGATTCTTATACTGCGAACTCCTCCTCTAGTGCTCCCCGTGCAATGCATGCATCTACGAGTAATCATTCTGGAAACTGGTATCTGGACACTGGTGCCAACACCCATGTCACGTCTGATTATTCTCAGCTACAATCTCGTCATCAATACACCGGTACTGATGCTATTACCGTAGGCAATGGTCAATCCCTACCCATCACACACTCTGGCTCAGGTTTTGTCCATACTCCTAATGGTAAATACCACCTTTCTACTCTTTATTATGTCCCTTCCCTTACCTCCAATCTATTGTCTGTCCATCGATTTACCAAAGATAACAACTGCACTCTTGTTTTCAATGCCAACGATTTCCAAATAGTGGACAATCCTACCAACCAGGTGCGGTACAAGGGCCTCTGTGAGCATGGGTTATACACACTTCCTTCCAAACTCCCAACCGTTGCGTATCAAGCTATCCAAGAGTCCACTTGGCATCGTAGACTCGGTCATCCAGCTCCTGCGATTGCCAAATCTATTTTGTCTTCCTTAGGTTTTCAGTTTTCAGAGCCTTTACATTGTGAATCATGTTATGTCTCTAAGTCCTGTCGTTTACCTTTTGAATTGTCTGAACATAAGGCCACAACGCCCTTTCAATTAATACATTCTGATGTTTGGGGTCCCACCTCTGTTCCTTCCTGTAGCGGTTTTCGATTTTATATCTCTTTTGTTGATGATTTCAGCAAATTTACCTGGATTTATCCCTAAAACATAAATCTGAAGCTTACTCTGTTTTTGTGAATTTTGAAAAAATGATTAAAACTCAGTTTAATTCTCACATCAAAATTTTTCGAAGTGATAATGGCAAAGAATTTGTAAATAACGCTTTTGGCCTTTTCCTTCAAACTTTAAGAGTCCTTCATCACACCTCTTGTCCCTACACTCCTGAGCAAAATGGGGTCGCTGAACGGAAACACCGTCATCTCATTGAAACAGTTGTTTCTCTTCTATACGACTCTGCTCTCCCGACTACCTTTTGGGTCGAAGCTCTTGCCACAGCAAACTATCTTATCAACCGTATGCCCACCAAAACTCTCTCCAACAAATCTCCCCTTGAAACTCTTTATAACCGTCCTCCTACATATACCCACCTTCGTGCCTTTGGTTGCTTGGTCTATCCATGGCTCCGCCCTTACACTCACCACAAACTTCAACCACGCTCCACTCCTTGTGTCTTCTTAGGATATCACCCCACCACTAAAGGGTATAAATGCTATGAACCCGTGTCTCAAAAAGTTTATGTCTCTCGTCATGTTCGGTTCGTCGAGGATCAGTTTCCATATCCCAAATTGTCATCCCTCCCGTCACCCTCTCCTATAACGCCTATTTTTCCTCCAAGCCCAGGCTCACATGCTCCTGTCCACTGACGGTCCAACCCCAGACCCGTCCCACCAGTCACGGACGACAGCTCGACACCCTCCCTATGGACACGCCACAGACGGTCCAACCCCAGAACCGTACCCCAACCCACCCTCGACCGTCACCTACTCCTCTCCAAAACACACAATCGGTTAACCGACCCCCGCCCCAAAACACACACACCATGCAAACCCGAGCCAAATCTGGAATTTTCAAACCTAAAGCCTATACCATTACCACCCTTGATACTACCCCACCTACCACTGAGCCTAGCACTTACCGCCAAGCCTCTGGTAATAGTTTTTGGTGTCAGGCTATGGATGAGGAGTTTATTGCTTTGAATGAGCAACGTACATGGGACTTGGTTCCACCACCCAAGAACCGCACTCCGATTGGTTGCAAATGGGTGTATCGCATTAAACGGAATGCTGATGTTAGCAACGCCAAGCAACAAACAGTGCGCCTGGTCCTCTCTTTAGCACTCAACCGTGATTGGCCTCTTCATCAACTAGATGTTAGCAATGCCTTTCTTCACGGTACAGTGGACAAGGAAATTTATATGGAGCAGCCCCCGGGGTACATAAATCCCACTCATCCTCACTATGTTTGCAAGCTCCGCAAATCACTATATGGTCTCAAACAGGCACCCCGTGCATGGTACACACGCCTCTCCTCTTTTTTGCAGGGCCTTGGATTCAAGTGCTGCATTCATGATACCAGCTTGTTCACCAGACACTGCTCTCGTGGGACAATTGTTGTCCTTGTCTATGTTGATGATATTGTTCTCACTGGCAGCTCTTCTACTCTCATCTCAGAAGTTACTCAGGCCATGCACCGTGACTTCAAGCTCAAAGAACTTGGACCTCTTCATTACTTCCTTGGCATTGAGGTTCAGCGCACGCAAGAATCTATACTTCTCCATCAATCCAAATATGCCCGTGATCTTCTACGCCGAGCTGGGATGTCCGACTGTCATCCGGCTATTACTCCTATGGCTACGAGACCTATCACTAAGCCTTCGTTGCCTTTCAAGGATATTTCTCATTTTCGGAGCATTGTTGGCGGTTTACATTACTTGGCTGTCACTCGTCCAGACATTCAGTATGCTATTAATCGAGTGTCTCAGACTATGCACAACCCCACTGAGCAGGACTATCATGCCTTGCAACGCGTTCTGCGCTATCTCAAAGGCACTTTGAATCATGGTCTTCTTTTTCGCAAGGGGGGATTCGACCTATCTGTCTACTCTGACTCTGACTGGGCCAATGATAAAGATGATCGCAAGTCTACCACGGGCTACATACTCCTACTCGGTCCTAATATCATCTCTTGGTGCACGAAAAAGCAGACTCGTGTTTCTAGATCATCCACTGAAGCTGAATATCGAGCTATGGCTGCAGGGGTTGCAGAAGCTATGTGGCTTCGATATATCACTGATGCACTGGGTATTCCTCCGTCCAAACCGAAGTTATACTGTGACAATGAGTCGACTATCTGTGTCACCAAAAATCCGGTTCTTCATGATCGCATGAAGCATGTGGGCACAGACTGTCACTTTGTACGAGATGAGGTTATGGCAGGCACTATGACTCCACATCATGTTTCCTCCTCAGAGCAGCTAGCAGACATTCTTACCAAACCGCTTCCGCCAGTTCCTTTTGAGTACTTATGTTCCAAGCTGCCCCTCGTCTCCGTTGATCAGCTTGCGGGGGGATATTAGGAAGTATAATTAAATTAGGATACTTCTTTCCTTTCCTACGAGGATTATTCTTTCCTTTCCTACTTGTACTTTGATTACTCTTGTATTCCCTATATATAGGGGCATATCTCTCAATATTCAATAAGACAAGTTATTATCAAATCGTATCAATCTGTAACTCCAATTGACGTGAAATTTTAACACGTTGAAGCTCTATGTGTTGAGAACACCCTATGAAAATTTAAGCAAAATCCAACGGTCGGATCTTCGGCGATGATCAAATCTGTGCGGCTGTCCAGAAACTTTTCACTGTCTAACTTTGCACCTTGTTTTTCTTTTTGATCGAATTTGATTCTGGGTTTTGTAGTTTTTGCACGTCCAAAACCCTAAGGGAGGGTGAAGATAATATATAGAGCATATTAACCTTGTTAGAGTGTGCTTAGGAGTCTCAACCATGCCTTCCTCCTCAAGAATAGTAAACCAAGTAGGATTAGACTTCTTTCTTCAAGCTCTTTCCTCTTTCTATTTCTTCACATGCTAGAACTCTAAGTCTAAATAAAATATCTAAAATAATTCTAGGTAAATCTATTCGTTTGTCAAAAAATAATGCCAACACAATATGGAACTAACAATCTCCCCCTTTGGCAATTTTTTGACAAAAACGAATCTCAGCTGTTGTGAATCTCTTCTACCCCTTTTTTGCATAAAAAATGCCAAAGGTTTTATTAAGAATATTGGGGCAAAAAGAGAAGAGTAACATTCAAGCGATCTTGAGTATTACAATAATGAACATAAAAATAGACCTAGACTTTGTCACATCAACCTTTGCCACACTTGAGCGACTCCCCCTCGGACGATGCATCTGAAAAAGTAACAATCTGCAAAAATAAAGACATTTATGCAACCAGCAAAAACATCTATGCTCTAAGGTATTCCACGCTGGAGATGAAACACCTCTTAGAGCATCCTCTAAATCAGGTAGAGATAGGTGTGCACAGACCCAAGCGGGATCTGAGTATACCAAACCGATTCCCATCAAATGCTCTTTTACACATGCCCAATGCCCATTTTTTCATAGTCATAAACTTCTCACTCTCATGACTAGGATGTGTCACTTCATCACACTTATGAGATGATTCAGCACTCTTAACAGCACAACGATCTATTTTCTTTTCTTCTCGATGCAAGCTTGCACTACTAACATGGCAATGATCAGAAGCAACATCTTTCACACAAGGATTATCACATGTTTTGTACTGATTCCTAGGTACCCAAATCATCCTTGTTGTCACATTCTTTTTTCTGTGTCTTTGCTCTTTAAAAATCTTGCATTTCCTCTGAATGTGTCCCCTTTTTCCACAGCAAAAACAAACATAATTAGCATAGACATTAGTATAAGAATACCTTTCAGGTTTAGCATAATGATCCTTGCGTCTTCTTATACTAGATTGTGTCACAACTCTTTGCCTTTTTGCATAGGGTGCTGCATAAATTGTTCCAACAGAAGCTTCATGAGATGCTTCAGTGGGTTTGGCAGAATGTGTTCCAGCAGATGCAGCTGCTTCTGTTTTCCTTCCTTGTGGGACTCTCTGAGCAATTTCCTTTCTTCGATCAACAAACAAGTCAAGTGGGGTCTTATTGCTTTCGGAACCTGAAAATCCGAGACCAGTCTTGTCTCCATAAAATTTTGAAACGTTCACTTATTCCTCAATAGCTTTTGCTCCAGCACTTCTCATCCACTTGTGAAAGTTTTTGAGTTGATGTAATTCATACTTGAGATCTGGCTGTTGCCCTTCTAAGTCTTCAATCTTCTTCTCTAGTTCTGAAATACTCTCCTTTAGTCTATTGCGCTCGGCAACAAGCTGATGATTCTCCAGGACAGTTTTCTGGTTGGCTTGAACAAGTTCTACCCACTTCCTTTGGAGAATAGCTAGCTCTTCTGCTGTGTCAGCCTTTGTGTCATCTTCTGTATCATCCTCTGTGTCATCCTCTGCTGTGACTTTACCTTTGTATCCCTGTAACTCTTTGATGAGTTGTTCCACATCGCGTTTTGATTCAGCAAGTTCACGTTTGAGGCTATCATTTTCCAAATATTTTTTCTTGTTGACCCGTAGAGACTCTTGAAATTTTTCTTCAACAATTATAAGCATCTCCCTTGGATCTACGTCACTATCAGAGTCACCGTCAACACTATGGAAAGTTGGAAAAGCACAGCATGTTTCAGCACTGTCTTTAACACACTGCTTCTCTTTTTCAACGAGGATGACATGCTGCTTTTTACGTTGTATATCTTCATGCATCTCCAACTCTATGGTTTCTAAGTTCCCCATCAGTTCATCAAGAGACATAACATTGAGAGATTGTGTTTGTCTAATAGCTTTAACATCCATAGAGTATTTTTCTAGAAGAGACCGTAGCACTTTCAACACCAGTTTGTTTTCTGTAATTGGTTCACCAAGCCTTTCAGCCTCATTTGCCAACTCTCTAACTCGCCCATGAAAATTCCTGATAGACTCAGTATCCTCCATCTTAAGATTTTCAATTTTAGACATCACGATCTGAAGTTTGGCTGTCTTGACTGTAGTAGTGCCTTCATGAGTAATAAGCAAAATGTCCCAAGCTCTCTTGGCCTCTGTGCAATTTGAGATAAGACGGAACTGATTTCTGTCAACTGCTCCGAAGATTGCATTCAAAGCCTGATCATTCGATTCTGCAGCATCCTTCTCTTTCTTGCTAAATCTTTCATAAGGTTTCTGAATTAGTTCTCCATCTGCATTGGTCACAGTAGGAGCTGACCATCCAACCTCTATGCTTCTCCAAACCTGTCCACCAAGAGACTTGAGAAAGGCTCTCATTCGACACTTCCAAAAAGTATAATCATAGCCGCATAATAGTGGAGGTCTAAAAACATTAGCACCTTCTTGAATATCTCCCATGGTGATAGATCAATCAAGCTAATAACTTAAGCTTGCCAAGCTCTGATACCAATTGAAAGTTCATGGGGGGTGCAGCGGATAACAACAAACACAAGCTATGCAAACAAAACAATCAACTATGTTGTAGAGGAGATGCTGAAGCACTGTCCAGTAACAGATGACGGGCAGTGTGCTATAACACTTCTCTGTCACAAGCACACACGCAAAATATGAAGTAAAAACAGTAAGCAAGACACCAGAATTGTTCACGCAGTTCGGAGCAAATTCTACTACGTCTGCAAGGCCCACGTCCGTGTAATAGCCCTTCCACTAAATCACCGTAAGAATTACACAATCAATCACAACAGAACCTTCTAATGTATTGATTTGTCTATTTACGAATGACTTGATGACAAACTCGGTTTGCGTCTATCTCCACGGCTTGTTACACCTTCTCAAAGATCTTCTTCAAGGACGTAGATTCCAATACACCTTCAAATAAAGATTCTTCTTGATCTACAAAAATATGCAGGCTGTTCAGAAGCTCATAACTCGAGATTGTACCGTTGCAATTCGATCTCCACCGTTTAGATTGAAGCTCCACGAGTCCTTAGACTCCTCCTAATATTTCAGCACGATCAGACAAGATTTGGTACTCCAACCATCGAGAAAACCAGGGCAGTGTTTTCTGCAAAAAATCAGCAACAGTGTGTAGATTGTAACTTCGATAACAGAATATCCGTAACTCCAATTGACGTGAAATTTTAACACGTTGAAGCTCTATGTGTTGAGAACACCCTATGAAAATTTAAGCAAAATCCAACGGTCGGATCTTCGGAGATGATCAAATCTGTGCGGCTGTCCAAAAACTTTTCACTGTCTAACTTTGCACCTTGTTTTTCTTTTTGATCGAATTTGATTCTGGGTTTTGTAGTTTTTGCACGTCCAAAACCCTAAGGGAGGGTGAAGATAATATATATAGCATATTAACCTTGTTAGAGTGTGCTTAGGAGTCTCAACCATGCCTTCCTCCTCAAGAATAGTAAACCAAGTAGAATTAGACTTCTTTCTTCAAGCTCTTTCCTCTTTCTATTTCTTCACATGCTAGAACTCTAAGTCTAAATAAAATATCTAAAATAATTCTAGGTAAATCTATTCGTTTGTCAAAAAATAATGCCAGCACAATATGGAACTAACAGTAACGTCTCTCCATCAATTTCGTTATTCAATTGCCAACGGAAAGAAATCAACTGAGCAATCCTCCGGCTATAAGTTGAAGAACAATCACAGCTGAACGGGGGGAATATTACGCAGAGAGCCGCGGCCTAGAGCCGCGGCAACTGAAATTAAGCCGCGCACCAGAGGAGGAAGCAGACGGCGGCGGACCACTGCTCGCTGGCAGACGACGATGGTTGGCAGCAACTTTTCTTCAAGCTCCAATCCTTTAATTTCTTCATCTTCTTCAATAAAGTGGTAACCCTAGCTTGTTTCTCCAATTTTGTTCTCCAATTCTTTGTAAAGTGTTGTTTTTAGTTTATTTTTACATTTTTGTTTATTTGTTTGTGTTAATTTCATAAATCTCAAAATGGTTGGTGTTCTTTTATGGGTATTTTCTTTAATGTTTATATATATTCCCTTATGAATGAGAATTGATTCTTTCTAATTTACTTCAATTATTGCACAAGTTGTTGTTGATTTGATTGAATTGTTTCAAATTCATAAGTAGGTTTTATGTAGAATTTGGTTTTTCTTGAAGCTATTTTAGCTCCATAAGATAGTTAAATGAACTCGGAATTCATACGTGTTTCTTTGTTGTGCTTGTGTTTGTTGATTTTAAGGATTTTGGACTTCTTAGCCCCATAAGTCGATTCATTTTCCTTAGAATTCGTTATAGAGTGATTTTGTTATGTTATGTGTTTGTTTTCCATTTTCTTTAAATTGAGATTGTTTAAGTGCAATAAACAATTCTCATTTTATTGAAAATACGTTGTGTTCCTCTAAGTGAATAGAAAAAACGTCATTGGTTTGAGAAGTTAATGGAAATCTGTGAAATGTGCTCCATCATTAGGAGAAAAAGTTTATTAAAATGCGTAGGGTATTGGCGGTTTGTGAATAGACTATGTATGATAGTTGAATACATAATAGATTCTCTCTTTTATAAACTTTTTCTATAGTGGAAGTATGTTTTCATGTTTGAATAGAGAGTTGGGGTTCTAAGGTATATTTCAAAACGAGCCTTTGAATTGGATGACTCCGGGCCGTGTGGAGAGTTGACAATCCTCCATATCGTGGTTAAGGAAATGAATCGACTCGGCCTTAGATTGTTTTTTTCTATTCTTAAGTGCGTAAATTACGTAATATATTGTCTACGTGCCTATTATACGTGTAATGTTTGATTTGTGTTTGTTCTCTTTTTCATTTTGTTTCGGGTTCTTGGTGGTGTTTTTTTTGGGTTTATTTTTGTTGGAGGAGTTGATTATCTTTAGAGCTTGTTTTCCCAATTTTATCAAAAAAACCAAAAAATAGGAAAATATAAAACCAAAAAATATTTACTTTTTATTCAACCCCCCTTTGTGTTTTATGTTTATAGTTATATTATAGTTCTTTGTTTATAAGTTATATTTATAAGTTTTTAAATTTATTTAGTTATAAGTTTTATTATAAGTTTTATATGTCTTATCATATGTGTAGTAGTTAGTTTGTTTTGTTTAGTGACAATGTGTGTGCATGCTAATTTGATTTCAAAAGTACAAATTTTCTCCGTGGGATCGACCCTTACCTGCCCTAGCTATAGTTTTTATTTTATTATATTTTGGGGGATAGCTAAGGAGTATATTATAAATTTTTAATTTGTTTTGGACCCTACGACAAGTCTCCAACAAATTTTTAACAAATAAATTTTTAATTTGTTTAAAGTTTACTTTGTTTTTTCTTGATGATGATAAAAAGAAATAATGTACACTTTTTGGCCCTTGAACGAGGACGTTCAACTCTTAAGTGTGGAGGTATTTGATAACTCGGGTTTGGGTTAATATTTTTAATTCTCTTTTTGGCATTTTTAGTATTTTTATTGTTTAATTTTCATTTGTTTAGCTTAGTTTTATTTTAATTCCTATTTTTACAAACCTTTTATTTCCATTCAAAAATAGTTGTTTTTAATCATTTTTTTACATGTTATTATTTTAATATTTTTATTTTTCCTAACCCAAGTTACCAGATATCTTATTCTGTGAAGAAAAAAGTGCAGCAAACGGGCCAGATTGAAGTTCAAGTTGGAAAGAATAGATTGAATTTAGGCCGGAGACCAAACAAATTATGAATAAATAAAATGAGGATAAGCCCATCTCACTCATTCTCATTTCAACGGCAAAGAAAAAAAAAGTGGTATGTGCGACTCCTTCATCCAGCGCAAGCGAGAAAGAAGAAGAAAAAAATCAGCGGCGAAGCATTCAAACTGATTCAAATCGGAAGTAACGTCTCTCCATCAATTTCGTTATTCAATTGCCAACGGGAAGAAATCAACTGAGCAATCCTCCGGCTATAAGTTGAAGAACAATCACAGCTGAACGGGGGGAATATTACGCAGAGAGCCGCGGCCTAGAGCCGCGGCAACTGAAATTAAGCCGCGCACCAGAGGAGGAAGCAGACGGCGGCGGACCACTGCTCGCTGGCAGACGACGATGGTTGGCAGCAACTTTTCTTCAAGCTCCAATCCTTTAATTTCTTCATCTTCTTCAATAAAGTGGTAACCCTAGCTTGTTTCTCCAATTTTGTTCTCCAATTCTTTGTAAAGTGTTGTTTTTAGTTTATTTTTACATTTTTGTTTATTTGTTTGTGTTAATTTCATAAATCTCAAAATGGTTGGTGTTCTTTTATGGGTATTTTCTTTAATGTTTATATATATTCCCTTATGAATGAGAATTGATTCTTTCTAATTTACTTCAATTATTGCACAAGTTGTTGTTGATTTGATTGAATTGTTTCAAATTCATAAGTAGGTTTTATGTAGAATTTGGTTTTTCTTGAAGCTATTTTAGCTCCATAAGATAGTTAAATGAACTCGGAATTCATACGTGTTTCTTTGTTGTGCTTGTGTTTGTTGATTTTAAGGATTTTGGACTTCTTAGCCCCATAAGTCGATTCATTTTCCTTAGAATTCGTTATAGAGTGATTTTGTTATGTTATGTGTTTGTTTTCCATTTTCTTTAAATTGAGATTGTTTAAGTGCAATAAACAATTCTCATTTTATTGAAAATACGTTGTGTTCCTCTAAGTGAATAGAAAAAACGTCATTGGTTTGAGAAGTTAATGGAAATCTGTGAAATGTGCTCCATCATTAGGAGAAAAAGTTTATTAAAATGCGTAGGGTATTGGCGGTTTGTGAATAGACTATGTATGATAGTTGAATACATAATAGATTCTCTCTTTTATAAACTTTTTCTATAGTGGAAGTATGTTTTCATGTTTGAATAGAGAGTTGGGGTTCTAAGGTATATTTCAAAACGAGCCTTTGAATTGGATGACTCCGGGTCGTGTGGAGAGTTGACAATCCTCCATATCGTGGTTAAGGAAATGAATCGACTCGGCCATTGATTGTTTTTTTCTATTCTTAAGTGCGTAAATTACGTAATATATTGTCTACGTGCCTATTATACGTGTAATGTTTGATTTGTGTTTGTTCTCTTTTTCATTTTGTTTCGGGTTCTTGGTGGTGTTTTTTTTGGGTTTATTTTTGTTGGAGGAGTTGATTATCTTTAGAGCTTGTTTTCCCAATTTTATCAAAAAAACCAAAAAATAGGAAAATATAAAACCAAAAAATATTTACTTTTTATTCAACCCCCCCTTTGTGTTTTATGTTTATAGTTATATTATAGTTCTTTGTTTATAAGTTATATTTATAAGTTTTTAAATTTATTTAGTTATAAGTTTTATTATAAGTTTTATATGTCTTATCATATGTGTAGTAGTTAGTTTGTTTTGTTTAGTGACAATGTGTGTGCATGCTAATTTGATTTCAAAAGTACAAATTTTCTCCGTGGGATCGACCCTTACCTGCCCTAGCTATAGTTTTTATTTTATTATATTTTGGGGGATAGCTAAGGAGTATATTATAAATTTTTAATTTGTTTTGGACCCTACGACAAGTCTCCAACAAATTTTTAACAAATAAATTTTTAATTTGTTTAAAGTTTACTTTGTTTTTTCTTGATGATGATAAAAAGAAATAATGTACACTTTTTGGCCCTTGAACGAGGACGTTCAACTCTTAAGTGTGGAGGTATTTGATAACTCGGGTTTGGGTTAATATTTTTAATTCTCTTTTTGGCATTTTTAGTATTTTTATTGTTTAATTTTGATTTGTTTAGTTTAGTTTTATTTTAATTCCTATTTTTACAAACCTTTTATTTCCATTCAAAAATAGTTGTTTTTAATCATTTTTTTACATGTTATTATTTTAATATTTTTATTTTTCCTAACCCAAGTTACCAGATATCTTATTCTGTGAAGAAAAAAGTGCAGCAAACGGGCCAGATTGAAGTTCAAGTTGGAAAGAATAGATTGAATTTAGGCCGGAGCCCAAACATATTATAAATAAATAAAATGAGGATAAGCCCATCTCACTCATTCTCATTTCAACGGCAAAGAAAAAAAAGTGGTATGTGCGACTCCTTCATCCAGCGCAAGCGAGAAAGAAGAAGAAAAAAATCAGCGGCGAAGCATTCAAACTGATTCAAATCGTAAGTAACGTCTCTCCATCAATTTCGTTATTCAATTGCCAACGGGAAGAAATCAACTGAGCAATCCTCCGGCTATAAGTTGAAGAACAATCACAGCTGAACGGGGGGAATATTACGCAGAGAGCCGCGGCCTAGAGCCGCGGCAACTGAAATTAAGCCGCGCACCAGAGGAGGAAGCAGATGGCGGCGGACCACTGCTCGCTGGCAGACGACGATGGTTGGCAGCAACTTTTCTTCAAGCTCCAATCCTTTAATTTCTTCATCTTCTTCAATAAAGTGGTAACCCTAGCTTGTTTGTCCAATTTTGTTCTCCAATTCTTTGTAAAGTATTGTTTTTAGTTTATTTTTACATTTTTGTTTATTTGTTTGTGTTAATTTCATAAATCTCAAAATGGTTGGTGTTCTTTTATGGGTATTTTCTTTAATGTTTATATATATTCCCCTATGAATGAGAATTGATTCTTTCTAATTTACTTCAATTATTGCACAAGTTGTTGTTGATTTGATTGAATTGTTTCAAATTCATAAGTAGGTTTTATGTAGAATTTGGTTTTTCTTGAAGCTATTTTAGCTCCATAAGATAGTTAAATGAACTCCGAATTCATACATGTTTCTTTGTTGTGCTTGTGTTTGTTGATTTTAAGGATTTTGGACTTCTTAGCCCCATAAGTCGATTCATTTTCCTTAGAATTCGTTATAGAGTGATTTTGTTATGTTATGTGTTTGTTTTCCATTTTCTTTAAATTGAGATTGTTTAAGTGCAATAAACAATTCTCATTTTATTGAAAATACATTGTGTTCCTCTAAGTGAATAGAAAAAACGTCATTGGTTTGAGAAGTTAATGGAAATCTGTGAAATGTGCTCCATCATTAGGAGAAAAAGTTTATTAAAATGCGTAGGGTATTGGCGGTTTGTGAATAGACTATGTATGATAGTTGAATACATAATAGATTCTCTCTTTTATAAACTTTTTCTATAGTGGAAGTATGTTTTCATGTTTGAATAGAGAGTTGGGGTTCTAAGGTATATTTCAAAACGAGCCTTTGAATTGCATGACTCCGGGCCGTGTGGAGAGTTGACAATCCTCCATATCGTGGTTAAGGAAATGAATCGACTCGGCCTTTGATTATTTTTTTCTATTTTTAAGTGCGTAAGTTACGTAATATATTGTCTACGTGCCTATTATACGTGTAATGTTTGATTTGTGTTTGTTCTCTTTTTCATTTTGTTTCGGGTTCTTGGTGGTGTTTTTTTTGGGTTTACTTTTGTTGGAGGAGTTGATTATCTTTAGAGCTTGTTTTCCCCATTCTATCAAAAAACCAAAAAATAAGAAAATATAAAACCAAAAAATATTTACTTTTTATTCAACCCCCCCTTTGTGTTTTATGTTTATAGTTATATTATAGTCTTTGTTTATAAGTTATATTTATAAGTTTTTAAATTTATTTAGTTATAAGTTTTATTATAAGTTTTATACGTCTTGTCATATGTGTAGTAGTTAGTTTGTTTTGTTTAGTGACAATGTGTGTGCATGCTAATTTGATTTCAAAAGTACAAATTTTCTCCATGGGATCGACCCTTACTTGCCCTAGCTATAGTTTTTATTTGATTATATTTTGGGGGATAGCTAAGGAGTATATTATAAAAATTTAATTTGTTTTGGACCCTACGACAAGTCTCCAACAAATTTTTAACAAATAAATTTTTAATTTGTTTAAAGTTTACTTTGTTTTTTCTTGATGATGATAAAAAGAAATAATGTTCACTTTTTGGCCCTTGAACGAGGACGTTCAACTCTTAAGTGTGGAGGTATTTGATAACTCGGGTTTGGGTTAATATTTTTAATTCTCTTTTTGGCATTTTTAGTATTTTTATTGTTTAATTTTCATTTGTTTAGCTTAGTTTTATTTTAATTCCTATTTTTACAAACCTTTTATTTCCATTCAAAAATAGTTGTTTTTAATCATTTTTTTACATGTTATTATTTTAATATTTTTATTTTTCCTAACCCAAGTTACCAGATATCTTATTCTGTGAAGAAAAAAGTGCAGCAAACGGGCCAGATTGAAGTTCAAGTTGGAAAGAATAGATTGAATTAGGCCGGAGCCCAAACATATTATGAATAAATAAAATGAGGATAAGCTCATCTCACTCATTCTCATTTCAACGGCAAAGAAAAAAAAAGTGGTATGTGCGACTCCTTCATCCAGCGCAAGCGAGAAAGAAGAAGAAAAAAATCAGCTTCGAAGCATTCAAACTGATTCAAATCGGAAGTAACGTCTCTCCATCAATTTCGTTATTCAATTGCCAACAGGAAGAAATCAACTGAGCAATCCTCCGGCTATAAGTTGAATAGAGAGGTGGGGTTCTAAGGTATATTTCAAAACGGGCCTTTGAATTGCATGACTCCGGGCCGTGTGGAGAGTTGACAATCCTCCATATCGTGGTTAAGGAAATGAATCGACTCGGCCTTTGATTGATTTTTCTATTCTTAAGTGCGTAAGTTACGTAATATATTGTTCAATTTGTGTAATGTTCAATTTGTGTTTGTTCTCTTTTTCATTTTGTTTCAGGTTTTTGGTGGTGTTTCTTGGGTTACTTTTGTTGGAGGAGTTGATTATCTTTAGAGCTTGTTTTCCCCCATTTTATCAAAAAAACCAAGAAAATAAGAAAATAATAAACCAAAAAATACTTACTTTTCATCCACCCCCCTTTTGTTTTCTAAGTTATATTATAAGTGTTTATTTATAAGGTATAAATATAAGTTTTTATACTTATATATACTTAGGTATTTGTTTTGTTTTTATAGTTTATATTATAAGTTCGTTGTTTATATAAGTCATATTTATAAGTTCTTATGTTTATTTGTATATGTTTTATTATAAGTTTTATACGTAATATCATATGTGTAGTAGTTAGTTTTATTTTTATTTCGTGACAACGTATTCGCATACTAAAATGGTTTTAAAAAATACAAACTTTCTCCGTGGGATCGACCCTTACTTGCCCTAACTATAGTTTTTATTTTATTATATTGGGGGTTAGCTAAGGATATTTTATAAATTTTTAATTTGTTTTGGATCGCACGACAAGGCTCCAACAAATTTTGGCGCCGTTGCCGGGGAAAGTTTTGTATGAAATCACTTTAGTATGCGATTGTGTTCTTTTTTTTTTTTGTTAGTAAGCATGCCGTATTAGCCTCTTTTCTTGAGTTTTAATCTATTTTACATGCCTTTTAGTAGAATTGAGGATACGTATATGAGAGCAAACTGAAACCAACAACTTTGTTTGCATTTGTGCTTAACTTTGATTGTCAATGTGCTATTTTCTGAGATTCCGGTACCGTTTCTTGGAAAATCTGCATTTTGAGCATTATTTGATGTATTTTGCTTGCTGATTTAAAGCTGGGACATGCTATGCCTGCGGATTTTGGATAATCTTTGTGCTGTTTTTCTTAGAAAATCTGATCAATCCATGCATTTGAAAACCAGCCTTACAATAACTGTTTTAGCATGCTGATGGAGTGCATTTATGCATTAGAATTGGCCCTACATTTGAAAAATATGCACACAAACTGAAATAGAGCCTAAATCTCAATTTTTACAATCTGCTTTTGAAGCCTTAGGTGCAAATGTTTTAAAAAATCTGGTGTGAACTTGATGTTCTTTTAGAACAAAATCGCAGCATTTTATTGTTTTTGCATGCTACGGAGTATTTTAGAGTGATCCATATGCTTGAAATTTGAATTATCATTGCTCTATCTTGCTTAGGGACAATATTTTGAAACATATCATGAGGTCTTATACTGATTTTGATGCCTACTGTGCTCATTTTTGAGAAAAACTTAATCTCAAGTGCATATCTTTTGAAAAAGAATCAGCAAATTTTTGTTGGATAATCTGATTTTTTTTAAAAGTTCCTTAGATGCTCATTTGTTGAATTATGAACTCTATTTGTCGAGAACTTGCATGGGATCTAATGTGGGAGTATTTAGCATGAATTTTCATTCTTGTCTTGATCGATATATGCTCCGTGTTGCTCTAAAAATGAAAAAATGCAGAAAATTTGTTTCAAGGAGACTTTGAAGCTTATTTGTGCATCTTTTAATCTGACTTTTCCATTCTTAATTGAACATAAACTGCTATTCTTAGAGCTAAAGTCAATTCTTGATGCTTATCTTGTTGACATCTTTTTTGGGGTGTTTTAAAGAAACACATTTACTTTACTATTTGATGGCCTAAGTGAATATGTTTTTGGCAAGTAGTAAGTTGTGTCTAGCCAAAGACGTTAAACCGGGCGGCTTATGGGGGGCAACCCATTACTTTTTTTTAAGTGTTTTTATTTTTTTTAATAAGTTCTTTTTATTTGTTTTACTTCTAGTCATAGTTGTACTTTTTTCCTCTCTTTTAGTTGTTGAGTGCATTTTTTTCCCTTTTCCTATTTTTTTTAACATGACTTACTTTTATAGCATTTTTTAATTTTTCTTTAAGTTGCTTATGCTTACTCTTAACTTTAACTTGTTGTTGTTGTACTTTTTTTTCCTTGTGGTCGTTAATTTGGTATTTCTTTCAATAACCAACTTACTTTTCTTGTAATTCTTTTCCTTCTGTATTGATGTAATAGTACTTGTTGTAATTATAGGATTAGGTTTTTTTTCCTCTTTCTCTTTCATTTAGTATTTGAAAAAAAACAAAAAAACGTATAAAATTGAAAGAAAAAAAAGGGAGTTATGTTATCTTGTTGAGCATCTATCTTTGGAGTAAAATTCTGCACAGTAAGGTGCAAAATCTGTTTTGAAACAGGAGTTCTAAATGCCCAGGTATTGGTATGCTATTAAATTTCAATTTTCTTAAGCCTTGGGTGTTTATATTTGATCAATTATGGGCTGAAAATTGAAAAATTCTGCACTTTGTAAGCTGTTTTTTTAGTGCAAAATGCAAATTTTACACTTTTCACGGCTTACATGTGCTAAATTAGAAAAAAATCTACATATTTGAAATTTTAGTTTTTGTTCTTCAATGCTAAAATACTTGGTCTTAGCCTTCTTTTTGCAGATTTTTAGGTTCAAAAGAGCACAATAGAATGGGAATGATGAACTGATGCCGCGTATACTTTTTTAAATTATCACTCTCATTCCATTCTTTTGGTTGTTGCGTTACTCCCCATTCCCTTCTCTCTTTTGGATATATCATTCTTGCTTATTTGCATACCATATAGATGCATTGAGGACTATGCATGATTTAAGTGTGGAGGGACGTTCTCATGTTTGTTTCGTTGATTTGGGGGTGTATATTTTTGGGCAATTTTTTTTTTCTTTGATAGGTTTTGGGTCCATATTTTTGTCATTCTTAGTTGCATATTTCCTTATTTAGAGCATTGTTTTCAAAATTGACCCAAAAACCTCATCGTTTTTTCTTGAGCTTTATTCTGAAAGTTGACAAATGTTTCTTTTACAACCCCACCTTTGAGTCTTGATGCCCATTTTCTCAGTAAATGATCTTCAAAAGTTTGAAGCCTTTTAGGTTTCTTTAGTTTTTTGTTTTCTAGAACTGGTCATCCACATATTATCTAGATGCTATCTTTTTGATATTTCAAATCTAAAAAAGAAACCAGTTTAGGAGTTTTCTTTTATTTTTAGAGAATTGTTTTTTTATAGGCTTTCATTTTCAATCTTTGCTACCGTTGCCATTAAGCCTTTTTGAACTATAGGATTCCCTTAGGAAATTTTTTGTGGCAACTTTAGAGCATTTTTTTAGAACCCGAATAATCCACTGTTTTGTTTTTCATCTTTGTAAAATTTTTAGCTCACCTTGTTTTTAAATGTTATGGGCAAAAAATCTTAGGAGTGAGGTTTGTAAGGTGCATTTTGTTTTTCTTGATTATGATAAAAAGTTTGGTTTCTATTTGGTCTTTTGAACGAGGACGTTCAAATCTTAAGTGTGGGGGTTTAAAGTTTACTTTGTTTTTTCTTGATGATGATAAAAATAAATAATGTACACTTTTTGGCCCTTGAACGAGGACGTTCAACTCTTAAGTGTGGGGGTATTTGATAACTCGGGTTTGGGTTAATATTTTTAATTCTCTTTTTGGCATTTTTAGTATTTTTATTGTTTAATTTTCATTTGTTTAGCTTAGTTTTATTTTAATTCCTATTTTTACAAACCTTTTATTTCCATTCAAAAATAGTTGTTTTTAATCATTTTTTTACATGTTATTATTTTAATATTTTTATTTTTCCTAACCCAAGTTACCAGATATCTTATTCTGTGAAGAAAAAAGTGCAGCAAACGGGCCAGATTGAAGTTCAAGTTGGAAAGAATAGATTGAATTTAGGCCGGAGCCCAAACAAATTATGAATAAATAAAATGAGGATAAGCCCATCTCACTCATTCTCATTTCAACGGCAAAGAAAAAAAAAGTGGTATGTGCGACTCCTTCATCCAGCGCAAGCGAGAAAGAAGAAGAAAAAAATCAGCGGCGAAGCATTCAAACTGATTCAAATCGGAAGTAACGTCTCTCCATCAATTTCGTTATTCAATTGCCAACGGGAAGAAATCAACTGAGCAATCCTCCGGCTATAAGTTGAAGAACAATCACAGCTGAACGGGGGGGGGGGGGGGGGGGGGGAATATCACGCAGAGAGCCGCGGCAACTGAAATTAAGCCGCGCACCAGAGGAGGAAGCAGACGGCGGCGGACCACTGCTCGCCGGCAGACGACGATGGTTGGCAGCAACTTTTCTTCAAGCTCCAATCCTTTAATTTCTTCATCTTCTTCAATAAAGTGGTAACCCTAGCTTGTTTCTCCAATTTTGTTCTCCAATTCTTTGTAAAGTGTTGTTTTTAGTTTAATTTTTACAATTTTGTTTATTTGTTTGTGTTAATTTCATAAATCTCAAAATGGTTGGTGTTCTTTTATGGGTATTTTCTTTAATGTTTATATATATTCCCTTATGAATGAGAATTGATTCTTTCTTATTTACTTCAATTATTGCACAAGTTGTTGTTGATTTGATTGAATTGTTTCAAATTCATAAGTAGGTTTTATGTAGAATTTGGTTTTTGTTGAAGCTATTTTAACTCCATAAGATAGTTAAATGAACTTCGAATTCATACGTGTTTCTTTGTTGTGCTTGTGTTTGTTGATTTCAAGGATTTTAGACTTCTTAGCCCCATAAGTCGATTCATTTTCCTTAGAATTCGTTATAGAGTGATTTTGTTATGTTATGTGTTTGTTTTCCATTTTCTTTAAATTGAGATTGTTTAAGTGCAATAAACAATTCTCATTTTATTGAAAATACGTTGTGTTCCTCTAAGTGAATAGAAAAAACGTCATTGGTTTGAGAAGTTAATGGAAATCTGTGAAATGTGCTCCATCATTAGGAGAAAAAGTTTATTAAAATGCATAGGGTATTGGCGGTTTGTGAATAGACTATGTATGAGAGTTGAATGCATAATAGATTCTCTCTTTTATAAACTTTTTCTATAGTGGAAGTATGTTCTCATGCTTGAATAGAGAGTTGGGGTTCTAAGGTATATTTCAAAACGGCCTTTAAATTGCATGACTCCGTGCCATGTGGAGAGTTGACAATCCTCCATATCGTGGTTAAGGAAATGAATCGACTCGGCCTTTGATTGATTTTTCTATTCTTAAGTGCGTAAGTTACGTAATATATTGTCTAAGTGCCTATTATACGTGTAATGTTCAATTTGTGTTTGTTCTCTTTTTCATTTTGTTTCGGGTTCTTGGTGGTGTTTCTTGGATTACTTTTGTTGGAGGAATTGATTATCTTTAGAGCTTGTTTTCCCCCATTTTATCAAAAAAACCAAAAAAATAAGAAAATAAAAAACCAAAAAATACTTACTTTTCATCCACCCCCTTTTGTTTTCTAAGTTATATTATAAGTGTTTATTTATAAGGTATAAATATAAGTTTTTATACTTATATATACTTAGGTATTTGTTTTGTTTTTATAGTTTATATTATAAGTTCTTTGTATATATAAGTCATATTTATAAGTTCTTATGTTTATTTGAATATGTTTTATTATAAGTTTTATACGTAATATCATATGTGTAGTAGTTAGTTTTATTTTTATTTCGTGACAACGTATTCGCATACTAAAATGGTTTTAAAAAATACAAACTTTCTCCGTGGGATCGACCCTTACTTGCCCTAATTATAGTTTTTATTTGATTATATTGGGGGTTAGCTAAGGATATTTTATAAATTTTTAATTTGTTTTGGACCGCACGACAAGTCTTCAACAAGTTTGTTTCTCAATACCCATTTGGTGCCAATAATTGAATGATTACGTGGCCTAGGCACAAGTTCCCAAACGTCATTACGTTTGAATTGATCCAACTTCTCATGCATAGCCATAGTCGAGTATTCATCATTAATGGCATCATCAATGGTAGAAGGTTCTATTTGAGATACAAAAGCCATATGATTAACTAAATTGCGTAATGAGCTACGAGTAGTTACCCCTTTGGAGATTTCACAAATCACATTGTCTAAAGGATGATATCTTGAAGTTCTCCATTCGGGTGGTAACTCATTTGCAATATGCTCTTCCTTTTTGTCCTCAACTTTTTCTTCAACAACTTCTTGTTTTTTAGATTTTTCCTTACTTGATTCACCTTCTTCAAGATTCATTTTCTCAAGTGAACCTGCAAGGTCATCACAAGATACCCTTCCCGACAAGCGAGCATTATTTTCATCAAACACAACATGTACAGATTCTTCAACAGCTAAGGTACGTTTGTTGAAAACTCTGTAGGCCTTACTTGTCAAAGAATAACCTATAAAAATTGCTTCATTTGACTTGGCATCAAAAGGTCCTAAATTATCTTTTCCATTATTCAAAACATAACATTTGCAACCAAAGATGTGAAGATGTGAGAGATTAGGCTTTCTACCCTTATACAATTCGTATGGAGTAGCATTGAGTATAGGTCTTATAATCGCACGATTGAGAATATAAGCACTAGTACTCACTGCATCCGCCCAAAAGTACTTAGGTATGTTAGCCTCACTAAGCATAGTTCTCGCCATGTCTTTGAGAGATTGGTTTTTCCGCTCAACAACGCCATTCTGTTGAGGCGTTCTTGGGGCTGAGAAGTTATGTGCAATGCCTACTTCATCGCAGTAGGTATCAAACCCACTTTGATCAAACTCTCCTCCATGATCACTTCTTACGGCCACAATGCTACAACCTTTTTCATTTTGAACCTTTTTAGTGAATTTGCGAAAAGATGAAGGTGCATTACTCTTGTGAGAAAGAAATAAGGTCCATGTATAACGAGAGTAGTCATCAACAATAACCAAGGCATAGTAATTACCACCTAAACTCATAGTTCGAGAAGGTCCAAAGAGATCAATGTGCAAAAGCTGCAATGGTCTAGAAGTAGAAACAACTTTCTTTGATTTGAAAGAGGTTTTTACTTGTTTACCCTTCTGACATGAATCACAAATTCCCTTTTCAAATTTGAGTTTAGGAACACCAATTACTAGGTCTTTTGAAACTAATTTATTAATCAGTTCCATATTGGTGTGACCAATTCTTTTATGTCATAGCCACATCTCTTCCCCTTTAGTAATGAGGCAATGAGCAAAGTCCGTTGGAGTAATTTCAAGGTTGATCATGTAAATATTATCTATGCAATCGCCGGTAAGGATAATCTTGTTATCACAAAGGCGTTCAACCATGCAATGGTTAGAAGTAAAAATAACACGGTTACCTTTATCACACAATTGACTAATGCTAAGCAAATTATGCTTGAGGCCTTCGACCAACAACACATTTTCAATTCCGGAAGCTTTGTTTTTGCCAACAGTTCCGGTTCCAATGATTTTTCCTTTGTTGTTGTCGCCAAATATGACATTTCCACCATCAATTGATTTTAGAAAAACAAATTTGGATGCATCTTCGGTCATGTGCTTGGAGCATCCGCTATCAAGGTATCATTGTACACTTGATGCCTTCAAGCACGCTTGTATAATTATTTAATTAGGGGTTTTAGGTACCCAAATCTTTTTGGGTCCTTGAGAGTTAGTATGAACATCATAAATATCAATGTGTGCCCTCTTCCTATCCTTAGCAATCAATCTAAGCTTTCTAAAACATACAGGAGCTATGTGTCCAAAGTGATCACAGAAATGGCAAACAACTCTAGGATCATACATATATCTATATGGACTAGAGTGTCTCCTATGTGTCCTAAAGTTGCTAGGTTGTCTAGGTGCATTCCTTACATTCCTAAAATTGCTAGGTTGTCTATTTCTAGGATATTGTCTAGGTTGTCTAGTGAACCTATGATCAACGTAACTCCTAGACTCACTAGGTTTTCTCATCCTAGAAGTAGTGGGGGTATATGCTATTCTAGATTGAGTCTTCTTAGGATTACTAATAAATTTTCGTTGTGAATTATCCCTAAAATTATTTTTTCCAAAGGTCTTTCTCCTTCTTTTACGAAGTTCATTTTCTTAAGTCCCTTAGATTTATATCCTAATCCATTTCTATTATTTTGACCTTGTTGAACTATAAAGTGCAGGTCCTTGCTAGCCTTATTATATTTTCCTAAATGCTCATGCAATCTAGCTACCTCTTTTTCATGGATTTTACGTTGTGCACAAGGTGAATCAACACTAACTTTGCCAAGTTTCTTATTTTCCAATTTTAATAATTCTATCTCTTTATTAAGTTCGATTATTTTAGCTTCAAGAGAGGTGACACTTTCCTTGGCAAATTTAGCTTCTTTGGTGGAATTGATAAATTCACCATAAAGATCACTAAATGCACTATGTAACTCATCTAATGAAAAACAATTACTTGAAGACGATAAAGGAGTTGAAAAAGAATTAGAAGATACCTCATCCTCGGTAGCCATTAGACAAAGATTTGCTGTTTCTTCGTCCTCATCACTTGTTTCGGAAGATGAATGATCACTCTCCCATGAGATGTATGCTTTTTGCTTCTTCTTGAACTTCTTGTCCTTCCCTTGCTTCAACTTAGGACAATAAGGCTTGATGTGACCTATCTCTCCACATTCATAGCATTTAGGTGGTGTAGCTTTCTTGCCATTGTCTTTCCTTGGCTTGAAGCTTTTCTTGATAAATTTGTTGAAGCGTTTGATGACAAGAGCAAGTTCGGGATTATCTTCTAAATTAAGTGATTCATCATCTTCTTCTTCATTTTCCTCTACAACTTCCTTGGTGGCTTTCAATGATATAGATTTCCTCCTTTTGTCTTCACCACGTAAATGAGGAGTAGTAGTTTCATATGTGAGTAGTTTCCCACGAAGAGTATCATAAGTTAAGACATTGTAGTCTCTTCCTTCAGTTATAGCGTTCACCTCGGATTTCCACTCAGGAGTCATACAACGCAGAATTTTCCGGACAAGCTCATGATTGGTGTAATACTTTCCGAGCGTGTCAAGATTGTTGATGATTGTAGAGAATCTCTCAAAATAACTATCAATGCTTTCATTCTCCTTCATTGAGAATAATTCATATTCATGCAATAAGATGTCAACTTTAGCATCTTTAACTTGAGATGTACCTTCATAAGTGACTTCGAGTTTAGTCCACATCTCATTGGCGGATTTGCATCTTGATATCTTCCTATAATCATCAGGGTTCACAGCACAATAAAGATAGTTGATGTCTTTGGCATTTTGCATGACGTTCTTCTTGTCTTGATCATCATATTCGGATTCCAACTTGGGAACACGAATTCCATCAACAATATTTGCAGGGGTAGTGTTTCCATGCTTGATTACCATCCATGAGTCGAAGTCATTTGATTGTATGAATATCCTCATTCTTTCCTTCCAATATGCATAATTTGTACCATCAAAGAATGGAGGTCGTGTAGTAGATTGTCCTTCGGATACACCAGCTTGAAATCTTCTTCCGGCCATGATCTAGATTTCCGGCGGTAAAGCTTTGGAAATGCAGCCACGCTCTGATACCAATTGTTGAACAACTTACGCACCTCTAGAGGAGGGGGTGAATAGAGGTGTTCTTCAAAAATCAAGAACTTTTGGAAGAACAAAAATTCGCAGGAGTATATCAACCACAAGAACACAAAGATGAAGTGAAGGAGCAACACACGATGTATCCTGGTTCGGCCTAATGCCTACATCCAGTCCCCGAAGCAAACGTGCCCGAGATTCCACTAACTTCGTCAAACTTAACGGATTTTGACAATCCGATTACAACTCGAGAACTTGAATTCGCAAGCCTCTAACCTTTCCACTGTAGTCTTGATTTCACAAGACTCGGGATTTCTCTCCAAAACTTGAATTATATCAACTTCAAGTTTTCACAATTCACACACTGTTTCAAAACAAAGTGCACAACGGAAATACTCTTCAAATTAAGAGTGGATTGCTGTAGAATACAAGAACTTATAGAGTATGGCACACTAGTACTCTTTAAAACTCAAGCAAATATTGATTTCTTGAAGAATTGCTTGGAAGTAATGTTGAAGGATCAAAAATATGAATTGAATTGCTTGGATTTTTTTGAAGAATATGTTTGAATGAATATAAATATTGTTCTCCAAGCAAAAGAGCCGTTGTATGTGAGTTATGGAAGATAGGGATGAATAACTTCCTTAAAAACTGACTAAGTTGCAGTTCAAACTGACGACTTATTCGAATAAAATCAGATATATCCGAATAGTTCAGAATGAAAAACGCAGACTTATTCGACTAAGTGAATATTTATTCAAATAAGTCACTGTAGGATTGAAGAAATGAGCTTCAGAACTTATTCGAATAATTTGCTAACTATTCGAATAAGTCAGAACTGAAAACTCTACCTTATTCGAATAAAACAAGATTTATTCGAATAGTTTTCACAGTTTTGAAAAAGTGATTTTGCAACTGACTCAAAAACAATTTAAAGGGTTTTTGGAAAACATTTTCAAACTAACGTGCCATACACTTTAACAAGAATGCTAAGATCAAAACAAAAAAAACAAAAACACTATATCTTCACACTTGTCTTGAGATCCAACGCATGATTGTGAAGATCAACATCCAAAGTGCCAAGCCCATGAGATAGTTGTCATTATCAAAACACAAGGGCCAACAGCTCATACTCATTAAGCATGTACTCAGTGCCATCCCATTACATACTCTAGCTGTTCAGGACATTCCCAAATCCATCATCAATCAAATCCATTCCAAAGTGGCTAACTTTTTCTGGGGCTCTAAAGCGGGGAAGAATAAACATCATTGGTCTAAATGGGTCACCCTCTGCAGACCTTCAGGAGAAGGAGGGTTGGGTATAAGGAGTCTGGATGATATCCAAAAAGCTTCAGCTCTGAAACTTTGGTGGAAATCAATCACAGGTGATTCTCTTTGGGCCACATATATGAAAGACAAATATTACAGAGATGGTCTTTTTGAATCTAAACTGTATGACTCAGCCTCTTGGAAAAGAATCTGCAGAATTTCTACTATAGGCCTTCAAAACACAACCATGAACAATAACATTCTCAAATGGAACAATGGGGACTTCACTTTTAAGGAGGCATATTGGGCAGTTAGGGAACGGGACATCAGTACTCAGCTCCACACTCTCACTTGGAACAAGTATCAGATCCCCAAGATAAAGCTTTTCACTTGGAAAGCCTTGAACCAATTTCTACCTTTTCCCAATATCCTCAATCAACTGTCATATAATTTGCCTAGTAAATGTTTATTCTGTGCTAAGGCTGAAGCGACAGATGAGCATACGCTACTCACATGTGACCTCTCTCTAAGTATCTGGCGAGACTTCGCGAATTATATTGGAGGTCCAGTATGGAGTCAAGGCAGGGAGCTAAGGGAGTTTCTATTACAATGGTGGGTGTCATATAAAAAAACCTCCCTTTGGGGTCTTCTTAAGCTTATCTTACCGGGATACATCATCTGGATTCTTTGGAAGACATACAATAGATGTCTCTACGAGGAACACAAAGCGACCAAATTGGGGATTACTATTGAAATTCAAAAACTGGTTCAACACTGGTACTGGTCGAACAAAAAAGCTCAGAAGATTGCGAAATGGGAAGAAATTGAAGCCTTGAATCTTTTACCCTACCTTACCAGATGAGCTAGCTGATACGCTCAGTGGAGGAGGAAAGATATTCGTCCTGTTTGTTTTTCTTGCAGCTGTTAATTTCTGTTGTTCTATTTGGCTTTTCTTTTCTTCTTCGGGACTTTGTTGGGTCAGCCCGAACCCATTTGTATATTCTCTCTTTAATCTAGTTGGTAAGGGTTACCTGGACCTTACCCCACTGAATTGGTGGTTTCTTTTCGGGTTTATATATATATATATATATATTATATATATATATATATATATATATATATATATATATATATATATATATATATATATATATATATATATATTATATATATATATATATATATATATATATATATATATATATATATATATAATATATATATATATATATATATATATATATATATATATATAATATATATATATATATATATATATATATATATATATATCTGTGTGTGTGTTAGGATATGGTACATGTGGCGGTACAGCCTACCGTATGCACGGTAACTACGTACCGTACAGTATCCTGCTACCGGCTAGCCTAATGTGACCGTTTACATCAATGTAGGAGTTTGCATTTTAAAATTTGAGTCAACCCCAAATCAAAGTATAGTGAAGGATAAGAGCAATGCACACACGATATATACCAGTTCGGCCTAAATGCCTACATCCAGTCCCCGAAGCAATCGTGCCCAGGCCTTCACTAACCCGTCAAACTTAACGGAGTTTGACAATCCGAATACAACTCGAGAACTTGATTTCACAAGCCTCTTATCTTACCACCGAAGTTTTGATTTCACAAAACTCAGGATTTCTTCCACCTAACGTTTGATTTCACAAACCGTTAGGATTTCTACCACTTGGTGTAATCCCAACACCAAGAATACAAATCCCTTACAATAAAGTAAGAAAACAAACCGCAACCGAGTAATTCTCCCAACACGGAGTAGATTGTTGCAAATACAATGAAGTCCTTTAGAATATGGCAATATCTCTCAAAGACTCAAGCAATGAGGAAAAACTCAAGCAAGAAATGATTTAGCAATCAAAACAATTGCCTTGCTTGGATATAAGGAGGGGATTGAGTAGAATCTCTTTGGATAATCAAAGGATATGTTCTTCAAAGTGTTCTAAGTGTTCTCTTCAAGATAATCACGAAGAGGGTTGTTTATAGAAGTTAGGGAGTGGATAGAGATGAAAAGAATTCAAAAAACTAGCCGTTTGGTAGTTGAAACTGTCGACTTATTCGAATAACTCAAGAACTATTCGAATAGTTTGGATCAATCACGTGGCTTGAAAAACCAGTTCCTATTCGAATAAATCAGGGTGAAAAGCCAGGGCGTATTCGAATAAATGGTGATTTATTCGAATCAAACAGGTTAATTTCAGTCACAGGAAAGATCACGACTTATTCGAATAAACTAAAGATTATTCAAATAGAAAGGCAACTTCCCCACACGAAGGCTGATCTAAAATGAGTTTTTAAGGTAAGATGATAAGGGAATGAACCTTAGAGATGCCATACTCTTTAACACATAATCTAAGACCTGAAACACTACCCAACTAAGGAAACAACCTCTTCGGTCTCGTTCCTTCCACCGATGCTCAAGTCCCTTCTTCACGGACGGATATGAACTTGTTGTAGCTTTGATTATTAACCTTGATGCACAAAATGATGATGATATTTTGTCACTCTTTTGTCATTATCAAAACCTAAAAAACAATGGGCAAAGGACAATGCAAAAATACATATTCATGATAGCACATTCTCCAACAATTAATCGTTGAGGATGATGCATTAATCGATTATTAGCACTGCATTAATCGATTATTATGCTGCATCTTTTCTGCACAACTTCTTTTCTTGGACCAACGGATATATTCCTTCAACCCCTTTATAAACTTGACTCCTTGGTCATTTTTCATAACAAGAAACACTCCAATACTCCCCATTCTTGAGTTGTTAATCCTCCATCAATCATTCCTCAAATTTATATTATTTTGAGAGAAAATTATATTTTAAAGAGAGTGTTCTTGTCATCCATAGAGCTTAATCTTTTCTCATTTCTACTCTTGTGAGAGTCATTGTTGTGAGGTTGAAGAAGATTGTTCTTCTTATTGTTCAAGACTTATCTGACTTAAGTCTTGGTTGTGAAGTCTTGTAGAGGGCATATCTACGAGCGGTTGTGTCGAGGCTTGTGGGATTCAAGTTCTCGAGTTGTAAACGGTTTGTTAAGCACCCGTAAGCTTAACGGAAGTAGTGGTAGCTTCGAGAGAGTCTCTCGGAGAACTGGACTAGCCACAAGGTGGTGAACTAGTATACATCAGTGTGTTCTTTGCCTTCTCTCTTTTATTTCCGCTGCACTTACATTCATATTATCAATCCTGCGAAAATCGGTAAACATTCTTAACAACTCTATTCACCCCCCCCCCCTCTAGAGTTGCACGCCTTATCTAACAATTGGTGTTGGTCTTATGGTGGACCATCGATCACCCTTAGGGATTTGCTACTGTGCTAGTCACGGTATCGGGTACTGACAGCCCAACCTAACGAGGTACACGAGTCGTGTATCTTGCGAAGCCCCTCCTGTCCATCAACCGCTCAGTAGTGGGGCTCCGCTCTGCCGTAGTGAACTATAGGGGGTGCCCTATAGGAATCTACCTCGGCCTGGGACTACAGAGATGTGGTTAAATACAAAGTGTCCACATTCCTATCACCAATTGGTTTTAGGAAGCATTTGGCACCTCTTTAACTTCAGAATTCTATAGTTAAGCGTGCTGGAACGGGAGTAGTCCCAAGATGGGTGACCCACTGGGAAGTTCTAGAAAATGATCCTACAAGTGGTATTGGAGCGAGGAAGCTGGCTCGAATCCCCCAGGTGTTGCTGCTGGGGGGGAGATTGTTGGTCTTATGGTGGACCATCGATCACCCTTAGGGATTTGCTACTGTGCTAGTCACGGTATCGGGTACTGACAGCCCAACCTAACGAGGTACACGAGTCGTGTATCTTGCGAAGCTCCTCCTGTCCATCAACCGCTCAGTAGTGGGGCTCCGCTCTGCCGTAGTGAAAGTGTCCACATTCCTATCACCAATTGGTTTTAGGAAGCATTTGGCACCTCTTTAACTTCAGAACTCTATAGTTAAGCGTGCTGGAACGGGAGTAGTCCCAAGATGGGTGACCCACTGGGAAGTTCCAGAAAATGATCCTACAAGTGGTATTGGAGCGAGGAAGCAGGCTCGAATCCCCCGGGTGTTGCTGCTAGGGGGGAGATTGTTGGTCTTATGGGGAACCATCGATCACCCTTAGGGATTTGCTACTGTGCTAGTTACGGTATCGGGTACTGACAGCCCAACCTGACGAGGTACACGAGTCGTGTATCTTGCGAAGCCCCTCCTGTCCATCCACCGCTCAGTAGTGGGGCTCCGCTCTGCCGTAGTGAACTATAGGCGTGCCCTATAGGAATCTATCTCGGCTTGGGGCTACAGAGATATGGTTAAATACAAAGTATCCACCTTCCTATCACCAATTGGTTTTAGGAAGCATTTGGCACCTCTTTAACTTCAGAACTCTGTAGTTAAGCGTGTTGGTGGAACTGGAGTAGTCCCAGGATGGGTGATCCACTGGGGCGTGTTGGAACTGGAGTAGTCCCAGGATGGGTGACCCACTGGGAAGTTCCAGAAAATGATCCTAACACATTTCTGTAATGATATTGCATAATCAAAATAACATTCTTTTGATATCAAAATCTCTATTTGAGGGGAAATTTTTCAATTATAATAACACATAATCTTGGAGAAGAATTCTTTTCTCGACATGATACTTTCAAAAACTTTTGTTAATCAAAATTAATATTTTAATCCCTTGTTTCAAGGTATAAAAAAATATCCATAGTGTGTAATAATAATTTACGCAATCTTTGTGACCCACTGGGAAGTTCCAGAAAACGATCCTAACACATTTGTGTAATGATATTGCATAATCAAAATAACATTCTTTTGATATCAAAATCCATATTTGAGGGGAAATTTTTCAATTATAATAACACATAATCTTGGAGAAGAATTCCTTTCTCGACATGATACCTTCAAAAACTTTTGTTAATCAAAATTAATATTTTAATCCCTTGTTTCAAGGTATAAAAAAATATCCATAGTGTGTAATAATAATTTACGCAATCTTTTTGAAATATTTTTTTCAAGAAAATTTCATAATGACATTTGGCAAACAAACAGGCACTTCAATTTTTTTTAATTATTTAATTCTTTGCTGGAATTCAATGTATGAATTTTCAAAATCAACAAGTATATACTTTTGTACAACCAACTTTCATTTGTAAAATATGTCACAATTTATTTTTTTTAGTAATATCTAAAAATGTCAAAATAATTTATATATTTTTTAAAAAAACAAATAACATATTTTCATACAACACAATAATTTATTACCTTCCTGGAGCGGAGATCAAGTGGAAGATGCGGATGCACAATTTTGAAAACAATTTAGTCAAATGGTCCGAAAAACGATTTTAAAAGCATTTGCTCTGATACCAAATTGTAACAACCTAATCCGTCTAGGTCTGCAGCCCCTTTCGGACTAAAGTATTAACTTGGTAACGTAAAAATTTCTAAAATTTAAAAACTTTATTTCAAACAATTGTACAAAATATTTCATAATTAAATCGGGCTAAAATTATTTGAAATAGTGCGGAAGTAATTTGTAAACTACAACAGTATTGTCAACCCATGTGATAAAATAATTTACTTAAATAGTATATTTGTTCATGTCCACGCATCACCTCCATCTCAGTATTCTCCAGAATAGGCTCCACATTTATTTCTCTTATACCTACGTGTAGAAAGATTAAAAAGTCTACATGCTCAGCAATGAAGCTGAGTGGTACCATGGTACACCTAAAGAATTCAAAGAATAATTTCTTAAACTATACCAATCACATATATATGTTCAAATATTCGCTTTTCATATTTATATTTGTCTTTGTAATTTTAACAATGATAATTAACAACATCATTCAAATTTATATTGGAATAAGTCCACAGTTCACAATAACCACATGTCATTTTTATTATCACAATATTCATCATTTGTCACACATAATTTCATATCAAGTTTTATCAAAAATAATTGCTCTTAACTTATTCTAAGCTAAGGCCAAATCTAAGTAATGCTCTTAAACTATTCTTAGTCTAAGGCCAATTTAATTTTTAAACTAATTCTTAATGTATTGATGATTAATCAGAATATTCATCAAGGTTTGATCAAAATCTACATTTAATAATAATCATCATAATATCCAATAATAAGTAATAGCCTAGTATCGAGTGTTAAAACTTTAGCTTACCGTCATACATTACATAGGGTTCTTGAATTTGTCAAAATATCATATTTCCAGAAATTGTTAGACAAATGTGCAACTCTAGAGGGGGGAGGGGGTGAATAGAGTTGTTTCCAAGAATGTGCGTTTTTCGCGTGTGTGATATAAAAATCGCAGGAATAAATTAAAAAAGTAAGGGAAAGAAGAACACCAAGATTTATACTGGTTCATCACCTCGTGGCTAGTCCAGTCCTCCGAGAGACTCTCTCGAAAGTCCTACTAAACTTAAAGCTTCAACGAGTGCTTGAAAAACCGGTACAACTCGAGAACTTGAATCACACAAGCCTCAACTTCTTACAACCAGACTTGAGTCACACAAGCCTTAACAACAACAAGACTTGAACCACACAAGTCTTAGCAACACTCAAATAGGATGGGGTTTACAACACAATAATGAAAGTTCACACAATTGAGCAAGAAGCGTTGAAATATGAAAGCTCTATGGATGACAATATCTTTAGCACTCAATAAAAAATATTTCTAACTCTAAAAAATAATATTTGATGAGGAAGATGAAGCAAGAGAAGGATATAGCTCAATGAATATATTGGAGTGCAAGAGTTGTGTCTAGAAATGAAGGGGAAAGAGGGACTAAATAGGCTAAGGATAAAAAATCCATTGGAGCCACTGAAAAGTACTGAGAATAGGCACCAGACAGAATTAATCGATTAAATTAGGAACTTTAATCGATTAAAGTATACAGAAGCAAAAAGGCCTGTATGCAAAGGTGGAATTAATCGATTAAAAAAGAGAGAAAAATCGATTAGATGTGGCTGTCTCAACTAATCGATTAAATGAGAGGAATAAATCGATTAAATATAAGGCCTGAGAAATCTAGCGAAAAGAAACGTGACCTAATCGATTAAAAAAAGACTATTAATCGATTAAATAGAGAATAATGCGTAAAACACAAAGGGCCCAAGGCCAGTTGCGATAGAAAGCCTTTGGCTTCATACTCGTTGTTTGAGACAATGAGAATATCAAAGCACGCTCCTCAAAAAAATATCATATTCAATGAATTTGAATAGTGGAAAAAAAGTGAGTCCAAAAATTATTTTGTGTGTCAAACGACGTACACAAAAAAAAATTTAAAGTATACTTTTCTTACCACAAGATTTGTGTATCCTTAAAAAGTATTTTTAAGAACTTTTGACACACTATTTTGAAACTGACTCAGTAAAATATTTTTAGATAGAGAAAAACAATTTTTCAACTCATTCATAAAATAAATTTTTTTTATCCCTCAAAAATAATTTGTTTATGCAAAAATTATTGTCATCCTTACAAAAATTCCTAGACTCAAAAAAAAATAAAAAATCTTCGGAATCTTTACTTCACTTCAAAAATCTGTGTAGGGGTAAGTATTTGATTTTTATCGCCGTAAATATCTTGATACACCTCTTTGCTTTTCTCGATACGAAAAATAAATTTTCGATCAGATTTGAATTTAATCATTCTGTTTGTCATTCATCAAAACAAAAATATTCCAAAAATAATAAAGGGGTTTGAACTCATGTCCAACAGAAATCATTTTCATATTGATCCTAATTGATTGGTATAAAAAATAGGATTTTATAGCTTCAAACATAGCATTTTTGGCCTTAAAATATTCGTAACGGTTGACCGTTGGGTTTGAATGAATGACCTTACAGTTTTGGAAAAATTCTCGTCGTACAGTACATGGAGACGGTACCTTGGTACGTGACACGGTACTTTGGTACCGTTTTAACGGTATATAGCTACCATATACGCGCAAGAGAGACGCAGTCACTTTTCATCATCTTCAACCTTCGATCAAATTTTCTCAAAACACCATTTAAGCTTCTAAGATTTAAACTAACTACATAAAAATGTTTTCTAACGTCCATATATCACAAACAATTTATTTGAAACGTTAACAACAAACCATTTTTGGTGATTATGAATATAAAAATATTTATATTTTCAAATACATATGAATCAATAAAGTTGTTTAAAATCATGGTACAGACCTGGAAATTAAGGAGATGAAGGTCAACGAACGAACGGGAGCGAAAACAATGCCACAAATCTTAAAACTCGTCACTTCCCGTCACCACTGTACCAGCCCTGGTTTTTGGGTCATATCTCCTTCGTTACTCAACGAAATCGCGAACCGCTTGAAGCTACGGATTCGTAAGACATAAGACTACAACTTTCATTCAGAAACCAGATTAAAACGACGAGGTTTAGAGGGTTTAAAAATTCTCACAAGTGGGTTGATTTGCACAATGGATGTTTTCTTCATTCAACTTTCCGGGGCAACTTCCGGCAAGAATCGTGGCTACCTCCGGTGACTTCGTCGGTGTCGATCACTTGCGGCCTGCTCTCCTCACAACAAGGAATAGAATGGAAGAAGAATGGGAGAGAATGGTTTAGATTTTAAAGAGTTGAGTGTCTCTTTATATAGGGTGATGGAAGAAGGAAGAAGCCAAAGATGGTGATGATTTTGATGATTTTGCTTGATCTTGAAAATCCTTCAATACGGAAGTGGTGGAGGTAGTGGGATTATATATGATTCTCTACTGACTTTGACAAATTTTATCTGAGTTGGGGTGCAATTTTTAGTCCAACTTTCTCCAAATTGAAATCCGATTGACTCATTGCGATGATACAATCAAGCTCTACGCTACGATACAATTTTCATATTTTTCTGAAATACTTTTTCTGACACCATATTTTTGGGTGTTGACCTTGACATAGTCAAAATTGAATGAATGGATATGTAATTAAAATTACTCTCATATTACATCAATATTATTCAATTTAAATAATTTATTTCAATAAATCATTTTTCAAAAGTTCACATCTTTAACCACTTTTCATTTTTATGCAAATTACATATGAAAAATGTCACAACTCAAAATCTGTACATCAGATTTATTCATAAAATATACTCTTGGATTCGTCTCTTCGAGACCCATCCATAAAACTCAATTTTAACAAAAAAATCATTTACTCCAATAATTTCTTCATTTTTTGTCAAACATAGAAATAATATTTTATTGGGTCAATATATTATTTTGAAATTCTTTTATCATAAAATAATGTTTAGGTCATGTTTTGGGGCGTTACAGTTTGGACCAATGGCAAATCCTCATCTTTTCCTATTCCATAAAAATGAAAGAACAAGTTCGACGTATAAATATATCACCACCCGTGCCATTTGCTAAAGACGAACATCAAATCGAGGGACTAGGACTTCACGAGTGGCAACACAGAGTATGTTTAGTGGAATATGTCGAGGTTGTTTAGAAAGTACAATTTCGTTTTTCCTATGATTTGAAAATAGATACTTTTATCATTTCAAAACTAACAAAGAGTATAAAATGCTTCACAGGGTAAAAAGTTCAAGCCTCACGTGCTTCTTGGTTTGTCTGCTCTTGGTGGTGTCTTCAATGAGGAGGTGTGTCTTGATTAGTATCACACCTTCTTGCACCACGTACAACTATTGGGTTTCCTATTTTTGTTGGATATGTCCCAAACAAAATTTGGGTTCTTATGATCTGCTGCACTCTAATCATAACATTACTATTTGTTCCATATACAAATAGGTGCTTAAGGCCACACGGGAATCACAATTCGCTAAAAAACCTCTATTTCCCATGTCAAACACCAATAACAATTGTTGGTCTTGAATCTTGAAGTGACTTAATATCATATAAACATTCTTTTAATACTTATTTACATATTGTGGCATTTCAAATAGGTCAATGAACTGCTGCTGATTCTTTTAAGCATGGTGGTCTAAATTATGTGCTTCGTAGTGACACACCCTTCGACAATGTTGAACATCGTACCAGTATTTTTCTCCGTACCAAATATGAGGTCTTTTTTGAAGTGGACTACTAAATAAAGGAGTAATTGGGATTCTAGATTATGACAACGCATCATCTTTACCTCCCAAATGCACCAATTTGCTTTTTTTGTTACTAATGGAGAAGATGTTGGAAAACGAACAACATTTCCAGGTACAACATCGAAGAATTCCCACCATGAAAAAAGGAAAGGTAGGTAAGTTAATTGGTTCGTGTGTTTGTTACACATGAGTTGCATGGGACACGAGAGGGGGACATGGGTGAGCGGAGCAGGCCATGAAAGATAACCATGCAAGGATAGGTAGCGGAATATACAAATTTTAACATCCTAACATGATTATCTTGCCCAGAATCACGTACTAAAACTTATAGTGAGTAAGAAATTTATACCTTTCTCCGTAAGAGGTAAAAACGAAGAGGTCGTAGGAAGAGCGTTGAAAGTGCAAACGTAACCGTTCAAGTGTCCGGTCTCCAACTTTGACACACGAACAACGCCGGAGTCTACCACAATCTTTATGCTAGTAAAGATTATAGTAGTATAAAATATAAAGATTAAAATTGGGATAATAATAATCTTGTATATTTCTGTAGAAAATATTTCTAATAATATTTAGAAAATATTATAAATATTTTCTATACACAAAATGATATTAATGGAACCAAACTAATATTTCTTCTCTCTAGAAAAATATGGCTGAATGACACACTACACAAAAATAAAATGGAATGGTGTGTAGTATATTTAAGGAGAAAAAGTGATTATGAATTTGACTTTGTCATTAACAAAATGACAAAATAGTTAGCTCCACTCAATTATCAATCAAGGAAATTTTTGTTCCTTTAAAAGATATCATGGCCGAACAATTGATTTGAAAAAGTGAGAAGGATTCTTGAAATTCTACTCCACTTCAATGTTCAAAGTGTATTTTATTTGACACCAAAAATTAATATAAAATTAATTTTAAATCAAATAAAAATACCCATATCATTTTTTAAACAAGTATACGTTTCTGAATACGCCCTGCGGCATACCCAAAACAAAGCCTGTATACCATCCTTATTTCATATGGCTTAGGACAATGCATCAAAGTATGCGGGTTCACATATGCAGAAAACGTAATACTTCAAGTCGAAGGATAGTTACACCCGTGGTCGCACTAAAGATGCTTAGAGCATGAACTAAAAGTTCAAGCAACATCTTTAGGATGGGTCAGTCCGGCATCCTATTATCTCCAGATAATATCTGCCCATGTGCGGATGCGAACACACCGTCATTGACTGTAACACCCACCTTCCGCGGACCCGGTTCACCCGCGACCCAACGGACCGGTAGGGTTACATGGGCGGTCCGAGAACCGTCAGTAGAGAAAAGAACATTAATGACTATTTATTATGAAAACGGTTGTGTTTTAATTAGTGAAATAAATGCTAGGGAGTTAACCCCATAACGTGTGTGATATAAATGCAGAGTAAAAGCGGAAGTAAATAAATGAGTAAAACGACAAATGGTGGGTTCATGCCCAATTGATTAATTAATTAAACGTATTTAATTATTGAACTTGTCCATGCGCCGCCCATCTTCCCACCATCACTGTCCTCCAGGGTTAGCACCTGCACCGTCATGTCTACCTGTGTGTAGCAAAAACAACTACACGCTCAGCAAAAGCTGAGGAGTGAATCTAACAAAAGAACATGAAGTGATAACCCATATGGTTATACACATATAAATACATGTACTTAACGTACGGAAAACCACATGTTTGCTAGCTGATTAATTCGCACTTGATGGGATATTATTACACATAACAAAATGAATAACAACCGCATTGAATATGGACATGATGATGACAACCACATTGAATGTTGACGTGACATGAAACATACATGATGACAATATGACTTGATGCATGTCTTGAGCTATTAGGGACACCCCTGACTTAGTCTCACTTGACAGGATCACCCCTGCACTCCGGTAATGACTCGGGCTCGACAAAACGTCGCAAGTGAACTAGCAAAAACCGTGTCGTAGCCGTAGCCTGACTACCATGTACGTACACAAAGCCCACCTGATGAAAACCCGTTGGATCCCAAAGGTTCCTGGACGGGCCCACTGTAGTAGGCGCACGAAAGCCTGACCTCCCTACAGCGGTATGCACATGATGATGATCCTAGTACATGCGCCTAGAATGAACATGATGAATGCTTGATGTATTTACCTTTGGTCAACGCCAAGAATATATCAATTAAATTACACACATAATGAATATTAACATTTCATGCAAACACACAATCAGATTCCGAGTCAAACTGGTCAAATGGGGCTCGTTCTACAAACTGCCCGAAATCTGCCCGCGGAACGGTCGACCGTACCCTACCGGTGGTCAACCGTGGGCTATGGTCTGGGGTCTGGGTCAAAGACGGTCCACCGTGGTCTTCCGTCATGGATGACGGTCGACCGTCCTGGCGGTGACCGTTGGACTGGCCGAGGGTACGGTCCACCGTCTGAAGTAACGGTCGACCGTCCCGGTGACAGTCTTCTGTCTTTGGCTACGTTTTGTTCCATTTTGCAACTTTAAGACCTTGATTCTTTTTAAAACAATAATACAAACATTGATGAATATATTCCTAGTGATTCCTAGGCCAATATTTATAAGTTTTACGTAGTGAACGTTTTGATGGCTAACCTACGAACATGCATAGATTCTACGTAGGTTGCGTACGATATTGCTATGAATATAACGACATAGATTATAACTAAATGTTCTAGAACTAGAGGGGACAACTACTCACCTCTAAATGAAGGGGTTGACGAAACGATGAGACGAGACGAACAAATGGTTGAACGACGAACGAACTTCCTGCATGAACTTCTACCTTCCCGTCAACTCTCCGGAACCTTCTCGCCCAACTGCTGCTGTGGGCCGAACAAAGGAGGGGAGAGGAAGAGTTGTGTTATTGAATGGGAGTTACAAGTTGGTGAAGGAGGTGAAGGGAAGAGGGTGTTTTATAATGGAGGAGTTAATGGTGATAAAGATGAGAAATGAATGGTGGGGGGTTATGGAAGATGAAGAATGTGTGTGTGGCGTATGGATGATGGGGGTTACACAAATTTATTTTACTCTGTTATGTTAAAATCTGACCTGAATGGTACGCACTGTTTCCCCCGAACGGGTCCGAATTGAGATCCGCTTGTGTTTTTAGAATCACACAGTCAAAACGAATTTAATGACATGTTCAAATAATTTCTCTAGTAACTTTATTTTCAAACTTCCGGGTCCATCCCAATCATTAATTAATTTATTTAATTAATGTTGAGTGGTCCATTATTAAAACATCTTTTTATATTAAAATACATTAGCTTTGAAAAGCCATTTAAAGAGGTCGAAATCTCAATATTTATTAATTTTAAAATAATGAGTCTCAATAAATAAATAATATTTATTTATTTAAAACTAGGCCGGTTTGTAGGGCATTACATTGACTATGAGACTAAGTCAAACATCCAACACACACTAGTCTCACATGCATTAACGATATCCCACTCTCGTTAATACTTGACTATGGACATTCAGATAAATATTTATTTCAAGATGTTAGTCTCATCAGCAGAATAACACTATCTGATAAACATCTTTAAATAGAAATCTAGGAATATAATATTCGTTTACATTAGCATGAGATGTGTAAACATATTATATCTGCCTATACATGATAGGATAACGATGAACAGTTGGCCATCAGGGCACAACTCCAACAATCTCCCACTTGCACTATGGCCAATCTGGCATCGGTCGAATGCCCATGGACCTAGTGTGACCCTCATGCTTTAGCTTTCCTAAAGGCTTGGTCAAGGGATCGGCTATGTTGTCTTCAGTATCTACTTTGCAAATCATCACATCTCCTCTATCTACGATTTCTCGTATGATGTGATAGCATCGTACAATGTGTTTGGTTTTCTGGTGAGATTGCGGTTCCTTTGCCTGTGCAATGGCCCTAGTGTCATCGCAAAACAACGAGATAGGGTCATTAATACTAGGAACCACTCCAAGTTCAGTAATGAACTTTTTGATCCAAACAGCTTCTTTTGCTGCCTCGGCAGCAGCTATGTACTCAGCCTCTGTAGTCGAATCGGCGGTTGTATCCTCCTTGAAGCTTTTCCAACTAAAAGCTCCGCCATTCAGGCAAAACAAATATCCTGCTTGTGATTTTGAATCGTCTCTGTCGGTTTGGAAGCTAGCGTCAGTGTAACCGACCACCTTTAGCTCTTCCTCACCGCCGTATACCAGGAATGCATCCTTAGTATTGAGAAGATACTTGAGGATGTTCTTGACCACTGTCCAGTGTGCTTCTCCTGGACTTCCCTGGTATCTTCTGGTCACGCTTAAAGCGAATGAGACATCAGGTCTAGTACATATCATGGCGTACATGATGGATCCAATCGCAGAGGCGTATGGAACCTTCATCATGAGTTCCTTCTGCTCGGGAGTAAAAGGAATCTGGCTCTTGGAAAGAATAGTGCCAGGTGTCATAGGTAAAGATCCTTTCTTTGAGTTAGACATGCTAAATTGATCAAGGATTTTATCAATATATGTACTTTGATTCAGACCTATTAACTTTGTTGATCTATCTCGGTAGATTCTTATGCCAAGGACATAACTAGCATTTCCTAAGTCTTTCATGGAGAAGTTCTCGCTCAACCACATCTTTACAGAAGTGAGAGCGGGAATATCGTTACCCATTAACAATATGTCATCGACATATAAGATTAGGAATACTATTACACTCCCACTGACCTTCTTGTATACACAAGATTCGTCAGAGTTCTTCTCAAAACCAAAACTGGAAATGGTTTCGTTGAAGCGTATGTACCAACTCCGAGATGCTTGTTTCAATCCGTAGATTGAACGTTGCAACTTACAAAATTTGGCAGACTGACCAGCAATTTGAAAACCGTCAGGCTGTGTCATAAAAACATCCTCTTTGAGGTTCCCGTGAAAGACAGCCGTCTTGACGTCCATCTGCCAAATTTCGTAATCGTAATAGGCTGCAATTGCAAGCATTATCCGAATGGATTTCAACATAACAACTGGAGAAAAGGTTTCATCATAGTCAATTCCGTGGATTTGTCTATAACCTTTTGCTACAAATCTAGCTTTGAAGGTATGAACCTTCCCGTCTACGTCTGTCTTCTTTTTGAAGACCCACTTGCATCCAATGGGTTTTACCCCTTCGGGCGCATCAACCAAGGTCCGGACTTGGTTTGTGTACATAGACTCCATTTCAGATTTCATGGCTTCGAGCCATAGATCGGATTCGGGGCATGTAATTGCCTCGAGGTAGGTCTCTGGTTCGCCTTGATCTACCAACAAGACGTCACCTTCATCAGACATGAGAAATCCATATCTGACCGGAGGATTACGTATCATGTCTAGCAAAGTCCGATTTCTCCTTTCAGACACTCCATTTAACTTAGGTGTCCCTGGAGGAGTGAGTTGGGATAAGATCCCATGCTCTTTCAGATAGTCATCGAACTCCAGGCTTAAGTATTCACCTCCTCGATCCGAGCGGAGGGTCTTAATACTTTTGCCTAATTGTTTTTCTACTTCGTTCTTGAATTCTTTGAATTTGTCAAAGCATTCCGATTTGTGTTTCATGAGATACACATATCCATATCTACTAAGGTCGTCAGTAAATGTAACGAAGTAAGAATAACCACCTCTAGCTACAGTGCTAATTGGACCACACACATCGGAGTGTATGAGACCCAATAAGTCACTCGCCCTTTCACCATAAACGGTGAATGGAGCCTTTGTCATTTTACCAAGTAAACAAGATTTACATACATCATATGACTGGAAGTCAAATGAATCAAGTACACCTGAGCGATGTAACTTAGATATGCGTTTCTCATTAATGTGGCCCAAACGACAATGCCATAGGTACCCGAGATTCAAACTGTTAGGTTTGTTTCTCTTAACATCTACGTTATATATTGCGGTATCCATGTCAAGGATATAGAGACCGTTGGTCATTTTTGCACTTGCATAAAATATATCATTTCTAAAGACAAAGAATTTTGTCTTTTACAACGAACAAAAATCCTGCTTTTTCAAGGCAGGATACAGAAATGATGTTTCTGCTTATACTAGGTACAAACAGACAATTATTCAAATGCATTATAAGACCACTAGATAGAGATAAACTATAGGTTCCGACGGTCAATGCATAGACGAGTGCGCCATTGCCAACTTTTAGTTGTATCTCTCCCTCCGTCAATTGTCTACATTCATGCAAGTTACAGATGTGGGAACCACATCCAGTATCCATCACCCAAGAGGTGATATCAGACATATTGACTTCGATAACGTAAATACTTGAGTTTTGGGGCTGACCCTAGTAAAGGTCTCTTAAGCATTGTATCAAAGGACGCACTTCCATGTCTGTGTGGAGCCTTTGGAGCTCCGCAGTCAACTAGCCATAATGATACACTTTACATCTCGCGCGTCGTCCTCATACTTCTTGAAGGAAGTGAGTTCGGACGCACGAGCATTAGCATCAGGGGTCTTGGGAGGATCCGTTTCGATGATGTAGAGTTTCCTCTCATAGTTAAAAACGATTCGGAGATTCATCTCCCAGTCAAGAATGTTGGTCCCAGATAACTTGTTGTTTTCCAGGATGTAACGCAGGTTGAAAGGGTTGTTGTTGTTTGCCATATACAGAAAATTTTGCAAACTAGGTTATCTATCATGTTTAATAATTAATTAGGCCTTTAATTAATTATCTCCCACTATTTTTAACAAATCAATAACCTTCAATATTGATTCGGAGATTTCCGGCGAAACCTCTAGTGGGCCAAGATCCATATTTCACTATCTTGCGTTCCGCTTGGGCGTTACTCCACAAGACAACTATTTAGGTAGGAACATAGTTCCAACTGATGAGCCGGGCTCTCAGCTCTTGGTCTGGTGTTGGGCGAACAATATTACTACAACCGGACCAGGACACCTTTTCACCGTACTTGTAATTGGCTGAGGCACGTCTTACAAACATACTACTTTGGTTAGGAACAGGGTTCCAATTAAATCATAAAGATCCAACTCCTGGCTGGATGAGTGAGTAAAATCATCTGACTTGTCCTTGATGACCCCAACTTATTGCCTCTGAGTCGTCCATCCATTTGAGTCTAACCCAACGTGCGACAGAGACCACACTATGGCGGTTCCCGTAACCAGCTTAACATACACCGTACTATGCTCTGTTGAGGCTGAGTACATGACAGTGCACATTAGCCGGATAGGTGCCGGGCGTCAGAAGGCAACAGACTTAATATTCGTGAGGGATTTATAATTTCGATCTCACCTATCGACATGGCCGCGCACATGTCCATTACTAGCATTGAACATACATTCAACATGCATTCACAAAACGCAGTAAATAAACGTGTAATGATTGTGGCCCCCTAAAAAACGATAGCTCCCACTGGCTTCCGAGCACTTGAACTTCGGGCTATCTCCATTCTTTTAGATTTCTCCAAACGGTCATCAAATCTTTTCATCTTCTAACCACCACGTGAGAAAAGAATCCTCGGTTGAGGTAAGAGAGAGAAATAGATTTACAACAAGAGTTTAAAAGATAAGGCACGACACGCAGGCCGTATTATAATCAAATAAACTATAGCCACAATCATCCACCATGCATATCATACATCCACACAGGCAATAGAGATATACATACAACGGGTGAACCGCGCTCACCCCAGACAGTTCTAGAAAAATACTACGGGAGTAAATATTTTCTAAAACTCATAAAATTAAATTAGATGTCCAAATAAATCTAATAAAATTTTATAAAATCATTTTATATAATCTGAATATTCATCCAGCATAAAAAAAAATTCCAAAATATTTCAAATGACCAAAATGCCCTTTTGCAAAATTATATTCAAAAAGGCCATTAACATTTTGAAACAATTTTTCAAAAATCATGAAAATTAAATTTCAACTTCCAGTAATTATTTTCAACATTTATAAACCTGGATATAAAATTTCAAAAATTTATAAATCATTATTTCCAAAATATATTAGTTAAATCTCAATAAGTTATAAAAAGCCATTTAAATTGATTTCGAAAATATTAAATTATAAAAATTTAATATTTTGAAAAACATTCTTTTTCTTACTAAGATATAACTTTCCAAAATATATATTAGTCATTTATGTAATTAATATACAAATATATAAATATATATAATATTTCGGTAATAAAACCGAGTACATATATAAATATATATTTATTTAATTACTAACTAATACTATTTTTTACAATATATTTATAAACAACCTTATTCAACTTAGAAATAATATTTCCAAGTTTAATAAAGTTCATTTTGAATTTTCCCATATTTATTTTCGGTTTTCACCTAAATAAATACAATAAATTCAAAATAGGAAATAATACATTCAAAAATTACAATATAATTTTATCAATCATAAAATGATGTTTTATGTCCAAATAAAATTATATTTACTATTTCTACAATATATATAAATATATATTTCGAAAAATCAAAATATATTTATATATATATATATATATATATATATATATATATATATATATATATATATATATATATATATATATATATATATATATATATATATATATATATATATATATATATATATATATATATTACGGGTAGAAATAAAGAAGCTGTTTGGTCACTATCAGCAGACAGTGCTGCTGGACCTGATGGGTTTAATGGTCATTTCTATAAAACTTGTTGGGAGCAAATCAAAGTGGACTGCACAAAAGCTGTTCAGGAGTTTTTCTTGGGGATCCCTATCCCCAAAATATGTGCCCAGACAACTATCATCCTAATCCCAAAGAAGGAACTCTCAATCCTGTGAGGACTATAGACCTATTTGCTTGTCCAATTTCTGCTGCAAGATTTTCTCCAAAATCCTCTCCCAAGGATTGAGCTCCATTCTTCCCAGATTGATCTCACCTGAACAAGGGGGTTTGTAAAAGGAAGGGTGATCCATGACCAGGTCCTCCTCACACAAGAACTTTTCCATGGCCTTGACTACAAAACTAGGGTGGTAATTTTGCCATCAAGCTGGACATGTCTAAGGCATTTGATAGAATTTCTTGGAATTTCCTTATCACTGTCCTAGACAAATTTGGTTTCAACAATACCTTCCAGGCCCTCATACAAAACCTATTCCACAGCTCTCACTTCACCATCCTGATCAATGGCCATCACACTAAAGCATTCAAACCTAAAAGAGGATTGAAACAAGGAGACCCTCTATCCCCTCTACTCTTCATCCTTGCATCTGAAGCCTTCAGCAGAACCATCAAGAAGGAAACTAATTCTCGAGCCCTCTCCCCATACTATCTTGGCAGGAACTACACCCCTATAACCCACCTTGCCTTTACTGATGACCTTATACTCTTCACTAAGGGAGATTCCCCTACTGTCACTAGCATCAAATTATTACTTTCAGACTATGAGGACTGCTCTGGTCAACAAATCAACCGGGGAAAATGCTCTTTTTACATCCCTAAGAAGACCCCCCTGGCTACCCAAAGAAGAATTCAAACTATCCTCAGAATGAACAAAGGCAGCCTCCCCTTCAAATACTTGGGCATTCAAATCCATCATGGAATCAACAGAAAACCCTATTGCAATGACATCCTTAACTTGTTTGACACTAAACTTAAAGGATGGTACCATAAGCTGCTCAGTCAGAGTGGAAGGTTAACCCTCATCAAGCATGTCCTTAACACCATGCCACTGCATATGTTGGGCTGCAGTAAACTTACTAAGAGCATCATCAAATGTCTCCATTCCAAAATGAATAATTTTATTTGGGGCCATGACAAAGACAACAAGAAGTACCACTGGTCCTCTTGGGAGAAGCTATGCTTTCCTAAGGATGAGGGTGGGTTGGGATCCACTGATCTCAACACTCTGCACCTATGGTTTCAAAATGTGGTGGACATATACTCAGAACAACTCCCTTTGGGCTAACTTCATGAGGGCTAGATACCCTAAGGGACTCTCCATAGCCCCAAAAATCATTGACTCAGTCTACTGGAAAAGGCTTAATGAGGTCAATAGTATGGCAGATAACCAATTGAGCATTGACACTCAGGGCAGAATTCTATGGCATAATGGAGAGGTTGGTTTCAGCTTAAAGAAGACAAAGAATTCTTTGAGAGAGAAACAACCCAATCACCCCTTCACCAAACTTTCCTGGAACTCCAAACAAAGCCCTAAACACTCTCTCTTCCTTTGGAAACTGTTCTTTGGCTACCTCCCCCTTCCCCACTCACTAACTAGATTGGGATTTCAACTCCCCTCTGTTTGTTTCTTGTGCAGGAACAGTGAGGAGACTACCACCCACCTATTCAGGAACTGCCCTTTTAGCAACCAAATCTGGAACTACTTTGAACAAATATTTTCAATTTGCAGGAATACCAGCCATGGAATCCTAACCTACTTGACAAATTGGTGGAAACAAGGTGCACTGAAAAAGCACAACAAAGCACTCCTCAATATCATTCCAGGAATCATAACCCGTGAGATATGGAAAGAAAGAAACAGGAGGATCTACGAGGAAGAAGAACACACCTTGACACAGACAATTACAATCATCACAAAACAGATCTACGAATGGATTTTCATCCACCATAAAGGAAAAACAACGCTGGATATCAGAATTTATGACAGTTTACCTTCAATTAGAATGGGCGCAATCACTGTACATCGATGGGTATTCCCAGCCACTGGAGTAACACTTACAACAGACGCAGCAATCAGGGAGGGAAGATCAGCTGGAGCCAGCATCCTGCGCACAAGGCACCGCCAATTTCTTATTGCTTGGACCTATCCTCTACAACCAAACCTCCCACCAGCTGAGACAGAAATGGAGGCAGCATACGAAGGAGTACGTAGAAGCTTGTTTCTTAACTGCCCGGTCAATCTCTATATTGACTCCAAAATTTGCGCAGACATTTTAACAAAATACTCCAACAATGATTTCTTCACAAGGATGACAAGAGAAATGATAAATCGGTCCGGGGGACAGGTCAATCATATCTTTCGAGAAGCTAACACGGCGGCACATCATCTGGCACAACACACTTTGCAAGAGAATACCTTTAGTAATTTTCATTCATTAGTTTCACTCCCAAAACGCTCTATGGGAGCCCTTGCATGTGATGTAACAACTTCTTTTATTCGTATGAAATAAAAATTTTCTTTAAAAAATAAATAAATTTAAAATTCATTTTCAATGATTTATTAAAGTCCAATACTTATTCCAAAACTAAATAAAATCATTTTACCAATTTTTGAATTTTAATCATTACCAAGTTAAAACTTTGACTTTTAAAATTTTAAAAGTCAAACGTAAAACTATAGTTTTGTATGTTGGCTCCGATACCACTGAAAGGTAACCATGCAAGGATAGGCAGCGGAATATATAAAATTTTAACATCCTAACATGATTATCTTGCCCAGAATCACGTACTAAAACTTATAGTGAGTAAGAAATTTATACCTTTCTCCGTAAGCGGTAAAAACGAAGAGGTCGTAGGAAGAGCGTTGAAAGTGCAAACGTAACCGTTCAAGTGTCCGGTCTCCAACTTTGACACACGAACAACGCCAGAGTCTACCACAATATTTATGCTAGTAAAGATTATAATAGTATAAAATATAAAGATTAAAATTGGGATAATAATAATCTTGTATATTTCTGTAGAAAATATTTCTAATAATATTTAGAAAATATTATAAATATTTTCTATACACAAAATGATATTAATGGAACCAAACTAATATTTCTTCTCTCTAGAAAAATATGGCCGAATGACACACTACACAAAAATAAAATGGAATGGTGTGTAGTATATTTAAGGAGAAAAAGTGATTATGAATTTGACTTTGTCATTAACAAAATGACAAAATAGTTAGCTCCACTCAATTATCAATCAAGGAAATTTTTGTTCCTTTAAAAGATATCATGGCCGAACAATTGATTTGAAAAAGTGAGAAGGATTCTTGAAATTCTACTCCACTTCAATGTTCAAAGTGTATTTTATTTGACACCAAAAATTAATATAAAATTAATTTTAAATCAAATAAAAATACCCATATCATTTTTTAAACAAGTATACAAATATACTTTAAATAGTTTATGTCAAAATAATTATTTTCATAATTAAAATGACAAACCAAAACAAAATATTCAACATATAATATATATATATATATATATATATATATATATATATATATATATATATATATATATATATATATATATATATATATATATTATATATATATATATATATATATATATATATATATATATATATATATATATATATATATATATATATATATCGGTATTTACATATATAAATATATCACCGAATGTTTTACATATATAATATTATATTCCAAAATATTTTATTTTACTATTTTACAAATATACAAATTACTTATTATCCTATTGTTTAATCCTACTCCTTAAATTGTTCAAAGTGTGTGACCCGTATAGGCACTTATAAAGCTGGCCACATTATTGGCTTTGCACCAATACTATAAGCAATATGCGGTATCTAGCAACACATTATTGCCCCTAGATTATAAGTTAAGACGTTTGCACCGTCAAAACCTTTCCACGACTCAGACTCCGTGTAACTGTATCCCTTTGTCTCAATGTCTAAACTTAATGCAAGGGATTAATTAAATCCAGCTTGTATCCATTAAGTCATTCACTGATTTATCAAGTCTGACTGATAGGAACAGACGTCATAAAAACATCTCAGCATGGCCATGCAATTTCCTCAATCATAACTTATCAGTGGGCCCCATAAGACATTAATCTCTTAAAAAGAGTAGTGACAAATCCTATGTAATACTTCAAGTCGAAGGATAGTTACACCCGTGGTCGCGCTAAAGATGCTTAGAGCATGAACTAAAAGTTCAAGCAACATCTTTAGGATGGGTCAATCCGGCATCCTATTATCTCCAGATAATATCTGCCCATGTGCGGATGCGAACACACCGTCATTGACTATGAGACTAAGTCAAACATCCAACACACACTAGTCTCACATGCATTAACGATATCCCACTCTCGTTAATACTCGACTATGGACATTCAGATAAATATTTATTTCAAGATGTTAGTCTCATCAGCAGAATAACACTATCTGATAAACATCTTTAAATAGAAATCTAGGAATATAATATTCGTTTACATTAGCATGAGATGTGTAAACATATTATATCTGCCTATACATGATAGGATAACAATGAACAGTTGGCCATCAGGGCACAACTCCAACAGGCCAATGGGCCTAGCTAGGGCCAAACGGGACCGAAGAAGAGAGGATTCCGGCCCAAGAGGATCGTGGAAAACCACGTGAGCAGCGGACGAGGAAAGCGTCGGGATGTCACGATGATTATGTCCTAAAGTAAATTGATATTTTTTGTAATAGATTTTCTTAGGAGGACGTATTATAAGTCTCTTCAAGGGTTTTCTTTTCGGTTCTTTCCCTTGACGCCTTTTTTGAATCGACAGGGTAGCGTAGGATTAGGGTTTCTCAACCACTATAAATAAAGGATGTATTCTCCTTGTTTTGGCATCACATAATCAAAAAATCTAATATCCTATTTTAGTTTGAAGGCACTCGAAGCCCTTTCATACCTATTTCGTAGGAAGGTGCTCTCATTAAGAGACATGAGTGACGCATCGTCCACCACGAACAAACTCGACACTAGGGTTCGCGAGATGGGACACGCCATGGTACAGATGCAGAGAGCTTTAGAGTACAAGTTTGAGAGGCTGGGCGCGGCTGTAGCCACAATCCAAACCACCATTTCCAGCATCTAGGCAGGCGGCGGCAGAAGAGGGGGCCGCAACCCAGATCACCACGAGGGCCATAGGGGTGGCGGGTTTCAGACGCCAAAACCTAAGCTAGAGCCGCCCAAGAGCGATGGTGCGGAACCTTTGCACTGGTTGTATCAGATGCAGGAGTATTTTGCCTACTACGAAACACCCCCGGAGGATAGGCTACGATGCGTCACCATGATGTTCGAGGGGCCAGCAGCCGGCTGGTTTCGGTGGTGAAGGAATAACAGCCTGATCGATGATTGGGACGACTTTGTAGAAAAATTTAAGCTCCGGTTCAACCCGCTTCACTACATAGATTACGTCGGACAGTTTGCCTGTGTATGGCAGGTGGCGCGAGTTATGGAATACCAAGGAGCATTCGAGAAGCTACTCACCCATGTCACTGACGTTCTCAAACCCTACGTTCAATCGTTGTTTCACGCGGGCCTAAAGAAACACCTTCAACATGAGATTAGCTTACTTAAACCCGAGATGTTGTCGGAGTCCTTTGCTTTGGCCCGGGAGTTAGAGGCAAAACATCAAGCCATCGTGCACTTAGTAGGGTTGAGGAGCTCGTCATGTTGCAACAACGTCAACCGCAACAGCCCTAGCCGGGCCGTGACAGAAACATCAGTGGGGTCAGTAACCAAGCAAACCCCGGCGGGAAGTGGGGTTAAAACCTCTCTAGAGGGGCGAGAGTCCTCCACCACGCACCCCATCAGACGTCTCACCCGGGCAGAACGTTTGGAGAAGGATGCAAAGGGATTATGCTACAACTACGACCAAAAGTGGCACAAGGGGCATAAATGCGGGAGGTTTATCCTCATCATGGGGGAAGAGGAAGGGGAAGAGGAGGACAGCGAGAAAGAGAAAGAAATTGAGGTGGCAGCCGATATTTCCAGTTTGAATAACATGGCAGGGGTCACCACCCCACGTTTGTTACGTTTGACAGGAAAGATCGAACAACATGGGCTGGACGTATTAATTGACGGGGGAAGCACACATAACTTCGTGCACCCCCGTATGGTGGAGAAACATGGATTGAGTCTTGAGGCAGTAGCGGCGTTCCGGGTGTACGTGGGGAACAGAGACTCCTTATGTTGCACCCAACAATGCCGGAATGTGGCGCTAGAGCTAAAAGGAACGACATTTACGGTGGACCTCTACGTCCTTCAGATTCACGGGCATGAAGTGGTCCTTGGCGTCCAATGGTTGAGGGGGCTGGGGCGAGTTCTGCACGACTACGAACGGTTGACGATGGAGTTTGCATGGGGCAAACAAATGGTGACGCTACGAAGGGATGCCCTATGAGAATTGCACGCACGACGCTGTTAGTCGGTTTAGACGTTGTGCCCACGCCTTAGAGGGGGGGGTTAATAAGGCATTTAAAAACTTTTCGGAGTTTGATAAAAACGGTGTTGGCAAATGCAGAAGCAATAAGTAAAACGCAGAAATAAAAGCATTAAGTAAAAGACACACCGATTTTATACTTGTTTGGGAACTCGCTACTCCAATACCTTAAGGCTCCTCCTAAAGGATTTCCGAATCCACTAAGTCTCGGTCTCTTGAACTCTGTCAAAACGCCGCACTAGTTTTGGCAAACAACCCTTGCCAATAGGATTCACTCCTGAGATTTCACAACGGCTATCTCGAACCGTTTACAATGAAGATTTTACGACTATCTTCTACCGTTCCCTCAAGGATTTCAAAGGCTATCCTTGAACCTTTACCCAAGGATTTATATGGCTATCCTTGACCGTTACAATATGAGAATTTAACGGCTATTCTCGACCGTAACAATGTGTGTTTGAAGAACACAAAAGAGGATTCTACACAACGGCTAGAATATAAAAATGAAGAACAAAACTTAGCCAGTGTAGAAGGAAATTATACTCTCTCAAAAATACAATATAAACTTATGAATATGAGAGTATATAACTAGAAACACAAGCTCAAAGTGTGTGTATAAAATTCATGAATTTAAGGCTCTTGAAATAGCAAAAATATTGAAAATAATGAATGAAAGAATGAACACACTTAAAATATAAAGGGAGGATGTTTGGAGCTTTGTTTCTTTTTGAAATATGAAGTATTAGGCCTATATTTATAGTGGAAGATGTTAATTAGCCGTTATGAGGTGATTAGAGTTGAATTAATTCAAAAATCAGCAATCAGGAATTGTGTTCCAACGGTAACGATACCCTGTCACGGTAGCTAAGTCCCGTACGGTAGCTAGGTACCTTCTCAGGCCAAAACTCTTTAGCAGTACCTATCCTCTTACGGTACCCCTAACGGTAGGGGGTCCCGTCTGGATGGTAGGGGGTCCCGTGCTGACGGTAGGGGTACCTTCTCAAATTGACTCACGGTACCCCTCACGGTACCTAGGTACCTTATGACCATTTTGACAATTTTTTCATTTTTGTCCAAATCATTTCCAATCTTGTTTAAAACCTTTTGGATGTTTGAAAATGAATATAAAAGGGTTTTAAACATATTTTGTGAGTGTTTTTGAGCTTGTGAATATAGGTATATAAAATCATATCCTTACATCAGTTTCTACCTAAATTCTATGCTAGTTTAGTGTTTCGACTTCATTCTTGAGAACCGAATCTTAACGGAATCTTGTTGTACCTGAAACACTTAAACAAACGTTAAACTCTTGTATTGTTTGTTAACATCAAAACACGAGACTTAGCAAACCAAGGCTAACAGGCCCGAGGTTGACGTCGCGATCGTTACCCTGGCAGTCCAAGCCGAGGAAGCAATAGAGGGGGGCTTTGGCGTGACACTGGAGGGGCTTCCGAAGAAAATTGCAGAGCTCCTGGAGCGATTTGATGACGTATTCCGGGAACCACATGGGCTGCCCCCACACCGTACATCCGACCACCGAATATATTTACAACCTGGCGTGGCCTTGGTGAATGTACGGGCATATTGGTACCCGCACTTCCAAAAAGAAGAAATAGAACGACAGGTGAGGAAAATGCTCGAACAAGGGATTATACGTCCGAGTCGGAGCCCGTTTTCATCACCAGTGTTGCTGGTACGAAAAAAGATGGGACCTACCGGTTTTGCGTGGACTACCGGGCCTTGAACATGGTGACGGTTCCCGATCATTTTCTCATACCGATGGTAGACGAGTTGTTCGACGAGCTGGGGAAGGCACAAAGTATTCACAAAATTGGATCTGCGATTGGGGTACCACCAAATCCGGATGAATGACAGGGATTTACACAAAACGGCTTTCCGGACGCACGAATTGCAGTATGAGTTTTTAGTCATGCCGTTCGGTCTCACCAATGCACCTTCGACGTTCCACGCTTGCATGAACCAACTACTCGTCGCTTATCTCCAGTGTTTCTTAATTGTATTCTTCGACGACATCTTAATCTATAGCCCCACCATGGAGGAACATCACCAACAGTTGGAGCAGGTACTCTCCCTCCTATGGAATAGTCGGTTTTACATCAAGCGTTCGAAGTGTACGTTCGGGGTAGAACAAGTGGAGTATTTGGGGCACATCGTCGCGAATGGGGTTTTGAAAGCCAATAGAGCCAAAATCTCGACCATGGAGCAATAGCCACGACCTAGCACCATCCGGGAGTTGAGGGATTTCCTTGGGCTCACGGGGTATTACTGACGCTTTGTCCGACACTATGCCCAGATAGCCGCACCACTAACAAACATGCTTAAAAAAGATGCTTTCGTGTGGACAGAGGGAGCCGAAGCCGCATTTGAGCAACTGAAAACAACGATGTCGGCAGCCCCAGTCTTGCGGCTACTGGACTTTTCAAAGACATTTGTGGTGGAGACAGACGCTTCCAGGACAGGGGTAGGGGCGGTGTTACTCCAACAGGAACAACCCGTTGCGTATTTTAGAAAGAAATTGAGCCCAAGGAAGATGGTGGCGTCGACATACCACAAGGAGCTATACGCTATCGTTGAGGCGGTTCAACAGTGGCGGCAATATTTACTAGGGCGAGAATTCTTGATTCGCACCAACCACCAAAGTCTGCGTGATTTACTATAGCAAGTGGTCCAAACTCCGGAACAACATTTTTACATCCGGAAACTCTTGGTGTATCAATTTAGAATAGAGTACAAATCGGGGGCAGCCAACCGGGTGGTCGATGCCCTCTCACGGAGGGATGAGGCCGAACGTGACGAGCAGCAACTCCTGGCAATTTCCTCACCTGCTCCGGACTTAATGGAGGATATACGACAGGTAAACACCACCCAACCGGACCTCTTTGAACGCCACCAGTGAAAGGTAACCATGGTTGGGAGGGCAGCGGAAAACAAAAATTTAAGCTCCTAATAGTGATTACTAACCCAAGAACACATACTAGAACTATAGCTAGAGATTGAAACTGATACCTTCTCCGGTTAGCGATAATGACGTTGAATCAGGGAAAAGCTTTGAAAGAGCAAACGTAGCCGTTCAAGCGTCCGGCTTCCAACTTTGACACACGAACCATCTCCGGAGTCTACTATAATCTTTATGCTAGTAAAGATTATAATAGTATATTTAATATAAAGATTTAAGAGGAACAATATTAATCTTGTATATTAAAAGTAGAAAATATATCAATAATATTTTAAAGAAAATATTATATCAATTTTCTACACCCAAAATAATAATTTTGGAACTCAAAATGTTCTCTCCCTTTCTCTCTTCAGTTGGCCGAAACCTTTTTAGTTAAGTTGTGAGAGTGAGAATTTTCATTTTATTAAAATGAGAAAAACATTTACAATAACAAAGAGACAAAAAGGTTTTGTCAAAGTGCCTTCCTTCACTCATTTCAAAAGTGGGAGACAACTCCACTTAGCATGTACAAAATGGTGGGGGAAGAAATTATTTCTTCTCCTCTCAAATGTTCAAAGTGTATTTTATTTGACATCAATAATTTTTATGATATAAAATAAAATACCCAAAACATTTTAAAACAAGTATATAAAATATACTTTAAAATAGTTTTTGTCAAAATAATTATTTTCATAATTAAAATGACACTCCAAAATAAAATGTACACAATATAATTCATAATGTAATATATATATATATATATATATATATAATATATATATATATATATATATATATATATATATATATATATATATATATATATATATATATATATATATATATATATATATATATATATATATATATATATATATATATATATATATATATATATATATATATATATATATATATATATATATATATTAAACATTTTATTTTACTATTTTACAATATAAAACTGGCCACAGTATTGACTCTACATCAATACTATAAGTAATAAGCAGTATCTAGCAACACATTATTACTCCCAGATTATAAGTTCAGACATTTGCTCTGTCAAAACCTTTCTACGACTAAGACTTTGTATAACGTAGATCCTTTTGTTCCAATGTCTTAACTTAGTGCAAGGGATATATAAAATAGCCAACTTGTAGCCATTAAGTTATTTGCTGATTAACAAGTCTGACTGATGAGAACAGATGTCTAAACTCATCTCAGCATGGTCATGCATTTCCTCAGTCATACTTATCAGTGGGCCCCTACAAGACATTATTCTGCCTAAGTAGCAGTGACAAATTCTTTGTACGTAATCTACGTCTTCGAATACGTGCAGCGGCATCCCCAATACAAAGCCTGTGTACCATACTTATTTCATACGGCTTAGGACAATGAATCAAAGCATACGGGTTCACGCATTCAAAGAACATAATACTTCAAGTCTAAGGATCGTTATACCAATAGTCGCATTAAGGACTTTTAGAGCATAGACTAAAAATCTAGGCAATGTCCTTAAGGTGGGTCAAGTCTGGCAACCTATTATTAACGATAATATCTGCCCGAGAGTAGATGCGAACACTCCGTCATTGACCAAGAGAGTAGGTCAAACATCTAACTCTCACTAGTCTCACATGCACTAACGATATCCCACTCTCGTTAATTCTTCAACTATAGACCGTTTAGAATTATACTAAGTGACAAGATGTTAGTCTCAACATCAGAAGACTCATTCTGATAAACATCTTATAATATAATTCTAGGAATGTAATTAAGAGTTTACATTAGCATGAGATGTTTGTAAACTTATTACATCTGCCTTTACATTATAGAAAATATCTAAGATATTACAACAACAGTTGGTCATAAGGGCAGCAACTCCAACAATCTCCCACTTGCACTATTGCCAATCTGGCATTGGTCGAATACCCATTGACCTAGTGTGACCCTCATGCTTTAGCTTTCCCAAGGGCTTGGTTAGGGGGTTGGCTATGTTGTCGTCTGTTCCTACTTTGCAAATCTCCACATCGCCTATGTCTACGATTTCTCGTATGATGTGATAACGTCATACAATGTGCTTGGTCTTTTGGTGAGATTGTGGTTCCTTTGCATGTGCAATGGCCCCAGTGTTGTCACCGAACAACGGGATTGGGTCATTAATACTAGGAACCACTCCAAGTTCAGAAATGAACTTCTTTATCCAAACACCTTCCTTTGCTGCTTCCACAGCAGCCATGTACTCAGCCTCTGTAGTTGAATCGGCGGTTGTGTCCTGTTTAGAACTCTTCCAGCTAAAAGCTCCGCCATTCAGGAAAAACACATACCCTGCTTGTGACTTGTAATCATCTTGATCGGTTTGGAAGCTCGCATCAGTGTAACCGATCACTTTCAGCCTTTCCTCACCTCCATATACCAGGAATGCATCCTTAGTATTCCGAAGATACTTTAGGATGTTCTTGACCACTATCCAGTGTGCTTCACCTGAATTCCCCTGGTATGTCACGCTGAAAGCGAATGAGACATCAGGTCTAGTACATATCATGGCATACATGATAAAACCAATTGCAGAAGCATATGGGACCTTCATCATGAGTTCCTTCTGCTCGGGAGTATAAGGACTCTGGCTCTTGGAAAGAGTCGTTCCAGATAACATAGGTAAGGATCCTTTTTTCGAGTTAGACATGCTAAATCGATCAAGGACCTTATCTATATATGTACTTTGACATAGACCTATCAACTTTCTTGACCTATCACAGTAGATTCTTATGTCAAGGGCATAACTAGCATTCCCCAAGTCCTTCATGGCGAAGTTCTTGCTCAACCAAGTCTTTACAGACGTAAGAGCAGGAACATCGTTGTTGGGAAAAATATTATAGATTTTGATGATGATTTATGTAATAGGGACTTTAGGTCTCCCCCAATATTCAATGTAATTTTTCTTTTTAGAAATATTGTTAAAACCAAGTTCTTGAGTTTTCCAATAAAACTGTGATATTTCTTTAAGCGTTTTGATGCCTGAAGACTTGATCAAATTCAGTGATATGAAAATTGGATATCTTGATCGGAAGTGTCAGAAACAAGTAAGGATTTCTCAATCAGATAAAAATCCTCAGATCCGGAAAGACTACATAAGAACCGGATGTCTCGCTACAACCCGCTGAAGGCTAAGTCATTCAAATCGGAAGACTAGCGCGGATCTCCTTCTCACCCGGAAGTAAGACTCATCCGGATTTGTCAGCTAAGAATCGGAAGACTCACCAAAGACCGGAATTCTCAGAAAGCGGACAAGTGAGAAAAAGCTTAGAAAATCATCTAAGTCCTGAATGAAGAAATTCTACCCGTGGCAAGAAAAAATCAATCTCTTGATTTTCAACGGCTAGAATGAAGATAATTAGGCTGATTCAAGAACAAATTACTCGAAGACAAAGTCTGAGTCTCTAAAATTAAAGAGCCTGCCCGGAATTCCTAAACAAGCACTAGAAGACAAACAGAGTAAAGTGCTACAGTCTTGAATTCTTGAACAAAAGCTAGAAGACGGATTTTGTGGAAAAAGGAATCCTTTCTCAACAATTGGTAAATCCAAACACCCACTTCAACGAAGAATCTTCAAATCACAATCTTCATTCAAAATTGAAGCCAGCAAATGCAACGGATAGTCCATTATGATTCAACGGATAGATTATCCAATCCAGCTATAAATAGCATCCTTGGAAGACTGAAGAGAATATGATGAGATACGTTGATACAACAACACAACGAAGCAATCACTAAAGCTATCTCATTCACAGTTAGCCCAAAAAGCATGATAAAGAGAGATTTCTAAACTCCTTATCCAGAAGCAAACTTCTCCTCCTTCCAAAAAGCTATAGTGTAAACACTTGAAGGTTTCCTTGCCTCAAGCACCACACCACGTTGAAGGATATTACTTTTGATCAAACTTATTGATTAAAAGGGGGTAGGTCAACTCTCTTACAAGTTGATCTTGCAAGTCCTATTGTTCGGATCTTGCAGTTGTTGAAGAAGCTTGACCTTCGAAGGAACAACAAAGCCAGCACGAGTGCAGTAGCAACATTGGTCTTGTGAAGATATACCGTGCAGAAATTCACACAAGTGTAACTGTTGGTTCATTATTCAACAACCAACTACATAGTGGATTTTGAGGACGTAGAAGGATTACCCCACCTTCGAACCTCGTTAAAGTTTGCGTGTCTCTCTCTCTTATCTTTATTCTTACTTGCAATTATATTAACTGTGAAAACTAACCTATCCATATTAATTACTTCTCACTCCACCCACCAAATTCCGCACACAATCTAAAGTTCACAAGGACTCTAGATTAACACTCATTTTCTCGTTTTCAAAAGAAACGAAAAAGATTTTAAACTTGTAACAAAGTCTATTCACCCCCCTCTAGACTTTGTATTTCACCACTTTGGGACCACCAATTGGTATCGGAGCAGTCTTCTCACTATCTACATTTAGATTAACGAGAAGCGATCAAAATGGTGAACAATATGGATCACGGTTTGCCCAAGTTTTCTCTTCTAGGTTATGATGATTGGAAGATCATGATGGAAGCACACCTTTACGCTCTACATGATTGCATGTGGATGGTGCTTGAGGATGGACCCTTGAAAATCCAAATGGAGAATCCTGAGAGGAATCCAGCAACTCCAGACGTAGTCCAGTACATTCCAAAGCCCAAGGAAAAATGGGATGATAGAGATTGCAAAAAGCACAATCTGGATAACGTCGCCAAAGCAGCCATCTTCAAGACACTTGACCCCATCACCTTCTCCAAAATTAAGCACCTCAAGACTGCCATGGAGATATGGCAAGGTCTTGGGAAGCTATGTGAGGGTTCAGAGGACTTGAGAAAGCAGAAGATAGAAGTCCTGCTTGAGAAGTTCAAAAGCTCAGAACCTATGAACACGAGCTGAAGAAGAAGAAGGAAGAACAAGTCACTCCCTTCCCCACGGCACTGATGACAACCCCAAGAGTCCCATCAAGTGAAGGGACATGCCCAAGGAACTGTGACACACCCTCCTCCAGCCAGCCGTCAAGTTCAAAAATGGAGAACTACGATGAGGAATTTGCCATGATGGTCAAGCAATTCCGGAAGTTCAAAAAGTTCTTCAAGAAAGCTGACTCAGTCAGAAGGCCATCCAAGGGAAAGCCACAGGTAAGTGACTCTCCTCCTGAATCTTATTTGTGTTACAATTGCAGGAAGCCCGGCCACTGGAAGTCAGCGTGCCCGTACCCAAAAGTGGAGAAGTACGGAGAAAGAGAAAGGAACGAGAAGAAAAAGAAGGCAATGGTTGCTGCTGAAAGTGACGAGTCATCCAGCTCAAGCTCGGATGAAGAAGCTCTCGTCTGCATGGAGCGCAGAGCTGAAAAGTCCAACCATGAGGATAGGTGGACCATGTCAGAAGATGACACTCTCTGCCTAATGGCCAAAGATGATGCTGATCAAGAGGTAACCTCACAAACCTCCTGCTCATCTTCTTATGAAAGCATACCAACTTCTGAAAATCTTTTTGACCAGTTCAAAAATTTGATGAAAGACTTTGAGGAGATAAATCTCAAACATTCTTCCTTAACAAAGGAGAACAAACTATTGAGTGAAGAGAATCTCAAGTTGACTGAAGGTCGGAAAAGTCAACTGAATGAGATCACTCAACTCAAGACTGAAAATGAATCTCTCTCTGAAAAGGTGAAATCCCTTAACAAAGAACTAGGGACTCTTAAGTCAAAAGAGGCAGTGGATAAGCTTCTTGAAACGACCAAACATAAGGGTCGTGAAGGACTTGGGTTTGACTCCTCTAGCTCTAAAAGGAAAGGGAAAACAACTTTCATCCCTCCTAAACCTACTGCTAAACCAAATAAGTAGAAAGGGAAGGAAAAGGAAAAACCAACAGAAGTTTCCAAAAAGGTAGTCCCTCCTAAGAACTATAGGAAGCTGGACAAACCTCAAAAAGGAAATAATTTCAAAAGAAAACCTTCTAACCCCCATTATACACGAGGCTATACCCATTATGGGGAGACAGGAGTTTTCCAAGAAATTCTGAGTGGAGAACTATGCCAAGATATAGTCACCCTCCACCTCAGAAGCTATTTGTGCCACCTAAGTATGCTTATAACCGACACAGGACACACTATGCACCACCTAGACAAAATCATAGGTCTTATCAACCTAGGTTTACTTGGAGGAAACAGGAAATAACATCTCCTGCACGTAGGAAGTTTTATGCCTACAACTATGATTACAATCCCAACAAGTTTAGAGCTGCAAGGAAGATTCCCTGCAACTTCAAACTTGATGTAGGGACACACACCATTAACTACTCCGGACCCAAACTTAATTGGGTACCAAAATCTTCCTCCTCCTAATGCAGGAAGCCACTAAGTACCCAGGTGTCTGGTACTTAGACAGTGGCTGTTCAAGACACATGACGGGTGATGCGAGCCTTTTGAGCAATCTAATTCCCTATGATGGTCCAAGAGTTACTTTTGGAGGAAGCAATGATTTCGGCCTTACTAAAGGGCTAGGAAATCTGGTATACAAGGGACTAACCATCCAAGCTGTATCTTATGTTGAAGGGCTCAATTACAACCTTCTTAGCATAAGTCAGTTTTGTGATAAAGGTTACTCCTTGGAATTCTGCAAGGACATGGCATCTCTTAAGAACATATCCACTAATGAAGTCATTCTCACTGGGAAGAGAATCAGGAACATCTATGAAGTAATGTGGGATAATGTCAAGGAAGCATGTCTAATCAGCAAAGGTGACACTAACCTTCTATGGCTTTGGCATAAGAGGTTGAGTCATCTCAACTTCAAAACTCTCAACAAGTTGTCCAAAGAAGGGTTAGTAGAAGGTCTTCCCAAAGCTGCATTCAGAAAGGAAAGTATTTGTGATGCTTGCCAAAAAGGAAAGCAAGTCAAGTCCACCTTCAAGGCAAAATCGGCACCCTCAACTACAAGGATATTAAGTCTTATTCACATGGACTTATTTGGCCCTGTTACACCAATAAGTCTAAGTGGAAAGAAATATGTCCTTGTGGTAGTTGATGATTACTCAAGATACACGTGGACAATCTTCCTCAACGGCAAGAAGGAGACTCAAGGGAAACTCACCAACTGCATGAAGCTAATTCAAAATCAAGCAAGTCAGACCATTCAGAAGATCAGATCTGACAAAGGCACAGAATTCCTGAATGAAATCATCATTCACTACTGCGAAGAAAACGGAATTCTTCATCAGACATCTGCAGCAAGAACACCTCAACAGAATGGTGTAGCTGAAAGAAGGAACAGAACTCTGAAGGAAGCAGTGAGAACCATGCTAGCAGAAGCTTCCTTACCAAAGAGGTTCTGGGCTGAAGCAGTTAACACAGCTTGCTACACTCAAAATAGGAGTATGATTTATAAAAGGCACAATAAAACTCCATATGAGCTGTGGAATGGGAGAAAGCCTAATATATCATATTTCCATATTTTTGGGAGCAAGTGCTTTGTGTTAAACAACGGGAAGAATCATCTGAACACTTTTGATGAGAAATCAGATGAGGCCATCTTCCTAGGATATTCCATGGTAAGCAAGGTGTTCAGAGTCTTCAACAAAAGAACCATGATCACTGAAGAGTCAATACATGTCATTTTTGATGAAAAACATGTGATTGACAAACCATCAAAACATGATCATGAGGTTCTGGATTTATCAGACAAGGATGAAGAAGTCAATAAAGAAGATAGAATGAAGCCCACAGAATTCATTCCATTCAGAAGTCTGCCTCTGAAGATTTCACAGAGAAATCCGGATTCAGACGGTGCTGAGCCCTCCGGAAATTTTGGCCAGCCTTCCAATATTCCGGATATCTCAAACGGCGACAATTCCGGAAATGGCGACCCAGTGCCAATCCATCCGGAAACACCAACAACTTCTGTTCTTCAACCAGAAGCTGAACTAGATCAACCAGTCAATCCCAATCAACACAATCTTCGTTGGTTAAGGGATCATTCTTCTCAACAGATCATTGGAGATATTCAATCTGGTGTTCGCACAAGAAGTGCCCAACAGAATCTAGAAGCTATGCTTGCTTGTTTCATCTCACAAGTGGAACCAAAGAATATTAAAGAAGCTCTAGCTGATTCTGATTGGATCAATGCAATGCAAGAAGAACTCAACCAGTTTTCCAGAAATGATGTCTGGAAACTTGTTCCCAGACCTACTCATCAACATGTCATTGGGACAAAGTGGGTCTTCCGGAACAAGATGGATGAAAACGGCGTTGTTGTCAGAAACAAGGCCCGGTTAGTTGCTAAAGGATATTGTCAAGAAGAAGGTATAGATTTTGATGAAACCTTCGCTCTAGTTGCTAGACTTGAAGCTATAAGGCTGTTTCTAGCCTTTGCTACTCACAAGGACTTCAAAGTCTATCAAATGGATGTCAAAAGCGCATTTCTCAACGGAAACCTAGAGGAAGAAGTGTATGTAGAACAGCCTCCAGGATTTGAGTTACACACTAAGGGAGATCAGGTGTATAGACTCAAGAAGGCGCTATATGGACTCAAACAAGCACCAAGAGCTTGGTATGATACATTGTCTCAATTTCTTATAGACAATGGATTCACCAAAGGAGTAATTGACAAGACATTATTCAAGCTACAAGATGGAGAAGATTTCCTATTAGTTCAGATCTATGTGGACGATATCATATTTGGCTCAACGAAGAAAGATCTATGCACCAAGTTTTCAACCCTCATGCAAGGAAAATTTGAAATGAGCATGATGGGGGAACTCAACTACTTCCTTGGCCTTCAAATCAAACAGAGAAGTGAAGGCACTCTCATCAATCAAGCAAAATATACAAGGGATCTTATCAAGAAGTTCAAAGTTGATCAGAAGTCATCCGTTTCTGTCCCCATGAGCACATCCACCAAACTTGATATGGATGTAGATGGAAAGGATGTAGATCAAACTCTCTACAGGGGGATTGTCGGATCTCTACTCTACCTTACTGCAAGCCGTCCGGCTATCTCATATGCAGTAGGTGTCTGTGCCAGATTCCAGTCAAAGCCAAAGGAAAGCCATCTGATAGCAGCTAAAAGGATTCTCAGATACCTCAAAGGAACTCAGAACATGGGTTTGTGGTATGGTAAGAGCAATTCATTTGAGTTAGTGGGATACTCAGATTCTGACTTTGCCGGATGCAAAGTCGACCGGAAAAGTACATCTGGTACTTGTCAATTCATTGGTGGAAATCTTGTTTCTTGGTTCAGTAAGAAACAAAACTCCATTTCTACATCTACAGCAGAAGCAGAGTACATTGCAGTTGGCAGTTGTTGTGCTCAAGTTTTGTGGCTAAAGCAACAACTACTGGACTATGGAGTCAAAACAAAGGAAGTGACAATCTTTTGTGACAATCAAAGTGCCATAGCCATCTCTCAAAACCCAGTGCATCATTCTCGCACTAAGCACATTGATGTCAAGCATCACTTCATCAGAGATCATGTGGAAAAGAAAGATATCAAAATTGAGTATATCTCAACTGAAGAACAACTGGCGGATATCTTCACCAAACCACTAAGTGAAGCCAAGTTTTCCGATTTGCTTCACAAAATTGGTCTAATTCAATTAGACTGAATGTAGTGCACGTGGCAGTTCACTTTCCACGTCTGTCAAAATGATGGGTGGGAACGTGGCCTTGGGAACAGTATCGCCACTAGCCGCATAAATCGCCCACATTAAATCCCAATCGCCACTATTCAGATCTCAACCGCCCACTCAAAAATTCTTCGTCATCTTCTTCGCGAAAAATTCTCAAAAATCTGCAAGAACCCTAAGCCTTTATTTCTCAAATTTTCACCCAAATTTCTAAGAAAATGAAGGTTGTCGGTGCAAATGTCCACTTTCAGAAGTTAGAAGCCAAGTGCTCATCTCCAACATTCTTCCAAAACTATCTGCAGATGATAGCCGCTCAAGAACTCTCCGAATTTCTTCAAATGGAGATTCGCCTCAAATTCGAGGAAGAAGTTCTTGAATTCTACAGAAATGGAGAAATCAAATCTGCTCAGTCAAAGAAAAATCCACAGAGCACATTTCCAGTCATCAAGTCCACTGTTGGAGGCTCAAAGGTGAAGCTTTCGCAGAAGAAATTGGGAAGAAAGCTTCGCCTTCCCAATTCTGGAGTTGAAGTTGGGAAATTTCCAGTCAAAAATCTGGACTGGAACATCATTGGAATTTTTGGGCGAACTCCTTCTGGCCCAGCAAAGAAAGCAGATCTGAACAACGATTACAAGTTGATTTTGGAACTGGTCATCGCCTGCCTCGAATGTGGGAGTGGAGGTCATGCCGATGACATCACCCAAGAGAGAGCCTTCATCATCAACGCTCTCATTACCAAAACTAAGGTAAACTAGGCTGCACACTTTTTCAATTCCATCTCAAAGCATTTGGGAAAGCCCAACCAGAAATATCTTTGTCAAGGACTATACCTTGGACATATCTTCGAGTCTATGGGTATTGCTTCTAAAGGAAAGAAGTATGGAGAAAGATACTGGCTATACTACTTATCCTCCAAAGGAGAAAACAGAGCCAGTGCTAGTACCACTGCAGAAGATAGCTCATCAGATAATGTCCTACTCATCCATATGGCAAAGACTGCCAAAAGAAAGCAAGTGGTGTCCCCCTCTCCCTCCATTGAAGCACCACAGAATCTTGCCTTGGTATGTTTGGAAGAAGAAGAAGAAGTCTCTGACCATGGAGAACTTCAAAGGAAGAAGAAGAGAAAGATCAACTCTTCATCAACATCCAAATATGTCGATTTGGATGAGTTGAAGGAGAAGGAAACTGCTGAGGAAACCTCTATTCAAAACCAGAGCCCTCAACAATTTGAAGAAGAAATCCCTCCAGTCCAAAGCCTTCCAACCTCATCTCAGCCTCATACAGATGATGCTGACAACAAATTCTGGCAGCTCTACTATAATTGGAGAGCTTGGAAAGTTGGAAATTCAGAAGAGCAACTGTTGGATTGGGACCAACAGCTGAAGAATGAAAAGATTATCAAGAAATGCCTAGGACTACCAGTCAACCACTGCTGTGAAGACATCTTGGATGACTACTGGGTATGGCAAAGGAACAATGAGGATCTGCATCTGGAACACTTGGCCACTACACCAGTTTCAGACTTTGAAGCAGATGATGAAGATATTGCAGTCTACAAGCCAGTCTTCTCAAAAGCCACAGAAGATCAAATGGCTCCCACTTCTGAAGAAATAGCTGTTTTGGAAACAACAGCTGAGGACTTCCCTATCTTTACGGAAACCTCACCTGCGTTCGAAATGGTTCTGACTAAAACTGTTCAAGAGAAGGCAGCCTCTCCCCCACAAGAGCAGAACCAGGAAGCAACTGAAGAAGAAGAATTTCAGCGACTGATCCAATCTCAAGTGCTCGAGATCCTCACAACTCCTTGTGAGATCTCCAATCAGACACAACTTGAGATTCTGGAAAAGTCAGCAGAAATTCCGGAACAGTCAGCTATTCCAGAAATTATGGAGAAAGAAGTAGAAGTCCAAAGGCACTCTAGAAAAGCTGAGAAGGAATCTCAGATGGCAGAAGAGGAGGTCTCTCAAACTCCAATAGCCATTTTTGAAGAACCAAATGAAGCTGAAGATAGTGACTCACTCTCAAGATACATATCAAATTTTGCACTTGATGAAGCAGAAGGAGAATCTGAGAGGACACTAAAGATCACTGATGAAGAAGATGTGCAAGAAGATGCTAAATCTCTTCCTTTGCAACTCTTTCAAAGGACATCATCTCCTCATCAGGTAACCAATTTTCCCTTCCATAGCTCTTCCACTCCTACTCTTCCGGATGAGATACCGGAAACCTGGACAAGGAAGGTCCAAGGGCTGATTGAGTTAGCCCTAGCATCTCAACATGCCTCCTTTAGGCAAGAGATAGAGCTAATGGAAGCCAAACACACTGAGCTGATAGAGAAATCTGAAAAGAAACACAGCGCTGATCTCAAGGAGATAAGTAAATCAGTAGAAAAGACTCTAGAGATCATCTCTCTATTGAGTAAAACTGTGAGCAATACGATGGAAATATACACCTCTGACAGTCAACTGCAATTCAATGAATTCAACAAAGTCAAGGAGCAAATAGCAAATGTCACAATTGGTCTGCAAAAACAGATGTCCCTTCTCCAAATGGACATCAGATCAGCCCTAGCTATAGCTTCAGCAAATCAAGTAGTAACCAAAGACTACTTGAAGGTGATCATTGACAATCAAAAGGAAGCATACAAGCTGTTCAGACTTATTGGTGCACATTCTGGGAACCGCAAGATGGAAGTAATTCTCCAACAACACAGTCCATCTCCAATACCACAGCTCCCTATTGCAGTCAACGAAGGAGAAGCATCTTATGTCCCTTCTCATCTGCACATGACTAATCTGATCCTTGAAGCACAGCAAAGAAATCCGGAAAACTCAGCACAGCACCTATCCAGCTCAGGACTGGATGGAACAGAATTTATAGGTGCAGTTGCTGACCACTTCTCAGATGCTGCTCAAACAGAGGAAAGGCGTGAAAACTTAAGGCGCATCAAAGAACTGTGTGGGAACATGCAGGGCATCAGTGAAGTTGCCGGATCTTCAAAACGCAAAAGGAACTAAAGGTTCTTTTCATCAAACCAGAGGGAAAGTATGTGAAAACATTTGTTTTGATGAAAACACCTTCTTGTTTAACCATTGCTTGATTGGTTTAAACATTGCTTAAGTATGCCTTAATTGTGCTTATTATGCTTGATTATGCTTATCTCAAGTATGATTTTGTCTTAATTATTTTTCTGAAGCGCATACATTCAGGGAGAATGTAATTCAGGGGGAACTTACCTAGTTTTGGCTAACAATTATTTTTGGCAATGAATTATTGATAAGCTCAAAGCAATGGAAGACGGATATCTCAGTTTTGGTACTAAAATTGGAAATCTCCGATTCAGGTACCTTACAAAATCTGCCTTCTTAAACTAAGCTTTAGTCCTTAATTCATTTCCAACCAGCTCTAAAAGTACTGGTCCCTAGGATGTTTAAAAATGTACAGGACTTTGGAAAAATAGTACCTCTTTTCTTTTAAATATTCATATTTGTTTTGGTACTACCTCGTCCTAAGTAGAAATTAGAACTATAGGGAATGAAAAATGATAGTCTTATTTTTTTGGGGCCTTGAGAACCCAATAGGAATAATTTCCCTCTAGTACATAGCTTTCTTTTCTTTTTGGGCCACTCTTTTGGGCTTAGCCAAACCAGAACAGTTACGTTTCTCAAACCAATCGAAACTGATTTTCTAATTAAAACAGTTTCAATTCCTTGGTAACTGGTAAAAGATTCCTTCTACTTTTCAACTTCTTGGAAGTTGAAACTCCTTTACTCTCACCGTTCCAACTACCCACTTAATGGAACCCGTGAAACTCCTCCCCTATTTAAATCAAGTTATCTCAATCCACTTTCATCACAAACAACTCTCCCAATATGAAAAGTCTTCAAACTCACTGTCTAAGGAATACACCAAGAAAAATAGCCTCAATGGAGAAACTTTTCTTTCTCACCCTCATAGACGGCAATGGAAGAAGCCTATTGAGAAGAAAAGACTTTTAAGGTCTATGGTGAGAATCTCGGCAGTAGAGAAGGTCTGTGGTGGAAATCTCGTATTTTTCAGTATTAGACCATACACCTTCTCTGGAACAACACTCTCTCTATCTTTTTTGAGAGATGTGTTGCTTCCAAGATCTTGAATATCCACTTTGGATATTAAAGATCTATCAAACGCAACGCCAACTGCTCAGCCAAGCAGAATCTGCTGAAGCTGAAAACAGTCAAGGCGGAAGAAATCACAAAATCTCAAGACAAAAACTTGGTTTAGGAATTATTGTAATTTGAATTGTATTTGTTTAAGAGTTTGTTAACAAGCTGTATGTTATGAGAAACTAAAAGAAAGTTACAAAATTAGTTCTCAGTACAGCGACCGGAACTCTTAAACACTTGTTTGTCATCATCAAAAAGGGGGAAATTGTTGGGAAAAATATTATAGATTTTGATGATGATTTATGTAATAGGGACTTTAGGTCTCCCCCAATATTCAATGTAATTTTTCTTTTTAGAAATATTGTTAAAACCAAGTTCTTGAGTTTTCCAATAAAACTATGATATTTCTTTAAGCGTTTTGATGCCTGAAGACTTGATCAAATTCAGTGATATGAAAATTGGATATCTTGATCGGAAGTGTCAGAAACAAGTAAGGATTTCTCAATCAGATAAAAATCCTCAGATCCGGAAAGACTACATAAGAACCGGATGTCTCGCTACAACCCGCTGAAGGCTAAGTCATTCAAATCGGAAGACTAGCGCGGATCTCCTTCTCACCCGGAAGTAAGACTCATCCGGATTTGTCAGCTAAGAATCGGAAGACTCACCAAAGACCGGAATTCTCAGAAAGCGGACAAGTGAGAAAAAGCTTAGAAAATCATCTAAGTCCTGAATGAAGAAATTCTACCCGTGGCAAGAAAAAATCAATCTCTTGATTTTCAACGGCTAGAATGAAGATAATTAGGCTGGTTCAAGAACAAATTACTCAAAGACAAAGTCTGGGTCTCTAAAATTAAAGAGCCTGCCCGGAATTCCTAAACAAGCACTAGAAGACAAACAGAGTAAAGTGCTACAGTCTTGAATTCTTGAACAAAAGCTAGAAGACGGATTTTGTGGAAAAAGGAATCCTTTCTCAACAATTGGGTAAATCCAAACACCCACTTCAACGAAGAATCTTCAAATCACAATCTTCATTCAAAATTGAAGCCAGCAAATGCAACGGATAGTCCATTATGATTCAACGGATAGATTATCCAATCCAGCTATAAATAGCATCCTTGGAAGACTGAAGAGAATATGATGAGATACGTTGATACAACAACACAACGAAGCAATCACTAAAGCTATCTCATTCACAGTTAGCCCAAAAAGCATGATAAAGAGAGATTTCTAAACTCCTTATCCAGAAGCAAACTTCTCCTCCTTCCAAAAAGCTATAGTGTAAACACTTGAAGGTTTCCTTGCCTCAAGCACCACACCACGTTGAAGGATATTACTTTTGATCAAACTTATTGATTAAAAGGGGGTAGGTCAACTCTCTTACAACTTGATCTTGCAAGTCCTATTGTTCGGATCTTGCAGTTGTTGAAGAAGCTTGACCTTCGAAGGAACAACAAAGCCAGCACGAGTGCAGTAGCAACATTGGTCTTGTGAAGATATACCGTGCAGAAATTCACACAAGTGTAACTGTTGGTTCATTATTCAACAACCAACTACATAGTGGATTTTGAGGACGTAGAAGGATTACCCCACCTTCGAACCTCGTTAAAGTTTGTGTGTCTCTCTCTCTTATCTTTATTCTTACTTGCAATTATATTAACTGTGAAAACTAACCTATCCATATTAATTACTGCTCACTCCACCCACCAAATTCCGCACACAATCTAAAGTTCACAAGGACTCTAGATTAACACTCATTTTCTCGTTTTCAAAAGAAACCAAAAAGATTTTAAACTTGTAACAAAGTCTATTCACCCCCCCTCTAGACTTTGTATTTCACCACTTTAGGACCACCAATCGTTACCCATTAACAATATGTCATCGACATATAGGATTAGGAATACTATCACACTCCCACTGGCCTTCTTGTAAACACAAGACTCATCAGAATTCTTCTCGAAACCAAAACTAGTGATGGTTTCATCAAAGCGTATATACCAACTCCGAGATGCTTATTTCAATCCGTAGATGGACCGGTGTAGCTTACAGACTTTGGCAGATTCACTAGCAATTGTAAAACCGTCACGCTGTGTCATATAGACATCCTCTTTAAGATTCCCGTTAAGGAAAGCCATCTTGACGTCCATCTGCAAAATCTCATAATCGTAGAACACTGCAATCGCAAGCATTATCCGAATGGACTTCAGCATCACAACTGGAGAAAAGGTTTCGTCACAGTCAATTCCATGGATTTGCCTATAACCTTTTGCTACCAATCTAGCTTTGAAGGTATGAACCTTCCCGTCTACGACTGTTTTCTTTTTGAAAATACACTTGCACCCTATGGGTTTTATCCCTTCGGGCGCATCAACCAAGGTCCAGACTTGGTTTGTGTAAATAGACTCCATTTCGGATTTCATGGCATTACGCCATTCTTCGGATTCGGGGCATGTGATTGCCTCGAGGTAGGTCTCAAGTTCGCCTTGGTCTACCAGCAAGACGTCACTTTCATCAGATACAAGGATGCCATATCTAACCAGAGGATTACGCATCCGGTCTACCCTACGTGGTAAAACCTGAGCCGATCGAGATACTGAATCTGGACGCTCGGGTTCCACTTCTATTGAGATCTCTTCTTGTGGTTCTCAAATTTCTTCGAGGTCTACCTTTCTCCCACTAGAAATAGTAGAGAGAAACTCCTTCTCAAGGAAGGTTCCGTTCCGAGCAACAAAGATTTTGTTATCGGTCGGATGATAAAACTCATACCCTTTCGTTTCCTTAGGGTATCCCACAAATTTACACCTGTCAGATTTGGAATCAAGCTTACCAGACGTCATGAGGCGTCTAACATAAACATCACAACCCCAAATCCTCAAGTACGACAAATTTGGTTTCGTCCCACGCCATAGTTCGTATGGTGTGCTCTCAATAGCTTTAGATGGTACGCGATTGAGTGTGTGTGCTGCTGTTAATAGTGCTTTGCCCCAAAAAGACTCTGGTAATGTTGTCAGACTCATCATACTCTGAACCATATCGAGCAGCGTTCGGTTTCTCCTTTCAGACACTCCATTTAATTGGGGTGTACCGAGAGGAGTCAGCTGGGATAGAATCCCGTGCACTTTTAGATAGTCGTCGAACTCTAGACTTAAGTACTCACCTCCTCAATCCAAGCGGAGGGTCTTGATACTTTTGCCTAATTGTTTCTCTACTTCGTTTCTGAATTCTTTGAACTTGTCAAAGCATTCCGATATGTGTTTCATGAGATACACATATCCATACCGACTGAGGTCGTCAGTAAATTTTACAAAGTATGAGAAACCACCTCTAGCTTTAGTGTTGATTGGGCCACATACATCAGAGTGTATGAGGCCTAATACATCACTCGCCCTTTTCACCGTGACCGGTGAATGGAGCCTTTGTCATTTTACCGAGTAAACAAGATTGGCATACATCATAAGACTCGAGGTCAAATGAATCAAGTACGCCAGAGTGTCGTAACTTAGATATGCGTTTCTCGTTAATGTGGCCCAAACGACAATGCCAAAGGTATGTGAGATTCAAACTATTTGGTTTGCTTCTCTTAACATCTACGTTATAAACAGTGGTGTCTAAGTCTAAGATATAAAGACCATTGGTCATCTTAGCAATTGCATAGTAAATATCATTTCTGAAAAAACCAAAAGGCACTTGTCTTTGATGTTAATAGAAAATCCTGCTTTGTCAAGACAGGACACAGAAATGATATTCCTGCTAATGGCAGGTACAAACAAACAATTGTTTAAATGCAACAACAAGCCACTAGGGAGAGATAGAACATAAGTTCCTATAGCCAGCGCATTGACAAGTGCTCCATTTTCGACCTTAAGCTGGACTTCTCCCTCAGCCAAATGTCTAACTTCATGCAGATTCTGCATAGAAGTACAGATGTGAGAACCACATCCAGTATCCATCACTCAAGAGGTGAAATCAGACATATTGACTTCGATAACGTAAATATCTGAGTTTTGGGGTTGAACCTGGTAAAGTTCTCTCAAGCGTTGTATCATAGGACGCACTTCCATGTCCGCATAGAGCCTTTGGAGCTCCGCGGTCATACTGGCCATAATGATACACTTAACATCTCGCGCGTCGTCCTCATACTTCTTGAAGGAAGTGAGTTCGGACACAGGAGCATTTGCCTCAGGGGTCTTGGGAGGATCCGTTTCGAGGATGTAGAGTTTCCTCTCATAGTCAAGAATGATTCGGAGGTTCTTCTCCCAATCAAGAAAGTTTTCCCCAGAGAGTTTTTAGCTCTCGAGGATATAGTGCAGGTTGATGGAATGACTGTACGTGTTATTCGATGCCATCTACAGAATGAAATTGCAAACTAGGTTATCTATCATGTTGAATAACTAATTAGGCCTTTTAATTAATTATTTCCCACTATTTTAACAAACCAACAACCCTCAATGTTGATTCGGAGATTCTCCTAGAGATTCTCTTAATGGGCCAAGATCCATATATCATTAAATTCCAGTTGACCTGAGGTTCGTACCTAGAATTTAACTATTTAGGTAGGAACATAGTTCCAACTATCGAGCCGCGCTCGCAGTTCTTGGTCTTGTGTTAGGCGAACGACAATACTAGTAACAAACCAGAACACAGTTTCATCGTACATGTGATTGGCTTTGGCACGTACCACATGCGCAACTACTTTAGTTAGGGCAAAGCCTAATTAAGTCATAGAGACCCAACTTCTCGATGGATGAGAGTAAAGTAATTCGACTTATCAGTATAGTGACCCCAACAAAAACCGCCTCTGAGTCATCCATCCATTTGACCGAGACTTAGTTAAGTCTAACCCAACGTCTGACAATGACCACTTTAGTGATTCCCGTGACCAGCATAACATACATCGTACTACGCTCTACTAGGGCTGAGTACGTGACAGTGCACATTAGCCGGAAATGTGCCGGGCGCCGGAAGGCAATACAGACTTAATATTTCGAGGGGTTTTAAATATTACGATCTCACCTACGACACATGTCGCGCATGTGTCAATTTACTAGCGTTAAACATACATTCACATGCATTCAAAATACACAGTAAATAAACGTGTAATGATCGTGGCCCCTAAAGGAAAAATAAAACGATAGCTCCCACTGACTTCCAGGCACTTGGTCTTCGGGCTATTTCCATTCCTTTAGATTCCCTCGAACGGACTTCAAATCCTTTTATCTTCTAACCACCACGTGAGAAAAGAATCCTTGGTTGAGGTAAGAGAGAGAAATAGATTTACAACAAGAGTTTAAGAGATAATGCACGACACGCAGGCCTATTATAATCAAATAAACTATAGCCATAATCATCCACCATGCATATCATACATCCACACAAGCAATCGAGATATACATACACCGGGCTAACCACGCTCGCCCCAGACAATTTTAGAAAAAAAATACTACGTTGGAAATATTTTCTAAAATTCATAAAAATGCATAAAGTGGTCCAAACATTATGAAATTTTACCAAGTCATCCTAAATACATTAGGTGACTTTCGGCCAGGGTTAAAACTGGAAAAAAATTCCAGTAGATACAGAATTACAGAAATTCCCCTTGGCCAATTTTATTTTGAAAACTCCATTTAAACTAGAAATGAATGTTTAAAAATGATGAAAATATATTTTCAACTTCCAGTAACTATTTTAGACATTTATAATTCTGAAAAATAAATTTCCATAATTTATAAATATTTATTTCCCAATTATATTAATTATATCTCAATAATTCTGAAAATAATTTTAAATAACTTTTCAAAAATCATTAAATTATAAAATTTAATATTTAGAAAAATCTACTTACTTTTTAATGAGATACAATTTTCCAAAATTATATTAGCCATTTTTCAATTAATATATATATATATATATATATATATATATATATATATATATATATATATATATATATATATATATTTATATATATTAGTCACTAATATATATACCGAAATATATATATAATTAATTACTAACTAATATTATTTTGTCCAATATATTTATGAACAACTTTATTTCACCCATAAATAATACTTCCAAGTTTTATAAAGTTCATTTTTGAGTTTCCAATATTTATTTAAGATTTATTGGAATTAAATCTAAACAAATACAATTAACTCAAAAATTGGAAATTAACAATTTCGAAAATTACAATATAATTTTATTAACCTTATAATGAAATTTTATGTTCATTAAAATTATATTAACAATTTCGATATATATATATTAATATATATTCGAAATTTCCGAATATATGTATAAAATACATATTTTCGGCACAAATAAATAATGAATATTTATTTTAATGATTTATTTAAGTCCAATATTTATTCCAAGACTAAAATAAATCATTTTACTAATTTTCGAGATTAAGAAATAATTACCAAGTTAAAAATAATTTCCAACCGAAAAAGTTCTACGAAAAATTATAGTTTTGTACGTTGGCTCCGATACACTGAAAGGTAACCACGGTTGGGAGGGCAGCGGAAATGCAAAAATTTAATCTCCTAATAGTGATTACTAACCCAAGAACACATAATAAAACTATAGCTAGATATTGAAACTTATACCTTCTCCGGTTAGCGGTAATAACGTTGAATCGGTGAAAAGCTTTGAAAGAGCAAACGTAGCCGTTCAAGCGTCCGGCCTCCAACTTTGACACTCATTATGTTCTCTCCCTTTCTCTCTTCACTTGGCCGAAACCTTTTTAGTTAAGTTGTGAGAGTGAGAATTTTCATTTTATTAAAATGAGAAAAACATTTACAATAACAAAGAGACAAAAAGGTTTTGTCAAAGTGTCTTCCTCCACTCATTTCAAAAGTGGGAGACAACTCCACTTAGCATGTACGAAAAATACTCAAAACATTTTAAAACAAGTATATAAAATATACTTTAAAATAGTTTTTGTCAAAATAATTATTTTCATAATTAAAATGACACTCCAAAATAAAATGTACACAATATAATTCATAATGTAATATATACATACATATGTATGTACACGTTATAATAGCATATTACATACACATATATGTACGCACATACATATTACATATACATGTATATATACATACGCACTAACATATAACCATATATATGTGTGTCATGTATAAAGTATATGTATGTATATATGTGTGTGTGTGTGTGTGTGTGTGTGTGTGTGTATTAAACATTTTATTTTACTATTTTACAATATACAAATTAAATATTATATCCCTTCTTATAATCCTACTCTTTAAATTGTTCAAAGTGTGTGACCCATATATGCACTTATAAAACTGGCCACAGTATTGACTCTACATCAATACTATAAGTAATAAGCGGTATCTAGCAACACATTATTACCCCCAGATTATAAGTTCAGACGTTTGCTCCGTCAAAACCCTTCTACGACTAAGACTTTGTATAACGTAGATCCTTTTGTCCTAATGTCTTAACTTAGTGCAAGGGATATATAAAATAGCCAACTTGTAGTCATTAAGTTATTTACTAATTAACAAGTCTGACTGATGAGAACAGATGTCTAAACTCATCTCAGCATGGCCATGCATTTCCTCAGTCGTACTTATCAGTGGGCCCCTACAAGACATTATTCTGCTTAAGTAGGAGTGACAAATTCTTTGTACGTAATCTACGTCTTTGAAAAAGTGCAGCGGCATGCCCAATACAAAGCCTGTGTACCATACTTATTTCATACGGCTTAGGACAATGAATCAAAGCATACGGGTTCACGCATTCAAAGAACATAATACTTCAAGTCTAAGGATCGTTATACCAATAGTCGCATTAAGGACTTTTAGAGCATAGACTAAAAATCTAGGCAATGTCCTTAAGGTGGGTCAAGTCTGGCAACCTATTATTAACGATAATATCTGCCCGAGAGTAGATGCGAACACTCCGTCATTGACCAAGAGAGTAGGTCAAACATCTAACTCTCACTAGTCTCACATGCACTAACGATATCCCACTCTCGTTAATTCTTCAACTATAGACCGTTTAGAATTATACTAAGTGACAAGATGTTAGTCTCAACATCAGAAGACTCATTCTGATAAACATCTTATAATATAATTCTAGGAATGTAATTAAGAGTTTACATTAGCATGAGATGTTTGTAAACTTATTACATCTGCCTTTACATTATAGAAAATATCTAAGATATTACAACAACAGTTGGTCATAAGGGCAGCAACTCCAACAACCAGGAGCACGCCGAGGCGCGCCTGGCCGAACCTTATTCGGTTGTGGATGGGGTGCTTTACTACAAACGGAGGGTATGCATCAGTTCTTCCTCAACCTTGCGCCAACAACTTATTCGGGAACACCACGACACCTTGCTAGCCGACCACCCAGAAATTCACCGAACGTATCTCCGGCTTGCCCAAAATTTTTACTGGCCGGAAATGAGAACCGATGTCAAGTCCTATGTTCAACAATGCCACACGTGCCAGACTACGAAATACTCCACCCAGCCACCAGGTGGGTTATTGCAGTCGTTACCATTGCAACCTCAAGTGTGGGAGGACATATCAATGGATTTTATCGTGGGCCTTCCACCGTCGCGAGGTTATACGGTCATAATGGTGGTTGTGGACCGTTTGACAAAAGTGATCCATTTGGGAGCACTACTTGCCGACTACGACGCCCATCACATGGCTCATTTATTCATTGACATCGTGGTGAAGCTCCACGAGCTCCCAAAGACGATTGTATCGGACCGAGATCGGGTCTTCCTCAGTAACTTTTGGAGAGAGGCTTTGAAGGCCAGCGGAATAACTTTGACGATGAGTATGGCGTTCCACCCCCAAATCGACGGGCAAACAGAAGTCATGAACTAGGCAGTGGAGCAATAATTGAGGGCTTTCACTCAAGATAAACCGACACAGTGGGCGGTCCTATTACCCTGGGTCGAGTACGCCTTGAACACAATCGTCCACTCCGGCCTACAGGTGACTCCGTTCAAGGCTTTGTATGGGCGGCCACCTCTATCGTTCTTACCTTACTGCCGTGGAGAGAGCAAGGTGCCAGAGGTTGATAATTTTTTGCAAGAACGTTATTCCGTACTGAGGCAGTTGTAGGAAAATTTAAAAGAGGCGCAATGGCAAATGGCTACCGCGACTAATAAGCACCAGACGGATTTGAAGTTCAAGGAAAGAGATTGGGTACTGTTGAAGTTCCAACCGTGTCGTCAACATTCCGTAGTTCAGCGGAGCTCGCAGAAACTAGCACGACGGTACTACGGACCTTACCGGGTGATAGCACGGGTTGGAGTGGTTGACTACCATTAGGAGTTACCAATGGGTTTGAGAATCCATCCCGTATTTCATGTCTCCTTGCTACGGCCGTATTTTGGAGCAGCCCCGGAGCAAAACCGACTCACACTACCAACGGAATTCGTGCATAGGCAGCCCCTATCTGAACCCATGAGAATCCTCACCGAATGACAGGTGCTAGTTCGAGGGAAGCCAGTGAAAGAATGTCTCGTCGAATGGTCGGATGGGGGACGAGATGACGCCAAGTGGGAACCATATGACAGACTTCATTAACGATTTCCCACGCTACACCTTGAGGACAAGGTGGTTTCGCAAGCGGAGGGGGATGTTACGCATGGGTTGCATGGGACACGAGAGGGGGACGTGGGTGAGCAGAGCATGCCAATGGGCCAAGCCAGGGCCAAATTCCAGCCCAAGAGGAACGTGGGAAACCACGTGAATAGCGGACGAGGAAAGCACCGGGATGGCATGATGATTATGTCTTGAAGTAAATTGATATTTTATTATGTAATATATTTTCTTAGGAGGACGTATTATAAGTCCCTTCAAGGGTTTTCTTTTCGGTTCTTTCCCTTGACGCCTTTTTTGAACCGATAGGGTAGCATAGGATTAGGGTTTCTCAACAACTATAAATAGAGGATGTATTCTCCCTTGACGCCTTTTTTGAACGGTAGGGTAGCTACTGTCTGCACCTCAATTTTTGGTTCCCTCTGGCAGTACCTACTACCAAACGGTACCCCGTACCGTTTGAGCGGTACCAAGGTACCATATCACGGTACCGAGGTACCATTAGGGGTATCGTTAGTCCAGAGAAAAATTCAGAAACTTGATTTTTGAACTGTTAAATCCTATTTTTGGTATCAACCAATTATAATCAATTTCAATATGATTTTTAGAAATAAATATGATGTTTTGATAAATTCAAGAATCTTGTTTGGAGCATGACGGTAAGCTAAGGGTGTTAACACTTGACGCTAGGTCGCTATTTGTTAATTATGTTGATGATGAATGATTTATGGTGAATGACTATGAATGATGAACCTACTGATTATGGATGACCAAATCATGACTAAAAATGGATATATTGGTAATTACAAAGATAATGTATCATTAAGGGTATCTAGAACAACTCTAAGATATACCCATAGTGATGTTGATTTTGACGGGTATCTAGAAAAACTCTAAGATATACCCATTTAAGTTAGGCCTTGTGGGTGTGATGCTCGGTGTCCAGGGTTAAAACGTGCGTATGGGATCTAAGAACCAAACTTGAGTACCTACTTGTTTGGGGGTACCACCCGACCCAACAGTGAACGCTACGCTGTCAGTTTTTGGTTGACCTTAAGCGAAGGTAAGTTTAAGATTTGAAAACCTTTTAAAATATATATGTCTTAAATTAGGCCTAGCTTAATGGTTAGTCAAGAATATCTTAAACTAGAATAAGTTTAAGAATTGAATTGGCTTAGACTAAGAATAGTTTAAGGATATTGTTGAATACAAATGTTGAACATTGAATATGAATGTTGAATGTTGATATATTGAATATCGAAATGACTTGGAATAAAATTTTGAGAATATCATGAATGAATCATATATTGTGTGCATGATATCAAATGGTTGAATATGAATTGAGATACAATTTAAGTGGATGTTCGACACTTTAGATATGCTTACTTAGCTTCACCGATGAGCGTGTAGTGTGCTTTATTTTCTACACGGAGGTAGGCAGAATGAGTGATTGGCATATTCCTGGCAGCGGAAGGGGCGAAACAGTCGTGGTGGAATTTATGATTAAAATGAATAATTGTGTTGTTATGAGACAGAGTTTAAATTTGCTTTCGCATTATTGTTAAACACTCCGTATTTTTTTACAGTTATGTACTGAATATTATGTTTATGATGAATAAAGATGTTGAAATGTTTTAAATTTTTACGATTACCAAGTTAATACTTTAGTCCAAAAGGGGCTGCAGACCTCGACAGATTATGGTGTTACATATTTTCCTATTTCCTTTATGTATATCGTCACATAATATTTTCATCGTGCATCGCACGAGTTAGAATCTAGTGATATCAAAACTAATAGACTTATATCTTGCCTTTAGAATGTAAAGAAAAAGGGAACGAAAAAGTAATGTAATTGATGGACCAACACATCACTATGTAAAAAAAGTTAAACAACCATGCTAGAGGTACACCAAAAGTGTACCCCAAGTTGTATTCCAAAGAAATGCACCAACATTTTAATTATTCAGATTGGCAGAAAATGTTAATTCAATAAAAAATTTGTTCTGACATTTTTTGTCAATGTAATTCATCATACTAACATCACACTAGTGCAAAATTCTAGTGCATGTCTTTGGGTACAAAATGAGGTACAAATTTTGGTGCACAAATAGCTTAATCTAAAGTTAAATACAAAAGAGGTGAGGTAATCTTACACCAACTCAATTGGTGTAACATTGTTACATCAATTCAATTGGAGCACCTACGGTGCTACGGTCGTAAAATTGATTGTTCGTACCCCCTAACCTCCCCGGTAAACTCCCCAGCCCGCTCTGTCCCCAACATGCGCTCGTAACTCTACCAATTTTATTACATCAAATTTGGGTCAAATTTGACCCAAAAATCAACAACATTTGATGTAATGAAATTGGTGGCAGTGTGGGGGTGCGTTGAGGACAAGACGGGTTAGGGGGTTTACCAAAGGAGTTAGAAGGGTAGAAATAATCTATTTTACGATTGAAGTATCGTATCTACTCTAATTGAATTAGTGTAACAATCTTACACTACTGCAATGGTATAAGATTACCCCTCTCAATAAAAAACCAACACATACCACACTTTTTTTAAAACTAAGTATTGAAAATACACACGCTTTTTTTAAACTAAATATCAAAATTAAAGGATCATGCCTTCGCTTCTACAACATTTTAAAAAGAAAAAGAAAAAATAATAAGTTGACCAATCTTTCGTTATGTACTTATGTATAAAAAGAAGAAAAATTTAAAACTTAACCAACATAGATTAGCTAATCCTATATATCCTATATATATATGTAAAAGAGAGTTAAATTGTTGTAGTGTTGACATGTGCCATGCCACATGTGCACTCACTAATGATGTGGATATATGCATTTCAATTCATTGGTCCATTTTGATTTTTTTAAAAGATCTTTGAATACATTTGCATAAAACTTTTTCATTTTTTAGTAATTCTATAAATATATATTTCATCATTGTAAAATATACTCCATATTATATATATAAATTAATTATTTTTAGGATTAATTATAAATAGGATTATTTTTATACTATCCACAACTTATTTTAGTTTATTACTTTTCAAAAAATGATTATATAAATTTAATCACATATGCATATTTATTAATTAAACAATTTGTTTCAAAAATTTTATCTTATTACATTGTTTATTTTATTGCTACAAATATTTTTTAACAAAGTAAATAAAATAAAATTGCTTTCGTTGAAGGGTAACAACTGACAAGTGACATTATGACACATATACATTCTCTAATGATGTATCGTTATGTAATTAATCCACTTTTTATTAAAATATTTTATTAATTAAAATTATTTTTATTAGTACTAAATTCAATGACCATTAATTTTGTATAATTTGTTTGTTTCTAAATTATCATACCAATATATATTCCACCAGTTTAAAATATATTTTTTCACTATTAAAAACTAAAACAGCTAAAATTATATTTATACAATCTCAGAAATTTAGAATATATACGAGCCCGTGCGAAGCACGGGATTTACACTAGTAATTAGCTAATATAAGCTTAAATTAGAGATTTTCGAAATAAATTTTAAAAAAATGGTAGAAAGGGTACCATTAACAGATGGACCACGACAGACGGCTGGCGACTGGCGACGGACGACTGGGGGCAGTGGCGGATCCAGAAAATTGAAGAGTTGGGGGCACAATAATTAAAGACTTAAAGTCATAACATAAAGTAAAAGACCAAAAAATTACAAACACAAGTTTTGAAATACATAAAATTAAACATTACAATTCTAATATGACAAAGCATAAAATATGAAAAAATTACAACTGCCCTCTTCGAGTTTTCATCTTCTGAAACCGATCTATTACAGTTTCATTTTCAACTCTTTCAAGCATGTCTTTTTCCACATAAGATAGTAAACAATCACTAAAGAACTCATCCCCAATTCGATTTCGTAAATATGTCTTCACAAGATTCATTGCTGAGAAGCATCTTTCAACACCTGCAGTTGCAACCGGCAAAACCAATGACAACTTTAGAAGTTTATATACCAAAGGAAAGGTGGTGTGTTTTTTCGTCTCTACCAATACCGTAGACAAATCACCAAGACCATTAAGATTTGAAAATCTGTCATCTGAAGTCACGTCCATAATGTATGTCTCCAATTGATTCTGTAATTCTTTGGCATGAACTTCAGAGAAATCATTAGGATAAAATTGAGATAATCTCACCAATTTGGCCACATCAAAGTTATGGAAAGAATCACGAGGACTCAAACAAGCCACACAACGGAGCAACTCCATGTTTACTTCATTAAAACGGTCATTAAGTGATGCAACTTGTTGATCAATAATCACATAAAATAATTCAATACGATACCGTACCAAATTAGTTTTCCCTGTCCTACGTCGTGGATGATCAAGATCAACATATTCCTCATCCATGTTTAAAAAAGGAAGACCATACTCATCACAAAAAGAAGAAATTAATGCTATGAGGGATTCCCATCCTTCACTTCTTAACTTTTGCAATCGTTGCTTAGCAACTTCAACAAGAGATAAAGCATTTAAAATATCTTGATCTTTCCTTTGCAATGCCACGGACAATTCATGAGTTATTCCAAGCACATCCAACATCAAATGTAAGCAAAAAGCAAAGTCAAATTTCTTAAAATACCTCAAAACACCACGAGCTTGAGCTTGCTTTGTTGTGTCTCTAGCCTCATCCTTCACAAAATCAAGCACTTTAATAATCGAAGGATACAACTTCACGATATTTAAAAGTGACTTATAATGAGATCCCCAACGCGTATCCCCGGGTCTTTTGAGACAAAGCTCTTGATTCAACCCACTTCCATTTTCAATCTCTCCAGAAGCAATGCCTTCTTGAATTCTCTCCATATAATCGTCTCGAATCATATCTCGGCGTTTACATGAAGCCCCAACAACATTTAACAATGTGGCAATCATAGAAAATAATCTTGAATGTCAAGATTCATTTTAGCTATAGCTACCAAAGCTAATTGAAGTTGATGAGCAAAACAATGAATGTAATAAGCTGATTGATTTTCATTCAAAATCAAAGACTTGAGGCCTTTAAACTCACCCCGCATGTTACTAGCACCATCATAACCTTGGCCTCTTATTCTTGACAAGCTTAATCCATACTCAGCAAATAAATTATCAAGTGCATCTTTAAGAGCTACAACACAAGTTTCTTTCACATGAACAATCCCAATAAACCGTTCTTGGACAAGACCTTTTTTATCTACATATCGCAACATCGTAGCCATTTGCTCTTTATTTGATATGTCACTAGATTCATCAATTAAGAGACTAAAAAAGGTTCCTTGGAGCATTTTGGAAAGTAGCCATTTGCTCTTCATTCATGATTTCTTTAGCAAAGCAGTGAACAATATCTTTTTGAATAGTTGGAGAAATCATTTGATGGTTCCTTGGAGCATTTTGGAGTATAACCTTACCCACAGTCTCATTTTGTTCACCGGTATATGCTAATAATTCTAGAAAATTTCCCCGGTTACTTGATTCTTCATTTTCATCATGACCACGAAATGGTAGTTTTAATCGTAACAAGAATCTACAAGCCATAATTGAAGCATTCAAACGGATTCGATATTCATTTTTCACATTCTATGATTGTGTGTGAAGTGCAACTTCAATTGATTGACTCTGTTTCATCAAATTCTCACATCTTCTAAGTGCTTCATTGTGATAACTATTGACCTTACCAACATGAGATGCCAATCTCTCACTTTTGTTTCATGATGAAAAACCATGTGTTACAAATGCATCACTTCCACATTTATTTTCATGATAATCTCTACATAAATAACAACACAAACAATATGCTTTATCCTCCTTAATGCTATACTCTAACCATTTTGGATATTTTTTGAACCAATCTGGATTGAATCTCCTTGAACTTTCCCCAATTTGTTTTGAAGGGAAGTTATGGTCTAGAGGTTGACAAGGTCCTTTCAACCAATATGCACGCCTTATTTCATCTCTTTGATTAGGATGATAGTCACTAATCTTTAATCTTTCAGCGGGATCAAAAGGCAAATCATTCAAATCGATTCTTTTTTGTTTTACTTGACACTCACACAGAAAGAGGCATACTTCCATTTGAAGGTCCACTATCACTTTTATTTTCTTGTAAAGATGAAAATTTCCTTTTGAAAAATCTCTCCATAATGTATCTGTCAAAAATTCAAAATTGATGGAGTAAATTACAGTTCAAACTAATAGTTCTCCATGGATTCAATTATTCAAAATCTATTTACGGATTTACCTCAATTAATTAAAACATCAATAATACATATTATCAAATAATTTAACCGTAAGCTTAAACAATTAACACATGAACCTAACATCATAATATAAGGAATTAACAGTAATTAAGAAATAAAATACTAATAAATTGAAAATAGGACTATGGACTCACCGATCGAATGAGGATTCCGAATTTCCGATGAAGGGGAATAGGCTATGCTATGATGATTAAGAACGTATGAAGATGGCAGATTGACAGATCGTTGCTTTCGTTCTCCAGGCTCCAGCTTCGCCTGCTTCGGTAGCCCCAAATAGCCGATGAAGATGGAAGATCGCCAGTTCGCCAAATCGCCACAGACCACAGTCGCAGAGCCGCTACAGCCCACTTCCGTAAGATTAGGTTTCTTACTTTATGTCTTTAATTGTGAAAAACTAAAAATGTTAATTGGTTAAAAAAATTAAACTTAAGTAAAAAAAATGGGCTGGATTATTGGGCTGTTGCCTATTGGGGTCATTCTAATTTCTAGATGGGGGCAGTGGCCCAAATATACAGAAAAAGTAAAAAAAAAAAAAAAAAATTGTTTAACTCTAAAAGTTAGTTGGGGGCATATGCCCCCCATTCCTTCCACATACATCCGCCACTGGCTGGGGGCGATATTCTCTTCGACGCCTCTTGGCCTGCTTTGAATGTGTAAAATGGGGGTTTGAATGTGATTTGGATGGGGAAGATGGATGGTCAACCACGCCTCTAATAATTTTTTTTGTCTTAACGGTAGAGGTTGTACCGTTAACCTTTGATTTTCTCTGACAGGCACTGAACGGGATGGTTTTGTGTTTCCTCACTAATCGAGAATAAATCTATGTACACTATATATACTATTTGAGTGATGATGTAATTTACGAAGTACTATTAAATTTGAATACATTGATCAAAAATACTCCCTCCCTCCATAAAAATGATCACAGTTTGATATTTTTGATATAGATTGTTACATTCTTTGACTATGAATTATTGGAAATATATATTTAGTTATAATGTAAATTTAGTAAAATTGAGTTCATTTTAAAATATAATTTTGAAATATCAAATTTTTGTAATATTTAATTGTTTTATACTATATTTAATTTGTGTTCAAAGAGTGTCACTATATTTTTTGTAATATTTAATTTTTTAGGAACGAGGGAGAAAAAAATTGCCCCAAATTTGAGTAAAACATAACATATATTTTCAAAGCATGAGTTCTATATTTTTATCTATAAAATAGAAGTTTGCACTGTGACACTATAATATAATATAGTGGCACTCTAGCATATTTTTGGCACTATATATTGACATTATCGACATTATACTTTTATTTTAAGATTAAAAACATGAAACTCTAATTTTGATATTTTTCTTTATTTTTACTTAGTTTTTTTTCTTATAAATTTGAGTATATATTTTTCCTAACTTGTCCAAACAAACGCAAAATACAAAGGAACAAAATGAGTAAATTTTTTCAAGCTTGTGGAATTGACAAGACAAGGAGTGCCAATGAGGTAATATTTGAATTTGATTCCTGGTAAATGCATTCGGAGACAACTACATTAAGCATAGAGTATCCATTCTTTGCTAGCAATCTGCACTCAAAATTTAATTTACCTCCTTTCAAAATCTATCGAGCTGAATCTGAGGAACCATGGGAAATGAGCTCGTTCCTTTTTTTACAAAGACAGAAAAAGGCGGGGAAATTCAAAACAATCCCGCCTAAATGGGGTAGGGTTTCCATTAGGGCACAATTTTTTTAATCGACTACATCATTACGATGCAGTTACCTATCTATTCCTACGGGAACGTTTTCCAAAGCATTCCCTCTGCGAAAAGACCCATAATTATTACGTAGTATATCTCTTTTCATCCGGCACAGTTTTTAATAGACTACTAAGAGGGTGCTTGGGAGTGTGGTGAGTTATGTATAAGTAGAAGTCATAACTTAGAAGTAGAAAACATGCATTTGTAGTTTTGCTAGAAAGCACTTCTAGACCTTAAGATCTTCCTATTATGCGTTACAAGATTTGACCGACTTTATTTTCAATTCAATTTAATTAATTATAGAAGTAAAATTTTAAAATAAAATTTATATAGCAATAAACTACATGAAAAGTTCTACAAAACTAGAAGTGACAAGATTATATTATTTTACGAAATGACTAGTAAAAATGAGTAAACAAAGTAAATAAAGTTTGACCCTGTGAATAGTGTCTGCGAAGATCTATGGTGGACGGAGGAAATACATCATTAGGACAAAGTATATTTTTGACTTTTTTCAATTAAAATTGGTAAATTTTGATCCAAATTAAAAAAATAAAATTAAATATTGATATAAAAGTAATTTTATTAGATTTATTTTATGAAATATTTTCAAAATATTATTTTATTAAAATAATATACACCGTACAAATGGTACAATATATATTTTAAAAAGAAATATTTGTATTAAATAGTACCAAAATTTAAGTCATTTTTAAAATAGAACTTAAATTATTTTATTTTCAAAATAATACTTAAAAATGTCCAAAAAGATGAATAATGTATAGTGATAATCTACATTTACTTATTTAAAAAATGCTATTTAGGGAAACTGTTTGAAGGTTTTCCAAAGCATTTCTTACCCATAGATATTATCTCGAGGAAGTGGAGAGGTGATTTGAGTTGGTGGAGTTATGGAGGAACAGATGAAGCAGTGCTCTTCGGGCGAGAAGCAGGTGGAGAGCCAAGATTTACCGAAGAAGATTAAATTGGAAAACGGAGAAGGTATTCTTAACGTTGTTGATGCCAAAGCCACGGGAAATTCAGCGAACGATAAGATGTATTCTCCATTGGAAGACAAGGATAATGTAAAAGGGAACATGGAGGAGAAAGTAGTGAAAGATGGTCTGATCAACAATGGTGGAAATATGGAAGAGCAGGAAAACAGGGCATCCGAAGAGCAGAAGTTGCCTCGTAAGAGAGGAAGGCCCACAAAGGAAATAAGAGAGGGAGTAAATGATGTTGGGTATGGCGAGGGCAAAAATTGTACTGACCAGAAAGGAGTGGAAGCTGGGGAGACGAGGAAGCAAATGAGGAGGCCTGATAACAAGGGTAGGATTGATGAGGAAAGTCGAGCCGAAAATGGGGATAAAGTACACGTCATGGATATAAAAATGGAAAATGGCTCGAGCGAGGAAGAAAAGAGGGCAACTGAATTTATGATAATTGATGAAGAGGAAAAAGGAAAGGAAAATGCCATGTCTACTGTGTCTCTATCAGGAAGGCCAAGGAGATTGGCATGTCAGAAAACGATTGAGAGCTTGAGGAAGCTCAATGAGCAGGAGAGAAAGCTGGATGAAGCAGATAAAGAGGAGAGAAGGAATAAAAAGAGGAATAGGGGCAGGAAGACAGGGACTGCCAAGGTTGCTTCGAATGGGCAAAGTGTTGAGACCCTCTCTAACACAGAAGAAATTTCAGAAGCTCCACCTAAAAGTAAGGAAAAAAGGAGAGGGAAAGCTCAGAAAACATATGAAGGTGGAAGGGAAAAAGAAGTAGATGAGAATGTCAAGGAAAATTCATCAGATGCACACACTCTTCAACCTAGTGAGAATGGTCCGCTTGAGCCAAAGATTAGAATGAAGATTAAAGATGTAAAATATCTAGATTTTTTATTGTTAAATATGTTGATAAATGCTCATTTGAAAATTTCGTTATGGTTTTGGATATAATAGGGGATTCAAGTTGAATCAAATATGTGCCACCAGTGCCAGAGAAATGACAAAGGAAGGGTTGTTCGTTGCACAAATTGCAAGACAAAGAGATATTGTGAGCCTTGCATGAAGACATGGTATGAAAGCTTGGACTCAAGATATTCTTTTGCTTGTTTTCTATTTTATCTGTACATTGATGTGCCATATTGTGTTTCACTTTACTTGAGGGCATATGAATATATTGTGAGTAGCATTTGTGTTGTCTGTCCATGATAAGGTACCCTCGTATGCAAGAAGAGGCTTTTGCAGAAAGGTGTCCTGTTTGTCTAAATAATTGCAATTGCAAAGCATGCTTGCGTTTGGAAGGGCCAGTAAGGGTTAGTTGCTCTTGCTCTTGTCATATACTGCTTCCCTTGGATATCATATGTTAACAATTATAGTGTTTTTTTTGTACTTCATAGGCGTTGAAGGAAAATAAATATCAAGTCAGCGTTGAGGAGAAACTTAAGTACTCTAATTATATCTTGCTAGCTCTTCTACCTATCTTGAAACAAATCAATGCAGAGCAACTAATGGAGAAGGAGATTGAAGCTAAGATTAAAGGTAATAATTTTTCTTTCAGTGATGATGTGGAGCTCTATTTTCTTATTTGCAAAGATCTTTTGAAGTGAATGAAAGGAGATAATAAAAGTAATTGACTACTGAACTGCTTTAGACTTTGCAAGTTAGGGTTTGTTTGTTACCATGACAAAGGTTGATTTTACTATAATAGGATATACTGATAGATATATGATGAAAACATCTTGGGTCTAATGTCTGAGGCTAGAATTCTCATTTCTTGCTCCTTTTTTTAAAAGGAGTTGCTGTATCTGAGCTAAAGCTGCAAAAAGCAAAGTGCAAGGTTGATTGGAGATTGTTCTGGTAAATCCTTTTATTTGCTTAGCTTCCTCAACTTGAGTTAAATCGTAAACAGTTCTATGCTGAAGCATTTTCTTATGATGTGGTATTTGCAGCAACAACTGTAACACATCAATTTTTGATTATCATAGAAGCTGCTCAGAGTGTAAAAACTATGATCTTTGTCTTACTTGTTCCCGAGAGCTCAGAGCTGGCGACTTGCATGGGTCTGAAAAAGAAGTCATTATTGAATATATCGACAGAAAGCTTGAGTACATTCATGGCGAGCCCAGGTCAGAATCTCAGACAAGAAAGTTTAAGAGATCTGTTAGGGCTACCTCCAATGAGAACACACTTAATCATCCAAAGAGTTCTGGTGGGTTCTCTCATAAATGGAAACCTGACAAAACTGGTAGAATTAATTGCCCACCAGAGAGTATGGGTGGTTGTAACAAGGGTACTTTGGAATTAAAGCATTTATTGGTGGAGAATCATATCCCTGAATTGCTAGTTAAAGCAGCACAAGTAATGGAGAAAATCAGCTCAAATGACATGCCTGAATATTCTAAGCAATCGTGCTCTTGTGTAAATACGATCAATGAGAGTGAGAGTGGTAAACTCAAGGTAAGAAAAGCTGCTTCCAGGGAAGACTCTGATGATAATTATCTTTACTGTCCGGAAGCCAAGGACATTAAGCATGAGGATTTGGAGCATTTTCGATTGCATTGGCTTAAAGGCGAACCTGTGATTGTTAGTAATGTTCTAGAAACTACTTCTGGATTGAGCTGGGAACCAATGGTGATGTGGCGTGCCTGCCGCCAGATAAAGAATCTCAATCATCCACTTCTTTTGGATGTGATTGCTCTTAACTGCTTGGATTGGTGTGAGGTCAGCATGACAAGGATCTACCCTCATTTCCCTCAGTTGCATTTGCTTGTTGCAAGTTCCATGCTAAATGTTATGTTATTTTTTTTTATGACATCCAGGTTAACGTTAATATCCACCAATTTTTTCAAGAATATATGGAACTTCGTTTTGATAGCTATGGCTGGCCTAAAATTCTCAAGTTGAAAGACTGGCCTCCATCCGCTTTATTTGAGGAGCATTTGCCTCGCCATGGTGCTGAGTTTGAAAACTGTCTGCCTTTCAAGGCATATACAGATCCTAAAAGTGGTTATCTAAATCTTGCTGTCAAGTTACCACCTAAATCCTTAAGGCCAGATATGGGACCAAAGACATATATAGCTTATGGAGTTCATCCAGAGCTTGGGCGCGGCGATTCTGTAACCAAACTGCACTGTGATATGTCGGATGCTGTATGCTCTGATCTTGTTTCTTAATTTTATTTCCATATTTCTCTGCAAGATTTTGTTTTTTAGTTATTTTGAGTAATTTCTCATGTTTAATATAATAGTAGAAGAAAATTAAGTAACTGCCTTTTTTTCCATATTTGTTGTTTCAGTTGTTATGTTCACTCGTATTAAAAAGTAAACTGTTTGGAAATTTTGTTGCAGGTGAATGTTCTTTTACATACCCAAGGGACAAAACTAAAACCTGATCAAGTTTTGCGTATCAGAGAACGTAAAATTAAACATGCTATGCAGGATGAGAAGGAACTATTGACAACCAATGACATGAAAGAAGAAAGTCCTCAGAAAAATGGGAATGCTTATGGAACAGTTGAGGGTGTTGAAAATGGTAAACATGCTTCAGAAATGGATCCAAAGAGTGAAGTGGATGAAAACAGGAGTGGGAATATTAATGGGTCGGAAAACCACTGTGATGAAAATATGCCATCTAAAAGATGTTTGAGAAGTAGAGTTAAGGGAAATAGAGGCAAAACTGAGCAGGAAGAACAGAGTGGAATGGAGCAGCGGGTTAAAAAAAGTGGAAAACTTAGGAAGAATAAGAATGAATCTCAGAAGGAAAGCGATCCAAAGGGAAATGATTGTCCTGAGATTGAAGAATCTGATAATGGAGCTATATCGGACGAGTATGAAGAATCTGAAGGTGCTCTCTGGGACATCTTTAGAAGGGAAGATGTCCCTAAATTGGAAGCATATCTCAGGAAACACTTCAATGAGTTCAGACATATTTATGGCTGCCGAGTACCACTGGTTTGGACTCCTGCATTCATTTAATATATACTAATCAGTATTTAGAGCAATGCACAAATTACATTTATGTAATATCTTCTCTTCACTTAGGTTGTTCATCCGATACATGACCAAAGTTTTTACTTGACTGTTGAGCACAAGAAGTTGCTGAAAGAGGAATATGGTTAGTTCTTGTATGTTTACTGTTTTATCTGATTTTAAATACAAATCACCAGTGCTGTGATGTAACTGTGCAGGGGTTGAAGCATGGACATTTGTTCAAAGGTTAGGAGATGCTGTTTTTATACCAGCAGGTTGCCCTCATCAAGTCAGAAACTTGAAGGTATGTTTGTGTTTACCCTATTAATTTGTTTATTTTTATTTAATTATTGCCTCAAGGTTCTAGTGGGTTTGGAAGAAGTGGTCTGTTACGTATTAATTGTAAAGCACTTTTTCCTTTTTTTGAAGTTCATTCTCAGTTAGATCTTGTTGCTTTCAAATTAATAAAAGTGTTGTTTCCTTAAAAAAAAATCTTGTTGTTTGTGGTTTCCGAATGATGCCATAGTAATAATAATAATAATAATAATAATAATAATAATAATAATAATAATTAATATCAAGTTTAATTTAACACCTAGGGGATATACCTTTCCTCTTTTACCCTCTAGTCAGTTCATGACTAAGTAAGACATTATGAACTAAGCTTCTTCCTTTGTCAAAAGCACCCCGGTTCTGGTTCACAAAAGTTGGAAGGATAGCCTTTCATCTACTGCACAAAATTTTGGATATAACCTTATAGATAACATTGCAGCAAGCAATAGGCCTCAACTTTTGGAATGACTGTAACTGAAGTTAAACTCATTTTCTTCAAAAAAGTCCCATTCATAAAGAAATCCAGTACAGTTGTAGTAGTCAACTCCCCTATAATCTCTCACTATTTTTTAAAAAAGCCACTACTAAAGCCTTCTGGACCCGGGCTCTTACAGTTTGGAATCCCAAAGAGAGCTTCCTTCACTTGTTCCCTTTTCACTTCTGAAATAAGAAACAGCTGCTGTTCAATAATAAGCTTACTTCCTTCATAGCTGCTACATCTATTTTCTCATTCGTCAATTTTTTCTTCCCACTTGAACGTGTAAAATTCTATCTTTTTAAAATTATTTTATTTAAGAATTGGTATATCAAGAAAATTTTCAAATAAAGCTATATAAAACTATAGAAAAACAAGATGTGACAAGAATATTATAGCTTATTTAATGATTAATGAAAACATGTAAACAAACATAAGTTATCGAGATGTCGTGATGGTAGCTAAGAAGAAAAATACATGGAGTAATTAGTAATTGATATATAAATTACTCTAACCTTCTCTCTCTTCTTTTCCTCACCTTACTCTAACCTTCTCTCTCTTCTTTTCCTCACCTTACTCTAACCCTTCCTCTCACTTTTCTCTCTTCCAAACATCTTTTCTCAAACATTCCCCCACCACTAAAAATGCTCTTAGTCTATTATTACCTATTATTGTTACTATTATTGCAACACTTGGACCATAAATATTTCTATTTATATATAAATATAGAATATAAAAGTATGATAGTTCAAAGCTACGTTACGAAATATATCTACTGATATTAATTAAATTTATATCATGATTCAATGTATTTTTTTATAATTTGTGGTCAAAATTTTGAAACGTTGCCCACCAAAATCAAATGAGAAGAAAGAAATGGGAGGGACGGAGTAATAATTTTTGCCCAATGATATTCAGGATGTTTTAATATTGATGATGTGTCTTCTTTTCAATTACCCAGTTCGTAGGTATGGGTAATTGTCTAGATTTTCATGTTTGGATGGACAATAACGTATTATCATTCTTTGTTTTCAGTCATGCATAAAAGTTGCAGTTGACTTTGTTTCACCTGAAAGTGTTGGGGAGTGCATTAGATTGACTGAGGAGTTCCGCACACTTCCCCATGATCATAGGGCAAAAGAGGATAAATTAGAGGTAATTCTTTGTGAACCATTAAATGAACTAAGAACTTTTTGGGACAACTTAAAAAGAAAGTAAGTTCCTTTAAAGATGTAAGAGGTATAATATATGGCTTTGGTGTTTATTTGTGGGTTGTGTTTTCTTTAAAAAATATCTTTTTGTGAGTATCTATAAATATTTAAAATTTACAACAAAAGTTTTACAAAACAAAAGATGGGCGATATATAGCGTTATTAATGTTTGACATTGTGAATGATAAACATACAGTTTGAATTGGGACGGAGAGATTACATTTTATAATTCGGTCTACTCTATGTTGCATTTGTCTCTAGATGTAAATGCAAGAGATTTAGGAACTTGATTTTGAAAGCTTCATTTTATCAACAGGTGAAGAAAATGATGATTCATGCAGTGGATGATGCCGTGAAAGCTATTTTGTAAGCACTATTATGATGTTAAACTTTCCAATTGCTTTTGAATGGTTATAGTTACTTTTTTTCTTTAAATATTTTAGTGAAATTCAATAAAAGCCCTTCTGCTATTCTTGATTAGAAAAACAGACTCCCTGCATTTAATATTTCCCAAAAACCCTTGTTATTTAAAAATTAGTTCTTCGTAGACTATGAATGACTTTGAACAAAAATTGATGGAAAAATTATTATTTTGCCCTTTTTGTTTTACTTCATCTATCCTAAAAAGTTTCAATATATCCTTTTCATTTGCTCCAAAACAAGTACACCGTGACGCCGTGTAATCTTGTCAAAGCCAACGTTTTGGACAGAGCATGAACAAGGTTTGTAAATACAAAATCTATCTAGTTGATTATACGATTAATTAGTTTGGGTCTTAGTTGGAATATGAAAACTTCTTTTTTGGGACAATAAAAGGGCAAAATAGTCTTTTTAAAATCTTTTTTAATTGCCATGAAGAGCTAACTTTAAAGAGGCTCTTGTTTACTAGTAATAATTTTAAATATGCATAACAAAATGGTTTTTATTGCATTTTACTATTCAATTTTTATATGCCCAATTTTTTAAGTATTATTAGGATAATTATTGTTATCTTAGGGCCCGTTTAGTAAATTTTAGAAATATGATAAGATATAGGTTATGAAATCTTGGAAAAAAAATATGGGTTTGAAATTTGAAACAAATTTGTTTGGAGAAATTTGAAATCATGATTTAATTATTGATAAGCGGGGGTAACCGAAAAAGAGAGTGGTTGGTAGTGGCAATTGTAGCCCGTGACGGGGAATGATCAACGGTTGAAAGAAATATCAAACCTTTATATTGATATCTCACAAATTCAGGAGATATCAAAACTCTTCAATTTGAAGATTTATGATATCTGGAGATATCGAATTCGATATGTTTTTTGGATTCACCAAATACCAGAAAAAGATTTTGATGTCCGGATATATCAAAAGCCATATCATGTTTACTCACCAAACACATCCTTAGTTTCATTGGCGTAATCATCAGGATCTTTCGCAGATTAATATATTTTGCATAAAAGACAAAATTTTGTGCGATTATTTTGGGTATATGTATCATTTCTAGTTCGGTTCTATTTGCTTCTCAAAGGAAGAGTTACAATATTAAAATTATCCCTAACCAGTGACTCTATAGGTCATAAGGAGTATGTGCATGAAGCATTGATTTATTGCATTCTTTTTCTTTGCAGGGAGCTAAAAGAATGAATTTGAAATGTGGGGAATCAAGCTTTGTAGATCGGGACCATGTGACCGACCTTTTACTGTTAAAAAAACAATACTTTTTTGTAAATTGGTAGATCGTACTCGCTTGTAATCTCGTTTTGCCAAGATTTGGAGATTATTACAACAATTAATCCCAACCATCAATCTACCTATGTTATTTTTGTTGTGAACTGAGTACTTCATTCATTATATACGGGGGTATTTATATATACACAGGAGGAGGTATAGTCTAGGTCAATAAGGAAACAAGATATTCTAAATAGAATGAGAAATATATCTGTCATATTTTAACACTCCCCTCAGATATATCATCGTTCATTATACACTAAGAACATTATACTGCAAGATCAGTTATGCTGCCTCATTAAAAACCTTACTAAGAAAATCCAGTGGGACAAAACTTAGTTAAGAGAAAAAGAGTACAGCGTGTATAATATTTTCCCTCAAAATAAAAATATACTCCCACTCAAACTAATTTATCTCTTTTAGCCCACGAAGTCCAATCTTCTTTCTGAGTTGCTCAAAATTGTGCCTAGGTAGAGATTTGGTGAATAAGTCTACCAAATTTTGCTTAATTTAACTTGAAGAACATTGATCTCTCCTTCTTTCTGCAGATTAGATGTTGAGAAAAACTTTGATGAGATTTGCTTCGTTCTGTCTCCTTTGATGTAGCCTTCCTTGATTTGAGCTATGCATGTTGTGTTATCTTTATATATAATCGTAGCATTCTTCTTGATTTCTCTCAGACTGCATGCTACTTATATTAGATTGATCATCAATCTCTACCATGCTCGCTCTCGATCACTGTTGTATAATGCTATTAGTTCGGCTTGATTCCATGTTGTTGTTCGTGCTCGCTCAGTCGACTTCCAAGAAAAAGTCGTATCACCATATGTGAACACATTACCTGTCTAATTTCACACTTAAAATTTGGTACTGCAGGACCTACCAAGTACTTCTTCGCCCTCTTCTGGGAGGCGATTAGAATGTTATGTATATATATGAATGAACAACTATGGGTATGTTCAAAGGATGAGCTTTATCCATATTTCAACGTGTTAACATCTTCTGCATGTAATTTAACTTATGGACAAATGTCTCATCATATAGGTGTTTAAAATACAATCCTAAGTATAATTTATATCATGTCAAGATCTTCCGTCACAAATTCTCTCTTCAAGAGTTCAACAGATTTTTTTCTATCTCTTCAGGAGATCTAATGATAATTATACGTCGACGTAAACTGCTATTATAATGAATATTGAGAGCGATCCTTGAATGACAACACATAAGTTGATTTCAAATTTGTATACTTCTTTTTCGAGATATTCACTGAGTCAATTGTACCACATATGACCAGATTACTTGAGACCATACCACGATTTCATCACGCATATCTCGATGTATTAATTTTATTGCTTCTGGCATCTTGAATCCTTCAGGGATTATTATCACACGAATGTCAATTTCAAGTGTCCCTTATAATTATGTTATAACGACATCCATATCATTTATTTGAAGTCCTTTTGAGATTGCGAGGCCAATTAAATTCTAAAAAGGATATTGCATCCACTAGTGACGAATACATTTCCTCATAATCAACGGCAGAGATTAGGGAAAACCCTTGCCTTACTAGTACTACATATCGCACAATCACATTCATTTTATTTCTGTTTATTACAAACACCCATTTATAACATATTAGTTTGACGTCTATGGGTGTTCAGACTTTAGGTCCGAAAATATTTCATTTATCAAGTGACTTAAATTCAACCTTGAGGGTCTTTTACCATTTGGCAAATCATTTATGTACTTTGTACATGTAGTCTTCTTTGAATTTTAGATATGTAATCTCTTATTGATTACATCCATTGCCATAGCATATGCAAGAATATCATTAACACGTGTTTCATTTCGGTTCCATATTGTATAGTCTCGTACATAATTAATAGAGATCTCATTTTCTTTCGGTACCGATGTTTCTTTAGAAAACTTATTCTTCTGGAATCATATTGGTCTCTTCTAGGACATTTACCTCTTCTGGGGTTTCATTTTCTTCTAGAATAGTAGTAGTCTCTTTTGGGACAATGTCCTCTTCTGGGGTTGCAGTTCTAATCGTGTATGTGGTTTCACTAATAGCATTTTTCTGCTATTTTCATTTTCGTGGGTCCTTATCTTTGGAACCGATTATTCTCCCACTCTCATTGTACAATAGTCACTTTTGGGACTACCTTAAATCGAGCGATGCATAAGATGCTGGTATATGGAACTTTGTCACTCTGCTCGTATATGAGAATGCATCTAGTAATTCATTTGCTCTTCTTTGCAAATCAGACTTCAAAATTACATTGACCACTTCAGGAGTCAAAACTTACAATGATGATGCATTTTATATAATTTCTAGTATTACCAGTCTTTCATTATTCTTGTCTCCCCCTAAGACTAGGAATATTTCACCATAAAATCGACAATAAACTTGCTTTGATGTTAATATATCTCCTTTCAAAAACTCTAAACATTTAACAATAGACGAGTAGTTATAGCCAATGTCAATACACAGTCTTCTACATTATTTTGAATGCATTGTGGGGGAGAGGGATATAAGACACACAATCAAACAATCAAATATTGTGAGAAGGGACAAACTTGTTTCTCTTCAGGAGATATCAAGTTTAAGAAACTCAAAATTTTGAAGATTTGACATTTTATTTATAGGGAAGGATTAATAAAAAATGAACACGTGTATATAAAATACATGCTTCTCATATGTTGGAACTACATGTTCCTTATAATAAGACCATTTTTTTATGGTTGAGAAAATATCAAGAATTCACTTCTAACCAAAGTTTTTACAATTGACACATAAAATTCATAATGAGCACTTTATTTGCAATATCTTAGTACAATCTTTTTTCTTGAACTTCAGGTTCACATCTTCTTTAATTGAAGAATATATATAATCTAGCATATGTCAGGAAATTTATCTTCCATTCAACTCTTTCAAAAACCTTCCCTCAGTGTCTACCTACCATTGTGGTATCTTGATAATTTATCTTAATTTAAGCTCATTAAGCATCTGCTCCAAATAATTACCACATAAATGAAGATTCAAAAACCAGTATAAAATGATTTGTTCTCATAATCAAAAGTATAGCCACTAATTCGATGCACTTTGCATATTAACTAGAGCTGCAGGCTCTTATGTGACTAATGATGTTCAACATAACCTATAAATTATGTCCATAAGACAAATATCATAAACTTCGGGTTACGAGTGAATTGTCAACAAATATGACAAATATAACAATGCATCATATAAAACATTTAAATTGCCATCACGAATAAGTGATGAACACAATCAATTCTCCTTGAACAATTTCTAAATATGTATGAAATGAATCTCAAGTTTCATTAGTAATAATCTCATAATAATCTTCTAATGAGAACAAGACGATAGGATCTTCTGGTCCTAATAATAACAGAAACTTCTAGTCCTTCAAATAGTACTCACTTGAGTTCTTAATGATTTTTTTCTTCACATCACAAACTAAATCGTGATAATCTAATTGGTTATGTTTAAAATAAAATTAATTCAGTAAACTTCTGGTTTACGTGAAAAACAAATCTCGATCAAGTGTCATATAATATTCATTTCCACTGGTATCTTAAACATTAATAAAGACACCCTAAACAATAAGGATTTGTCTATACCCAACAGAATATTCGTCAAGGCAAGATAATAACTATTCTCTCAAAATATTCAATATTTATGAGACTTATTAATTCTATTATGCAGCTCTTATTATGCAATGCTCTTCTAGAGCTATCTATAACTTTTGTATAACAAGAAAAATTATATTTACACTTTAAAGAGAAAAGAATCTCTTACATCTAAAAAAATATAATATGTATAATCACTCTTTTGATTATAATATATTTACTACATCATTCTTCAGAAATATTAATGAGGAATAATATATAGATTAGAACTAAGGTCTTGAAATATCAAAACATGTCTTAATAATGAGATTTTTGTTACTAAAAATAAGCCACTTCAGGTGGTAATTAAATATTATAAGACCTTAAGTAATACCTCATATACCCATATATTGTGTTTGATGAACATGATGACTTTTATTTAATTTAGGACATTGTACATTTGTACATCTTAAGGATTTCTTTTTCAGAATTCAATATTCTTCAGGAATATTTAGATTCAAATAGTCAATGTTAAAAAAATGTAATTCTATGTGACCATAATAGTGACTTTGATGTGTCCATATGTATAACCACAATAGTTGTGATAGCCTGTTATATTCATGCAGGTCAATCAATTTTTTTTTCACTCGCTTCAAGGAATGAATATGTAACATGATTTTTTTTTGTCAAAAAAAAAATCTTTCCAAATAATGGAAAAAAATGTAATTAAATACGAGTATAGTATATGAATCCTTTTTTACACTACCACTTTAGAGGAAATTATATTCTCAAATACTATTTTGTAATCTCAAACCACATATAACATGCAATTACATATATTGGTCACATAAATTTTAATGCAACTTAGTATATCACATTAAAATATAATATCATTGCATGAGGATAAAATGCATTGAACAATTTATTTTAAAAAAAATCATTAGGCCATTTTACTTCTGGAAAATGGTAAATAATGCATGACTAAAAAAAATCGATTTTGTTATTCTCTTTGAGAGATCATGAACTTTGGAATATATATCAAATTTGATTTACTTTGAGAATAAAAATTGACGCTTCGATTGAAGTTCTCTTTTATATGTCATATACTCTGTATTTCTTATATACAAATCAACAAAAGCATTTGTCACATTTGGGATCAAGTAATAAAATATGCATTTTTTTCACAAATCTTTCATACCAAAGTACAAAAATATAATCAAATATGTAGTGTATGGAATCTTTAAGTTTCTATACTCCCACGTCAAAAGGGAAATTAAAAACTCAAACATTATTTATAATCTCAAACAAAAAAAACTATGTCTAGATCAGTATATGTCCTATATACTCGATAAGTACAGTTTAAAAGTTTGTCATAAATTAACTTTGATATGAAGCAATATTGCTATTTTAGGATTTTTAAAAAAAATGTATTCCAACATTAACACATCATCATGATATTGGGTGATAATTCAACCGCATAGAACTCCCGACTCCGTAGCAGTTAAACAAGAAAGTTGGTGCCATAAAGATATCAAACATTCAAAATACTCTATAGAAGCAAAATTTCATACAGATTATGATGAACACTTAGTGCATGACTCCCCCCCTGACTATAAACCGAACCATAGGAGAATGGTCTAATTTGATAACAGTTCTAATAACGAACGACAAATTATTTCACAATTCTAGCGACCCAAAGATATACTCCAGGCCGCCATCATAAGGAATGATATTTCATACGAAGTATATACAAATTTGTACAACATGATATTGTTTCAAAACTATAATGATAATTTTGTGTTGAAATAGGGAACATGTCGCAAGCTAACATTTCCAGTAAGAAAACTGAAATGCCAAAAAGGATATGTAAAAGCAAGACAGAGCATTTAAATGTCCTATTTAGATTAAATGTTCGTAGCTTATGAAAAGAAAAGAAAAAAAAATATTCTTAATTTACTATGAGTAAGGATTTCAGTTATGCAGGCAATGAACATAAAAGATCAACTAAACAACATAGAATACAAATCAGGTATCAACTAACATTTATAAAATGCAAGTTTTTTTTTTAGATTTCATATTGAGAGGAGAGGTAGAAAAAAATGAAAATATAGAACCTGGATGACGTTAAAAATCAAACCAAATGGCAGTTGACAAGTCCGATTACAGATCAGCGCTGAATCTAATCGAATTCAGCGGAAGATGCCTCATCATCTTTATCTGTGCATCATCGTTGGGAAGGAAGTTCTTTTGCCGCTGATAAAGCGTGTGGGAACTGGGGAACTGGGCAGGGTAAAAAAAACTACAGACGGGAGTAGTGGGGGCTGATTTACATCCTGGATTGGAACAGCAAACGGCGGTTGAAGAAAAAAAATGAAGGAGAAAGGAAGAGGCCGAAAAAATTAGGGTTTTTGGAGCTGTTTCCTGCTTATAACGTGTTGTGAATTGGGTACTTCATTCATCATATACGGAGGTATTTATACAGGAGGTATAGTCTAAATCAATAAGGAAACAAGATATTCTAAATAGAATGAGAAATATATCTGCCATATTTAACAATTTTGTTATTATTTCTCTTAATTTTATTTACGGTTTTGTATGAGAGCAATGCTAGGGGTACACCAAAAGGTGTACCCCAAATGTACACCACCACTTCTCCACCACACATTTTTATTTACTTATTTTTTTTAAATCTTTTTGCCTTTTTTAGTGGACAAGGAGGGGGTGGGGGACATATGGGATACACCTTTGGTGTACCCCTAGCATTTTTCCTATCTTTAAGAAGTTTATATGAATAAATATTATACTCCCTCCTGTTTAATTTAAATTCCATTAATTTTAAAATAATTTACACGTGCTTTTATTATAAAAAGTTTTTACAGGTAGAATCCCTAAATTACCCCTCAAATGAAACACTCATGCCCTCCTTATCTCAAACTTATGTTAATTCACTCCCACCATATATCCACCAACTTTCTCTTCCACTGCTTTTCATGCATCATTTTCTCCCATCCTTTAATTCATTGCCTTCCACTTTCTTTACTCACTCATCATCTTCTCCTTCTCAATCACCATCAGCCACGTTTGTTCGCTTACTTTCTTTGGTTCATTAATCTTCTCCCTTTTTCTCATATGGTTCTGTTTAATTCGATACCACCCAGTATGTTTTTTTTTTTATATTTAGATTTCAATTTTATCCAAGTATGTTTTTTTAGATTCTGATTTTGTGCAGGTGTGTTTCGTCCACCGTCCAGGTATCTTCTTTGTGCACTCCTTGATTCTATTTTTTCAATCTTATGTTCTGACAACACAATGCAGGAAGGTTCTCTAAACGAGCTAGATGAGACCTTTGACGATGGTTTTGGAACTCATTAGAAGGTTGAAGATGAAGTAACAAGACAGATTTAAAGAGAGAAGGGATTGTATTGATCATTCTTTGCCCCTTAAAGACAAAGCTTTCCGCATACGAAATATATAGCTCTACATAAGAAAAAAAATTCTAGAAATTTCTGCTCAATCTCTTTAGCATCCTTCCATGAAGCATCTTTTATCCCTTGCCTTTCCCATTGCACCAAATATTGGACACCAGCTCTAGCACCTTGCTTGACCAATCTCCTTTTCTATATGGCAATGGGTTTGATTGTTTTCTCCACATTTCTTCATTGCAGCCAGATGGGAATATGTGGTTGTTTAGAAAGAATCCCCTTGAAAAGTTTAAGCTGTGACACATAATATGTGTGATGGGCTTGTGCATCTGGTGGTAACTCTAACTTGTACGCGACCTTCCCCACTTTAGCTAGTACTATTTGAAATGGTCCATGAAAATTAAGAGCTAATTTCTAATTTTTCCTTGGCAGCATGGTTAGGGCTGGAGCTAAAGCCACACCCATTCTCCTACCTTTAGTTGTCTTTGTAGGATTCTACACTTTAATAGGGCATCGGAAATATATAAATTTTGGTCCAAATGTAGATCCACCCAAGACCTTTTGTGATCATTATAAGTTATTGCAGGGGCGGACCCAGAAAATATGTTTAGTGGGTTTATAAAAATTTTAACAGATACAAAATAAAGAACACTAAATGTAATTAATATTAACTCATACAAAACACCAAAGTCATATTACATAATAAAACACAAACATTACAATATCATATTTCTATGTTCCCTTGCTTGAAAATATTAAGGTGCAAAAATCATAATTTGTAAAAAAAAAAATCAAAACAAAGTGCAAAAAAACTCCAAAACGCCTTACTACCTCCAAAATATCTAGGATGCAAAAAAAAAATCACTGCACGCTGCCACTGCCCACAAATTAAACCAAAGTACCTAAGGTGCATAAAACTCCGTAGTATCAAAGGTGAAAAAATTTCCAAAGTATAATTTTAATTATCTAAGGGATATAAATCATATAATATTATAATTAGTATAAATCTAATTATTTAAAGTGCCTTACAGCTCTTAGTTACTGCCTCCCCTGCCACGCCGCCGCCCGCCGGCCACCTCCTCCAGTCGGCGAGTCTTCCGGTGTCTTCCTGCACGCCACCGCAAACAAAATAGAGGAAAATATGTAAGATGGAATTTGAGATAGTGAGATTATCTAATTTGAGATGGGAGGGTTTGAATTGGGTGCTGTGAGGCTGTGATTCCGTCCAAGGGATAAGGTGGCTGGGTGAATTTTTTTTCTTATACCCAAAACGAAGTCGTTTTTAGCATAAAATTTATATAAAAAAAAGGAAAAATTATATCAAATAATCCCACCTTTTCGCGCTCTTTCAAAAATAATCTCACTTTTCACTGTCAACGGAAATAATCCCACCTTTTCGCATGTGTGCGAGTTTTGGGTCACCGTTAAAAAACTAACGGCCACTTAACCGAAGTTTTTGAAAATGCCTGTTTTTTGCAAATAAATGAAAGGTGGGATTATTTTATAAAAATTTACTTTTAACTTTTTCAGTTTTGAATTTAAAATTAATATTTTTTAAAAATATAACAATACACTCTTGTTAGAGATTTGTTTAACGATTAACAAATTTTGTAGTGATTTATAAAATTTATGGGTTCCGTTTCGGAGAAAAAAATATTGTGTCATTTTCACAACTTTTGAATTACTATTTTGGGGAAAAATTTGTATTGAATTATTAAAAAAATCACAAATTGGGTAGTTCCATTTTAGAAAGAAAATTTTATTGCAATATAAGATTATCAATAAAAATTTTAGAGTGTTTATGGAAAAATTGCAATACATCAGAAAATGTAGTGAGTTATAAAAATAAAAGTTCTATTTTAGAGAAAAAAATTGTTGTGTTATTTTCACAACTATTGTAATGTTGTTTCACAAAAAATATTTATAAAGAACTATCGAAAAATGTTCATAAGTTTTGTAGTGCCATTTTTTTAAAAAAATAATAATGTAGGATTATTTTCGGTGACAGTGAAAAGTGGGATTATTTTTGAAAAAGCGCGAAAAGGTGGAATTATTTGAGATAATTTTTCCAAAAAAAAATTGGAGTAATTGCAGGTGACGCCACTTGCACCATAGTGGGTCCGCCCCTGAGTTATTGTTAAAGAGTATTTTTCTGGGCGAGCAAACAAAAATATGTGTAGGTTGGAGGATTGGTCCAAGAGCTAGCCATAAAAGTATATGACTTTCAGTTGAGACACAAGAACAATGAAGAGTGTTCTAGAGAAAATTATACTAGTAATTTTCTCTAGAATATTTCTAAAATATAAAATTTTTGGTGTAAAGAATCAATCTAACAAAACAAATTTTTGTCTCTTAAAAAGGGTTGAGGGCCGAAATTATTAGTGTTAAAAGGGGTGGGATGATGTCCTATTTATAAGGAGCATAATCCTCATTCTAATAATATCATTTTCAAGTTAAATATAATGTTTTGATCAATTCTAATACCTTGTTTGATGCAAGACGATAAACTAGGGTGTTAACACTCGACGCTAGGCCGCTATTTGTTATTTAAATATGATGATGATTATTATTATTTATTGATTATGACGATTGAGCCTTGATTAAATAATATCCTGATTAAATGATGACTATGAACGACTAAGGCTCTCAAGAAAAACTCTAAGATAGACTTCATGTGATCAATTTAGTTAGGCCTTGCAAATATGATATCTGATGGCTCGAGTTAAAACGTATACAAGATCTACAAACCAAACTAGAGGATTACTCGTTTGGAATACTACCTAACCCGACGGTGAGCAGACCGATGTTCAGTTTTTGAGTGTGACCTATAAAACTCACATGATAGATCATGATTTTGTAATCTGCCTTAAACTAATTATAGTTTAAGAGTCTTGTTATCAATAAACCTTAAATTAATTATAGTTTAATAGCCTCGTTATCAATATAAATTAGTTTTAGACTAAGAATAGTTTAAGAGCACTTTTTTGATTTGGCCTTAAAGAGAGAATTCCAAAATGGTAATTTGTGAGTATGTGTTTTCCAAATTTCTATTGAAAATAAACTACTTATATTGAGGTGGCACTAAAAAAAATGAGAATAATGCTTAATGGCCTTCGCGGATTGGGTACTTTGGTAATTACAATCATCGAGATTTAGAGAATTTTCCTTAATGGCCTTTGCGGATTGGGTATGTTTTCAAATTGGTCCATTTAGACATAAAAGCTCATTAAATATAGACCATTAGTTTTATATTTTCTAGTATGAGAATACTATTAAAAAAACTAGTAATTTGATTTTAATAAATTTGAAAGTAAACATTTTTTATAGTTTAATGTAAATAATGTAAATAAAAATTTTAATTTGTATCTATTTTCTCCTTTCATTCGGAAATAATGTTCATCTTTAGATCCTCGAAAAAGGCTCATCCTTAGTTTAAAATGTTTGATCGGAGCTGTTTTCAAATCAATATAATTGATAATTGGTGAAGAATTTTAAAAAATATACCCGGGGTGAATTATAAACGGACACGTGAAGTTCCACAAATTAAACAAGTTGGCGCATGAATATTTTTTAAATCTATCAACAAAGGGAGTACTCCCTCAGTCCCACATAGATCATCCCATTAGCCCTTTTTATTTGTCCCACATAGATCTTCTCATTACCTTTTTTAATAATTAAAATACCACAACTACCCCCACTTACTTTAATTATTACACCTTTTCCACCTTATGTAATACACCCCACCCATTTTCATTAAGGTTATTTTGGTAAACTTTCACCTTTTTTTAACTCTCCTTAAAACCGCAAAAAATCAAAATGAGAAGATCTTAGGGGGACGGAGGGAGTATTATTTAGTCATAATAATTTCATAATTTCTAACCAGTAACTGAACCACCCAAATTCAAATAGGGATGACTACTTAGGAATTTATATAGTTTAAACTTTTAAGTCTAATAATCCAACTTATCCAAATTAAAAAAAAAATCCACTGATATGAAAATTAAACTCCAGCATTCCAAAACATCTATTTTCACCTCAATGTTTCTTCCTGTTTGGTCTATTCAAAGTTTCTTTCCAGCCAAATCTTCAAGGGTTAGACTTAAGGAATCGACTGAACCCTTCTTCACTTCCTCTCCACGAGCAGCAAGGAGGTCCTCTATGCTCCCCGGCTGTCCAAACCACCCCAGCCGGTCTGCAATTAGGTGAAGGTTGTTGCACCCACCACAACGCACCACAACCACACCTTTCTCATAAGATTCACGGCACACAGTCTTCGCAGACCTTGTTTCACATACCTTACACGTATAGATCATGGCAAGGTCATGCCTAGGAGAAGCCTTCAGGCTAGAAGTAGCACTGTCTTTTAGAGCACTATAGGAATCCAACTCCGGGTCTTGCTGTTCTTTTCCTGTGGGACTCTTGTTCATTAAGCTGCAATCTGCTTTCTTTTGGAATTGCTCAGATCCATGGTCAATAAGTTGACTGTTTGTCCGGATTGTCCTTCTCAGGTACTCATGTATGTTGAAAGCAGGAATTCCTGATGAAGATAATTTGGAATGTTCTGCACGCATGTTTTAGTAAATGAAAATAAGCACTGAAATCAAAATATGATAAAAAATAGATGAAATAAAATATGAGCAAAGCGCTCCTAACAAAAACATGCCTATTTTGTTTAAATCAAGAGACACTATTGTCAAAAACATGCCTTTTTTGTTAAATTGAGGATACTGTAAAACAAACACAAACAACAAATACAAATAACTTCAACATTTATTCTTACCATAATACTCTCTCATTCAATTTTGTAAGAACAACAAACATCATCATACTCACAACTCCATAAAATGTTGTCAGAAATTTAAGATCAAATGTCATGAAGGAAGATTACATTGAGGTGTAATGACAATTAAGGGAGAGAATTGCTGACCACAAGTTCATATTCAAACTTTGACAGTTTTGAAGGAGACGTGTTCTTGTCAAACAAATATAGTCACAGTTGACCAGTTGTAAAACATTCACTGAGGAATGGTATGTGGTGTGCCTAAAGAGATATGTAAAAGCGTCATGAATCAATAATGCTTGATTCTACAATTAAAAATCAAGACCACAACTACGTGACATGGGCTTCTAAATATTACTCCGTAGTAAATTTAATAATCCCTCCGTCCCTAACTACACTCAAACTTTCCCTTTTCATCCATTCCAAAATAAGTGATGAGTTCCCCTCCGTCCCAATTTCTAGTTTATATAGAGTTCAATGCCCTTATAATTATAATCCTAGTCTAACTAGGATACTCAAGTAATAATATCATTGTATAACTCTAATTCAAGTCTAAGTAGGAACTTGATTAAATACAGAAACTCTCTATCCTAATCCAAGTAGGATATCCCTAAGCGCCACAAAACTTGGGATTCGTGCATCTAGTGTAGACCAAGAAAGCAAGAACCCGCTTTCAAATAAAAAGAAGGCAAGAACCCATCATTCTCTTGCCCTTCAAGAATCGCCTTGTCCTCAAAGTGGAGACTAGGGTACTGCTCCCTTGGCATGTTGACAGGCTCCCGGGTAGCATCTTTGGCAAATTCGACCATTCTTGCCAGCAGACCAACTCTAATGTAGAACCTCTTTTGGCTCAATCGCTCATTCTCCATCCTTGATGTGACATGGCAAAGTGGAAATGACATCATCCCCCTTGCCTACTCTTCTTTGCAGCAGAGAAACATGGAAAGACAATGTGTTCTTGCTGTTTCAGGTAGTTGTAGTTGGTAAATTATCAACCCATGTTTCAGCACAAGAAATGGCACAAAGCATATGCTAGCCAGCTTTATGCTCTTCTAGCAATAGATTATTTCTTGTAAGGTGAAGGTCGTAGCAATTGATATGCTCTGGGCAATGTCGATCAGCTAATTGCTTCATGCAATTCCTTGAAATGTCAAGATGTTCTTTTAACTCCCTTAAAGCGGAAATTGGCTGATCCATTAGACTGCTGGAACAGCCATTGTTCATGAGGTTGACCAGGCAATAGGCGTTAAAATCTAGATATGCATCTTTAAGGGAGTTGTTCCTATGGAGGTGTGATATGTTGTGTCGTACCGATATTCAGCCCAAGCTAGAAATTGCTCCCGCTGTCGTGGTCTCAAAAAATAGAAAACATCTGAGATATTTTTCAAGGCATTTATTTATAACCTTTGTGGCTTTGTTTGCCCATCTATTTTTGGATATAAGGCCTGAACTTATATTCAGTTCAGTTCTTTGCATCTTAAATAATTCCTGCCAAAAATTGCTGAGAAAGGTTTGATCTCTGTCCAATACAATTGATTGTGGAACCCCATGTAGCTTCACCGCTCCTCTTTCACCAGTATTTCGGGAGCTTCCTTCGCTGAAAATAGGTGTGAAAGAGGCGTAAACTGAGCATACCTGCTCAAGCAGTCCACTCTCCACAACCACAAGAATGGTGTCTTTCCCTCTTGGTTTAGGCAAGCCTTCAATAAAATCCATTATGATATCAAACCATACCTTATCCAGAATGGGCAAAGGTTCCAGCAGTCCGGCAGGCATTCTAGAATCAGCTTTATTATGCTGACAAGTATCACAGTGCTGCGCATACTTGTGCACATCTTTGATTCAAATGAAGTGACCTAAATACTCAACTTCTAGCTTGAAACAGGTGAGATGTTGATCTTACTTTCTCTAATACCAATTGATGAGATCTCTTGGTATTGCTTGTGTGTTCAGGCACCTTTTAAAGCTGAAAGCCACAACTGTTCATATTGATGATCATATCTAATAACAAGATGGTGCTAATATAGATTTTTTCTAATTACAATCCAACTCTAATTATAGTCTAACTAGGATTTCTAGTCTAACTAGGATAATCAATTAATAATAGATGGACAGTTGATACCTTTGCATCTACAATCAACTAATTTACTACTCCGTATTAAGTAATTGATACCTTTGCATCGACATTCTACAATGGTAAAATTAGTTGTTTATAGATGCCAGGTATAAATTTACTATTCTCAAATGTACATATTCAATTCTTAATTAATTAAGGTATGTTTTACTCCCTCCGTCCCATAAAAATCTTCTTACTTTATTTTTCATCCGTCCCATAAAAATCTTCCCTTCCTAATAAAGTTGAAACTTTGTGGCTAAGAAACTTTCTCTCCTCTTAACCAATTCTAACCGCACCTTTTTCATTTTCCAATACTTCCAATAAACTTAGAGAAAGTCAAAATGAGAAATTTTAAATGGAAATGAGGGAATATTAAAATTCATAAAAACTTATAATGTAAAACTTTTTAACAAGACGAATCTAACAAGATGGTGAAATGAGAGAGCTTGAATGGTGTGAGTTTTTAAATGTTAAGATAATTTTGGAAGAAAGAATTATTACATTTGAATAAACAAACATATACATATGCTAAAAGTTAGTTTCAGCCAAAACCAGTAAAAAAACTAAAAGTTGGCCGAAAAGCCATTTTCCAACACACCCAATATTGGCAGAATGAGACTAAGACCATGAGTAGCGCTCCACCGCCACTCACTCCAAATCAGCAGTCAGCCAGTCACTCAGCGTCACATTAGCGCTGACTGCACTCACCTTCTCACTGACTTCACACCCATAGTACTCCACTTCCACTACAATGACTACACAATTTATAATATTTTTTAATATTTATCTATTTTTAATTAAATTAAATTATATCTTTTGTAATAAAAAAATCAATTATTTTTATGTTTTATTTAATTCCTATTTTTTTGTTTTATCTTTTACATCCAAACTCTTTTTTTATTTTTTTGGTTTTATTGTTTTCCTTTCCGCTCAAACCATTTTTTGTTTTTCTTTACTTTTTTTTATATAATGTTGTTATGACACAATCTGAAAAAAGAAAAATATTAAGTAAAACTTTTTTTGCACAAGTTTTTTTATAGCAAATAAAAAAACATAAACTAACTTTTTTTGGCAAAAAAATATAAACTAACTTAGTTCAAAAGGGGAAAATATAAACGAAACATAATTTATACTTAAAACATGTTTCATTCCCAAAAAAAATTATAATAAAACAGAGTTTGTTCAATTCAAAAGTGTTTAGGCAAAAATAGTAGCGCGACATAATGTCAAAATTATATATGCAATATTGGTATCGTTGGGTAGACCTTGTAAAGAAATTTCCGACAATATATTATTTGTCAAGTAATGACTTATAAACAAAAAGTTATGAACAAAATTGACGTTATTGTAAAAAAAATTAAATGAAATGATTTAATAATATAAACTAAATAAATAACATAATAATCTAACAGTCCTGCGCTTCATTCCCGTGGCCATGGCCATAGGCATAATCACGTGAAGCAATCACAGGGGCCAGGGGGCAGTGTTCACCTGGGAAGCATGCTTATGTGGCATTGCCACAGAGGATCACGATCGTGAAGAGGTGAGGCACTACGAACAGCCTAAGCATGGTAGATCAGCCACTAATACTAGTATTAATTAAGAATGACAAAAGATAAAACCAGGTCATTAAAAAATTTCTACAGAATTCAACCTAGATAGCAAAAGAGCAGTGCAATCCAATGACTATTCCTGAGATTTTAAAATACAACCAACAACTGAAACTGTATTCTTAGCAACATGGACAATTTTCCCTCTGCGCTACAATTTTGGAAAAAAAACATTGGGTAGCAGTTTTCACTTCTTTGCAGCAAATATGTGAAATAACTTAGTCCATCAAAAGGTAGTAGTACCTTTAGAATTAAACACTGAAAAACACTATCCTAGTCTAACAATGAAAACATGTCAACACTCTTCCTCCCTAATGCCATGGCGAATATTATCTCCATCTCCAAACATCAATCTTTGCTTAAAACCAACAAGAATTCAGGCTTCGGGGCTCTTAAAATTAAAGACGCATCAATCCCATGTCATACACACAAGAAAAACCCCAACCAACTACCGTATTTACTTACTTAGCAGACGGTTACCTCTTGAATTGAATAGTAGCAAATAATAGCTTTCACTTGATGATTGGGAAAAGGGAGGGTTACCTCCTGAGATAGAAGAAGGTTGGCACCGCCTAGGAACTAAGACGGGAAGTATTCGACTGTATAACCTTAGGGCAGCCATGGAAACCCTTCACCAAACGAAGGAAGGGACAACGATCGAGTACAAAAACGAGATCGCTAGGTTATAATTAATTGCGAAAATCAACAGGAGAGCAGTCTCGCTTGTGGGAAGAAAGAATTGAGAGAAACGCTCTGTTGATGAAGTATTCGACTGTATAACCTTAGGGCAGCCATGGAAACCCTTCACCAAACGAAGGAAGGGACAACGATCGAGTACAAAAACGAGATCGCTAGGTTATAATTAATTGCGAAAATCAACAGGAGAGCAGTCTCGCTTGTGGGAAGAAAGAATTGAGAGAAACGCTCTGTTGATATATGTTAGGCCTAGGTAGAAGATAGTACTTATTCTCAAATAAACTACTAATGTTAGGCCTAGGTACAAAATAGTACTTATTCTCAAATAAACTACTACTTATTCTTATATAAATTTAAATTTTCATTTTAAAATACGTAGTACTCATTTTGGCAAAGATAGTATTCATTTTAAAATAAAGAAGTATTCATTTTTACACATTCGTCTAATATAATTATAATAAATAGCTTAGTGTTCATTCTTAAAAAAACAATATTCATTCTCAAATAAGGAAAATTTCATTCTGAAACAAAGTATTGTTCAATTTTTTCACAAGTAAAAAGTTTAGTACCATCATCAACTTCTTCCTCTATTCGATTTGTTGCTACTCATTTATATTTTCTGATCATGGAGATTTTAAAACTCAGATCTATTCATGTTTGTATTGAATAAGAATATGATAATTCTCATAAGTGCTGGTACTCGTTCTCAAATCTGCTGATATTCATTGTCATATATAATAGTTCTCATATATGTTCTGGGCATTGGATAAAAAGCTTACAAAATTTACAAAAATACCAGGTTGTACCTAAAGGAAGGTACAGCTGGATGTACGATATAATTTGCTAGTTTTTAGATGTCCAATCGTCAATTCTACCCGATTTGGACGTATAAGGGCCTGATCAGAATTTATAATATTCGAATCTGAATCAAAAAATTAAATATTCGAAACCGATTTGAATATTAATTAAACCGAACCCGACTCTTGTCGAGTCGGGTTTGGATCAATATATTTGACCAATTAAACCCATAATCAACCCGATTAAACCTGTGTATCTGACTTTCAATAAGTTATAAACACATTAAATTCCCTTTCAAAAAAACACATTCAATTCCTATATTCCATGTATTTTTTATACACATGTTTTGAATGTTTAAAAACTTATTACATTTCTTTGTGTTTTTTTTTTTTGTGCATGAATCTTGTGTGTTACCTTTATGTTATTTTCATTTTACTCCGTATATTATTAGTTGAAGCTTGTTGTTTAATTATTTTTTTAGGGTTATTCGGTCAAAATTATTTTTATTAATATCTTAAAATTTAAGTCATCTTTAAAATTCTAAATTTTTAATGTATTTCAATCTAAAAATTTTCATGAATACTTTTATTTGTATTCAAACCCGAATTTGACCATAACCAACTTGACCAAATCTTAAACCAAATTTGAATCAAATAAGTAATTATCTTAAAACGACCCGCAAAAATTAATTCTGAACACAACTTAAGTCGGGTTAGGTTTCAATATACTCAAACCCGACCAAATCCGACCCGTTGCCATCCTTACCTATATTCTGTTGAATTTCCAATCGGCAAGGGAAACACAAGAGAGAGAAAAGGGTTTACATAATATTATGGGATGTGTGAAAAGGATTCTGTTGAATTTCCAGTGCTTTAATATTATGTGTTATTTATGTTTGGGGTTTTGGGCTCCGTATTAACTTAACGTACCTGGCCCAAAACGCACTTTCTGAGCTCACGGGCTCCAAATCCAAATCCGATCACACCGTTGGATTTGTTCCGTTGAATCTTACAAAACGGTATAAACCTTATCATCAAACAAAGAATATTTCATATTTTCCACCGAGTCCATCTTAGTAATTAATTAACTATTTTGATTAATTAATTAATTATATATATTATATATTATATTCGGCACTACATATATATATATATATATATATATATATATATATATATATATATATATATATATATATATATATATATATATATATATATATATATATATATATATATATATATATATATATATATATATATATATATATATATATATATATAGGGATTGGTTCAAGTGAGAATGCACCTTAGTGAAAGAAATAAGAATAAAATCTAGCCTTTGGATCTGATGCATCGTGCGGCTCAGATTGCATCCTGCACTCACATTTTGAGATAGTGCATTTTCAAGAAATTTTGGTGCATTTCGACATGATGCATTTTCAAACCATTTTCATGCACCGAATTTTGATGCAATCCTGACCCTTAGATCTCACAATCTAAAGCAACAGATTCATCTTATTTCTTTCATAAGATCGCATTCTCACCAGAACCCAAAATCTATATATATATATATATATATATATATATATATATATATATATATATATATATATATATATATATATATATATATATATATATATATATATATATATATATATATATATATATATATTATATATATATATATATATATATATATATATATATATATATATATATATATATTATATATATAGGAGTTGGTTCCTGTGAGAATGGTGCTTGGTGAAAGAAATAAGAATAAAAGAGAGTCATTCGATGAGATGCATCGAACGGAGATCATTAAACACAGATGAAATCACTAATATTCAATTTAAAAGGAAGGAATTAATTACAACGCACCAATTTAGGAGAAAGTTAACTATGAAGGGCATTAAGGTAATACTATGTATCTTAATGCATAACCAAACGTGATACCGTATGGTGTATTGAGGAGAATTTTATTATATTAACATATAAAATTCATTTTATTTAATTATTGTACATAACCTTTCGCATACAACTCCATTCTTGACAAATAATATGTCGTTGGAAATCTCTCGTCGAGATCTACCAAATGACGCCAATGTTGAATACAAAATTTTTATTTTTTTCTTCTCACATTTCAAAGCTAAGTAATAAAAGTACATTTATACATACTTTTTTCTTATATAATTTTTAGACTATTTTTTGGGATGTTACACACTCTCTCAATGCTACTCCTTTCGTCTCAAATACATCTAATTTAGGAAATGATTTTAAATATCCCCTTTTCCAGATTTATCTCGACAAGATGCACTCTGATGTGATGTGCATGCACTGTGATGACCGATATATGCATTGTGATTTGTTCTCCAGATTTTATTCAAATTTCATTCTATTAATTTATGGATTAGCCAAGAATGACTCCTGCATGACTTTGTATTCGATGAGAAAGTCAGAGAATGCATTATATTCCAAATAGTTGTAATATAGGTTTTGAGAAATAGTTTGTCTATGCAGGATTCGAACCCACATATGTAGTACATACTGCTCTACCATTTGAGCTAATAGGCAATGATTTATTTTTTCAAAGAGACTCCCATCACTTGGACCTATTATATACATATTGTAATCTATTAAAATTTGCATCATTCAATGTGTTTCCAACCCCTATTCAAATGTATCACAGAATATGTTAAATGCATCATCGTTTGCATAAAATTTTCTATTTAGAATATACAAACGCATCATCTTTGGCTAGAATGATTTCATCGAAATAGATGCATTTTACTTTGATTCTAAGAATGCGCAGTAACAGGGAATACATTATCCTTAGATTTTGAGAATGCATTGTATTCTCATCTAAATGTATTACTTTAACGCCAGTGTTCATTGTGCATTCTCAGATAGTAAAGTACTCCCTCCATTCATGAAAACATAGGAGATTTTGATTTTTAGGAATTTAAGAGAGTGTATTTTGGTGTTGAGTTTTTAAAAATGTCTTTAAATGTGATCGGTAAAGTAGAATTTTATAGGTAGATTAATAGTGAATAGATGTGATGTGATAGGTAGGTCAAGAATTAGTGGGAAAAAAGTGACTTTTTAGTAATAAAAATAAGAAAAGTTTTTGGGATGGATGAAAAAAGAAATGAGAAAGGTTTTCAGTGATGGAGGGAGTACTTAACATTAACAAAAATAAGTACATCCTGGAACACCAGAATAATGCATCTTGGGAATGAAAAAATGCAACATGGTTACACAAAATGAAAACAAACTCAAAAAAAGAATTCTCGATAATAGAATTTGAGTTCTCGATTGAAAGCTGCGATCAACTATAACTCATCACTTAAAATTATTCAAGTGAATTAATTGATTGTCATACATGACACATATGATATTCAATGATATTAATAAAAATTGTGATAAATCCCTACCATCGGAGAAGATAAAATAGAACAAAAATAGACTAAAAATTGTTGCCATATTTGATCTGTAGAAAACGAAACAGAAGATGTGAATGGCTAAAATCGTGGGCTAATTATTGGGGAAGAACCTAAATAGATAATAGAGAGAAAACTTGTTATGAAAATCCCAAAATGGGCATGACGATATCCCTACTAAATAGGTAAAATCCAGAAGATTGGGCGGCCAAGATGCGTTCTCATTTCTCTCATAAGATCCTATTCTCACCTGATCTTAATTCTCTCTCTCTCTCTCTCGCTATATATATATATATATATATATATATATATATATATATTATATATATATATATATATATATATATATATATTTGTGTGTGTGTGTATATATATATATCACAACTATATATTTAATATTACTCCCACTAGTATAGTATACTACTCCCTTACAAGTTATAAGTGTATGACCCTTTAGGTATCCATAACACTGCCAATGATATTAACATAAATTAATATCATAGATAATAAGCGGTATCTAGCAACACATTATTACCCCTAGATTATGAAAAAGACGTTCATGTCATCAATATCTTCTATGACACATGATGTTCTATAACTATTATCCTTCTGTCCTAAATGTCATGATTTAACACAAGGCATGGGATGTGTATCCTTGTATAGTTTTTTTTTAAGTTAGTATCCTTGTATAGTTAAATCAGCTATTACTGAATCTCAAGTAGACTGGCAGGGATAAGATATTTATCAGTCTCTAGATAGAGACATACCGGGCATGGCCATGCAGCACTTTCCCAAATTCTACTATTCAGTGGATCCATGACATTATATTTCTATACAGTAGAAGGGACAAATTCTATATCTGTTATTCACATCTCTAAATATGCTTAGCGGCATACCCAACACATAACTGTACGTCTACCAGTATTTCAGATAACATTAGTTATGAATCAAAGCATACGGCCCCACATATCAGATAATGTAATAACTTCAAGTTTGAGGATAGTTATAACAACGTCGAATTGAGAACACTAATAAACACATTACTGTACATCCATATAGTATTCTCAAGATGGGTCAATCAGTCACATATTATCATGTAATATGCACCTACTTGTCTTGATACGTATGACGTCCGTATTATCATAAAGTGCGACTAGGGACATTCTAGAGATAGCCTTCATCAAGAAGTAACAGTCTCATAATACAAACATCGTAGTCCTCATCTATGTTATTGAAGCTCTATCGTCTATGGACTAAAACTGTGTTATGTTACACGAGATATAAAACATACTTTAATGCCTTTCATTCATGATAAAGTGTACAGTTACATAAGTATTTAATTGCTGCTAGGGCACCTAAATACAATAAAGCAAAGTTCGGGAGAAGTGTTTTTGATATAAAATGGTATTAGTTTCAGGGGGAACATACAACAGCGATGTTTGATTACCAACATTGATGTATTTGAGAGGCACGCTAATCAACTTTACTCAATTAGTCTGCCAATAGTGATGTTGCCCAAGCAAACTCAAACCCTCCAAGCTAAAGCTACTTTACTCAAGAGGATACCAAATAACATTGTTTTGTATTAAACAACATTGACTTGCATATTCCGTCTTGGTTTGTCATTATCAAAAAGGGGAAATTGTTGGAAAACATTTTCACATTGACGTTTTGCTAATGACGATGTTTGCTTCTATTTAGGTTTTGATGTTGACAAACCGTCGAGAACATGAAACAAAATGAAAAGATGCAAAGGCATATAAAAAGTTCTTTGAAGGCATTGATGTTTTTAGAGACGACGACATAGACATTTTGAAGACATTGTCTAAAGACTTAGGTTTTTTTGTTACAAGCCCATTTAATTCTTCTAAGTCTTGGCTCCAAACAAAATAATTTTTCAGGAATCAAACTAGTGTTTTCACAAATGGTTTTAAGTTTCCAAAACTCTCGATTCTTGCCCAACCAAAACCATAATCATCGGCGTTGGTTATTGGTATTGATTTTAGCCAAATGGTTTTTGAATTTTTATCTTTTGTTTTTAATTCTGGACACATTTTAAGGGTTTCTAAATGATTAGTTTTTAAAAACCATAACCCTTGATTTTCGGTGTTGGTTTTCGTCATTCGACGCTAGTTATCGGCGTTGATTTTTGGCGTCCGAATCAACCAAGTTTTTTCAACGGTTTATGATTGGTTTTTATTTCTCAGAATGTTTAAATGGTTTCCCAATTAAACTTTCTAAAAACCACTTTTGGTTTTTGGCCGATTCTCAAAAACCATGAAAACTACTTTTAACTTGGTCATTCGTGGTTTTCACATAAACATTGTGGTTTTTAAGTGTTATACTTGTTTTCTACCTAAAATACATTAAATAAGTGTTTCCAAAACTTGGTTTTTAATATGGAAAACTTAAATTTTTAACATGGGTTTTCAGTATTGGCTGGCAAACCATGATTTTGGCATCTAGACTCAACATCGATGTTGGACTTTGAACATCATTGTTTTGGCCATGGCAGTAGGTTTCAGAACACTGATGTAGGAGTGTAGGACTTTGAACATCAATGTTTTGGCCAGGTTGGCTCACATCTGTTTTTGGCAGTAGGTTTTTGAATAGCAATGTGCACTCGTGAACATCAATATTTTCAAATGACCGTTGGTGTCTTTAAGACAAAATCTTTCTATTTTGAAAGTCAAACACCCTAACATCGATGTAGCCTTCAAAACATCGATGTTCTCATGACAATTAGCCATTTCAAAAGGAATGTCAAAGCCAAAATAACTAGGTTCACTATATGAACATCGACATTAGGCAAGATTTTAGTAGATCAACTTTTGATTTGATTTCCATAAATCATGCCAATCAACCCTAATCTTCTCCCAACCGTTGCACCTTATTTTTGGGTATAAAAAGGGTCTCTTGGGTCTACTTTGAACAACCATTCCTCACACATTTCATAACTTTACCTTGCATCCCTTCATAAACTTTTTACATAGTTTCTTAGAGTCATTTTTGAGAATTGAGTATGTTCTTGATCTAAATTAGTTTACTCATATTCTATTCTTTAAGAGAGTTTTTGTTCTTGGGTGATTGAGTGTTGTAAACACTTGAATGGAGGTTTTTCTCTTGGTTGTACGAAGGAAGGGTATATTCCTTCGGGTTCAAGTCCTGAAGTGCGGTATCTCCGAGCAAGTGTGTTGAGGCTCGTGAGACTCGACTTCTCAGGTTGTAACAGTTTGTTAAGCACTCGTAAGCTTAATGGAAGTACTGTAGCTTAAGAGAGTCTCTCGAGAGACATGACGTAGCCACAAGTTGTGGTGAACCAATGTATATTGGTGTATTCTTTTCTTACGTTTTTAAACAAATTTCACACGTTTTTCGAAAGAACGCAATAATTTAATAACAGATAAAATATTATGATATCTTTAATTTATAATTAATACAGAGTATAATTATAATGAAAATTTTTTTAATAATATATAACATTATAGTAGTATATTACTGACTATATGCAACATTAAATAATATAAAATAAATTTTTTATATAACTATTATTATGCAATAATAAAAAAATAACATTACTTTTTAATATTTTTATGAATTTATCTAGTTTAATATAAATATATTTTATCTAATTATACTTGATTAGATCTGATTTGTTTTGATCACTTTTGAACAAATCAGATGTGATATAATTTAATGTGATTTTAATACGAGTAAATTCCATAATTAGTCCTTTATAACAGGGGGTTTCCCTATTTAGTCTTCTATTATCAAATATTACCACAGTGGTCCTTCTTTTATAAGTATTTTTCCACAAATAGTCCTTTTTTATCTTCTATCATGTTCGTGTTAATTTGAGGGCTAAAAGTGTAATTTCACAATGCCCTCTGGGATCGGCTCTAGGTTCATCTGTCTGATCACCTACGGACAGCAAAAAGAAAAACAACGCTATCCGCTCAGCATTGACGCTGAGTGGTACTCCATTGTAGCACAAGAATAAACATAATAATTCAACAATTGAGATCGTGCATATGTTTATCCTTTTAATAAAAATCAATTCAACTTTACGTTCGGTTCTTTAGACGGTTGACCAACAGTCAACTTATTTTCTTTCTTTTCAAAACGATTTAGGTGTTACGGGTTTCTCATGAACTCTTTGACCACCGGTCAAACCAATTTAGACTTTCACCAAAGTCAAACCACTTAACATTTAATGCCTATGACGGAGATAGCCTCAATCCGTAATACCGAAGATAGCCTCAATTCGGTGGAGGTAGGATCCCTCGGGCGATACCCTAAACCCAAGATCACAGACCCTCGTGCGCACGTCTTAACCTCACTGCCCTGCAGCCGCCCGAGCAATGGCCAGTTTCTATGATCGACACAATAAACCAATTGACCTTAATCACCGATTAGAACTAATTAATTAACTTAACTAATTCATTAAAGTCTTGGATTTAACCATCCGGTCAAACCTACGTCGACAGAATATCCAGTCAAAGCCTAAGTCAAACGTGACCTAACCCAAGTCAAAGTCAAACCTGTTCAGTCAATTCACAATCCTCAACAATTCAATTCAAATAATCAATTTAATTCAATTAACCAATTTAGCCAAATTATAGCATAAACACATATAACGATCCAAACCATTAAATCTATTCTAAATGTTATTAACTTCATAGTACGGACCTGGATTACGCCGAAATCGAATCGATAGCTCGAACGGAAGACAAATCAACGAAATCAAACGAACGGGTCAAATCGAGTCAAAATACGAAATCGACCAATCAATCCGGCGTGGAGGTTAATCTGCCGGCGATATCAACTCGGGGCAGCGGCTGGATGCGGCGACGGTGACGGACGCCGGCGACAGTGGCGTAGCGGCAGCTCGACGGCGGTGAGCAGCGACTGGCGGCGCTGCAATCGACGGCGAGGAAGGACGCCGGCTGTGGAGGCGACGTCTAGCGCTCGGCGTGACAGCGCTGCAATTCGTCGGCGATGATGGCGGATTTCCGGCGAAGGTGAAACAGCGGCTGGAGGCTCGGCGACGGCGGCTGGCTGGGGAAGGGCGACCGGCGATGAGCGGCGACGCCGGCGGCTGGCTGCTCCAATTGGACGGCGACGAGGAGCGGCGGCTACTGGCGAAGGACACAGCGGCGGCGACCGATTGGTGAAGGGCGACGCCGGCGGTTGGCTGCTCCAATTGGACGGCGACGACCGGCGGCTGGCTCACGGCGGCGATGCTGGCTGGGGAAGACGAAGAAGAAATCGAAGAAGAAGAAGAAGAAGAAAGAAGAAGGACGGACGAAGGACGGAAGAAGAAGATAAGGATTGTGTGGCTGAGGTTTAGGTTTATTTAATGGTCCCATTCCTAAAAGGATTGGGCTTCGGACCCAAAATACCTGATTAAATGGTCATAACATGAGCTCCATAACTCCGATTGGCGAGCCGTCTGAACCGACGCGATCACAAAAATATTTCCTACGAGATGACATAAAAGTTGGGCTTAAAAAACCAAATTATAATTTTAACCCCTTTTTGGGCCCAGTTCGTAATCAATTGCTCTAACAATTTAATTAATTCTTTTAGGCCAGGTTTCGGGGCGTTACAGTTTTTGTCATATACAATTCCAAAGGCTGTTCCGTTTGCGTTGTTTGTGAATTACAGTCGCTTTATACTACAACCATAGTCTACAAATGTGGTCTTTCGTCGCAATGCTAGCCACATTCATAGTCATTATTTTTGTGTTTTCCGCTTTACCAATATCAGAACACGTCACTAGACATAATGTTGATGTCAAATTATACTTTTAGCATTTAAATTAACACAAACATGGCAGAAGATCAAGAAAAGGACCATTTGTGGAAAGGCACCCTTAAAAAAGGACTACAGGAGTAATATTTGATAATAGAGGAGTAAATATGGAAACCCCCATATTATAAAGGACCAATTATGGAATTTACTCTTTTAATACAAAGTAAAACTAAATTATAAATTGAAAAAATAAAAATGAATGGAAAGAAGGGAGGATTATTTTTTCACGAGCCACCTAAGTGAACTTCACTTTCTGTACGAACGCAAATTATGTGGTACCGCCGATTGTACCATTTTTTTGATAGAGCCAATAAATAGATCAGAGGAGAGGCGCAAGGATGAAGAGGAAACCAACAAAGAGAAGGCCGGAAACTGGATGATGAGCAGTGATCGACGACATATGAAGGTGGTGGTGGCAATGATGGTGGCTCCGCAACCCTAGCCGACGAGTCTTCTGTAGAAGATAGAGGTTTGAGGTTGTTGGACATGAGTTCAAACCCCTTTATTATTTTTTGATATATTTTTGTTTTGATAAATGACAAACATGATGATTAAATTCAATCGATATTCGAAAATTTATTTTTCGTATCGAGAAAAGCAAAGAAGGGTATCAAGAAGTTTACGGCGATAAAAATCAACGCTCACCCCTACACAGATTTTTTGAAGTGAAGTGAAGACTCCGAAAACTTTTTAATTTTTATTAAGTCTAGAAATTCTTGTAGGGATGACAATAATTTTTGCATAAACAAATTAATTTTTGAGGGATAAAAATTATTTTTTTGAGTCAGTTGAAAAAACATTTTTTCTCTGTCTAAAAATTATTTTACTGAGTCAGTTTCAAATATTGTGTCAAATTTCTTAAAATTCTTTTTAAAGATACACAATTTTTTGGTAAGAAAAATATTCTCTAAAGAATTTTTTCTTGTACATCGTTTGACACACAAAATATTTTTGGGACTCAATTTCTACACCAAAATTCAAAATATTTAATTCAAATTTTGAATTTGAATTAATTCTTTTCAACCCATTTGATTTGTTTGTTTATGGGAGCCTTATCATATTCAAATTCTTGTCCAAAACAAGTCATTAAGCTCCAAATATCCATCACACTCGCATACATGTCTTGGGTCCTCATGTTTGAGGTCTATTCATCAATGGATCGATCCATTTGTTAGGATCGATCAACGTGATTTGTGCTCAGGGATTGGGATCGATCCATTTCTTCGGATCGATCACTTCATTTTCGGAATTCCATCGGTGGATCGATCCACCGAAGCCTTGCAAAAATTCATTTCCAGAATTTTGGTTCCAGAGGATCGATCACCTGCTTTTGACACAAATTTATTTTCGGAAGTTTACTCGAGATGATCGATCTTTTGCCTTGGATCGATCCCCAACACTCCAATCTGTCAAAATCACCTCTTCCCTACTTCTAACGGATTTATTTCTTTCCCCCCTATAAAAACACTCATCCCCATTCATTAAAAACACATCTCTTGCACTCCAATATCTTCTTTGATCAATATTCAGGTTTTGCTTTCATCTTCCTCTTCAAATATATTATTTTGAGAGTTAGAAATATTTTATTGAGTGCTAAAGATTTTGTCATCGATAGAGCTTTAATTTTTCAACACTACTCTGCTGAATTGTGTGAGCTTTCATTCTTGTGTTGTAAACTCAATCTCATTTGAGTGTTGTTCTTAAGACTTGTGTGACTCAAGTATTGTTGTTGTAAGAAAGTAAGGCTTGTGTGATTCAAGTTCTCAAGTTGTACCGGTTTTTCAAGCACCCGTTGAAGCTTGAAGATTAGTAGGACTTTCGAGAGAATCTTTCGGAGGACTGGACTAGCCACGAGGTGTTGAACCAGTATAAATCTCGGTGTTCTTCTTTCCCTTACTCTCTTTATTTATTCATGCGATTTTATTATTTCACACACGCGAAAAACACACAATCTTGAAAACAACTCTATTCACCCCCTCTAGAGTTGCACATTTGTCTAACAATTGGTATCAAAGCAGGAAATTCTTCGAATACGTTATTTTTCAGGAACTATAACATCAAATGGCATCAAGGATGTTCAACGCATGAGTTACCGAGGGACAATCAACCACGAGGCCACCTTTGTTCGATGGAACAAACTACTCATATTGGAAGGAGAGTATGAAAATTTTTATCAAATCCAACGACTACAAGCTGTGGTTGATTGTGAAGAACGGCTGCGGAGTCCGGATGAAGAAAGTGGGTGAATTCAACGTTCCCAAAACCGAAGAGGAGTTCACCGACGAAAACTGCAAAAAGATGGAACTCAACGCAAAGGCAATAAACATGATTTATTGCGGTGTTAATGCGGATGACTACCGCAAAATCTCGCGGTGTGAAACCGCAAAACAAATGTGGGAAAAATTGGAGGTCACCTACGAAGGAACCGCGCAGGTTCGGGAGGCCAAAATCGACCATCTCACTCACGAGTATGAACTCTTTTCAATGAAGGAAAATGAGAAGATTGAGGAAATGTTTGAGAGATTCTCTAACATCATCAATCCTCTCAATCTTCTCGGGAAGACATACACCGACCGAGAGCTCGTGAGAAAGGTGCTGCGAAGCCTATCCCCCAAATGGCGTTCAAAGGTAGACGCAATCGAAGAAGGTCGTGACTTCCAAACAACGACCTATGATGCTCTTCGAGGTAATCTTATTACCTACGAAACCACCCAACTCTCAAAGGTGGTTGAAGAGAGGAACAAGAGGTCTATTGCTCTACCCGCAACAACATCAACCCACAACAACGTTGATGATGAAGATGATGATAGCGACGACACCGACCTCGGACTCTTTGTCCGAAAATTTAAGAATATGATGCTCAAGAAGGGAGCCAAGAAGAACACTCCACCCAAATGCTATGGGTGTGGTGAAATTGGACACATCAAACCAATGTGCCCAAAGCTCAAGAACGAGAAGGACAAGAGGGCACCGAAGAAGCAACATGTCTACATTTCTTGGGAGAACAACGACTCTGGGAGTGAAGACTCGGAAACGGAGGAAGTCGCCAACTTATGTCTCATGGACATTGAAGATGGTGATACATCAAAAGAGGTAAGTGATCAAGAACCTTCTCCCAATGATCCTTTAACTCTTAATAGTGTTGTTTGCATTGTAGAAGATTTGGTAGGAATGTTCAAAAAGGCTTCCAAAGAAAACAATGAAATAAAGCAAAAAATCCCAATTTTTGAGAATGATATCAAAGAACTCAAAAATATAAATGATAAACTTAAACAAGAAATTATCTCTTTTGGAAAAAGGCCACAAGAACCTTCAACTACTTCTTCTTCTACATGCTCTAGTTGTACATCACTAAAAGCTAAGGTTGCTAGTTTAGAGAGCAAATTGGAAATGTTTAATAATGCTTCATACACCTTAGATAAAATGTCATTACCGAGGTGTGCCTTGAAGAAATTCTTGGGCGAGAACGCCTAACCGTTGGAGGTCTTAAGCCTCATTTTCGAATTCTTCATTACTTCATTTCGAAAGTATTAGCTCCTCGTAAGTCGAGCCATTCCAAAATACTTTCATCGGACACTCGTCTTCTCTTCGTGTTTTTGAACAATATTAAAATCAATTGGGCAAAATTCTTTTGCAATAACCTTATTCTCACGAAGTCAAAAGGGTCTCTTGGGTATGTGTTCCTGATCATGAACATTTTGAGAGCTTTGGAGGTGCCTTTAAAAGATATCCACGTCCAAAAGAACCACACGTGGTACATCGATGTCGCAACCTTCAACCGCTCTAATGTACCAAGGGTCGTGCAAGAAGAAGGAGAAGAAGGAGAAGGAGAAGAAGAAGAAGGAGAAGAAGAGGGTGAAGAAGAACATGACATAGAGGTCGAACCGAGGCATGTCCAAGAAGTCGCTCAGGTGGAATCGACTCGGCGCTCCTCTCGTACTCGGGCGTCACGCTCTACTTCATCGCGTCGCGCTGATCGTTCCACCCTTCAACGAATTTTAGACGCCGTGACTTGCACTCGCACGGATGTGGCGTAGACCTGTGCAAACAAGGGTCAGCCCGTTCGGCCCGCCCAGCCCGCCCTTTAAAAAGGGCGGATATGGACAACCTTTAATACCCAAATGGGCGGGCCGGCCCAAGCCCGAATTATATAAGAGCGGATCTGGAAGTTACTTTTAACCCATCCGGGCCAATAGGCCCGCCCATATCCATCAAATATATTTATTTTATTATTAATTACCTAGCCAATATAAATTTTAAAATTTTCTATAATTCATGTATAATAGTTTAATTCACTCACCTATTTTAAACAAAAATCAATACTCTTTTAATGAATCAATATGATGGGTTTATTAAATATGCAACAATATCTCTATTATGCTTTCTATATAAAGTGGTGACTGATTATTTTATTTTAAACATTAAAAAAGAGTTCAATGTTTTTTTTAAATTTTTTGTACAAAAAAAATTTCTTGATATTTTATCTGGGCCGGGCGGCCCGGTGGGCAGTCCGGCCCGCAAAAATGGGCGGGTATGGATAAAGAATTTAGCCCATCAAATTCGGGCCGGGCCAAGCCCGCCCATATAAATGGGCTCATAATTTATATCAAGCCCGGCCTAGATCCGGCCCGGATCCTTATTTGCACAGGTGTAATGTGGCGCATACTCGTATGGAAGTGACCATGCAAGGTCATCGTCTCTCACGGCTTGAGCAGCAGATTACAGAGATAGAGCGACGACCATATTTCGGACCGCGTCACAGTTACAGTAGTGGATCCCGGCCGTCGAGCTCACTTTGACTTCTCTCTCTCTCATTATGTGATGACTTATTTATGATACATTGTTAAATGTTATTGTTTTATGACTCTTTTGGTGGATGATGATGTTCCTTTGAATGATGCTAGTTATTACTCCCTCCGTCTCACTGTCTTTGTCCACTTACCTTTTGGCACACCATCTAATGCACTTCTTTAATCCATTTTATCTTGTAATTTGTATATTAAAAAATTATAGAAATTATATATTAATAATCTATATGTTAAGAGAAATCAAACAAGGTCACACATGACTATATTTGGGCTTACACATTGAGAGAATTTGATGAGTCAAAGTGCTTAGATGAACAGTTCCAAAAGTCAAAAGTGGACAAAGACAGTGGGACGGAGGTAGTATTAATTATGATTGTGTATTGATATCATTGTTGGATTGGCAATATTTTTCTTGTTTAGAACATATTGTCCCTTTGTGGCTTTTTTACTAGTAGTTCTCTTTTAAAGAAAACTCTTGCCATTTTTTTACTATCCTTCAATATCCCGGCATTGTTTAAGGGGGAAGCATATCGGTTGATAATGTCAAAAGGGGGAAGGAAGTATAGTTGAGAAAACTTGTTTTTCAAAATCATTTTTCCGCTTATTACTCCGATTATTTTTACTTCACTTCTCTAACCTTGCAGGGGAAATCAATTTAAGAGAAGTATTTCCTGATCTCACACTTTGTTTTCTCTCAACTATGTTTGTCATTATCAAAAAGGGGGAAATTGTTGGACATGAGTTCAAACCCCTTTATTATTTTTTGGAATATTTTTGTTTTGATAAATGACAAACATGATGATTAAATTCAATCGATATTCGAAAATTTATTTTTCGTATCGAGAAAAGCAAAGAAGGGTATCAAGAAGTTTACAGTGATAAAAATCAATGCTCACCCCTACACAGATTTTTTGAAGTGAAGTGAAGACTCCGAAAACTTTTTAATTTTTATTAAGTCTAGAAATTCTTGTAGGGATGACAATAATTTTTGCATAAACAAATTAATTTTTGAGGGATAAAAATTATTTTTTTGAGTCAGTTGAAAAAACATTTTTTCTCTGTCTAAAAATTATTTTACTGAGTCAGTTTCAAATATTGTGTCAAATTTCTTAAAATTCTTTTTAAAGATACACAATTTTTTGGTAAGAAAAATATTCTCTAAAGAATTTTTTCTTGTACATCGTTTGACACACAAAATATTTTTGGGACTCAATTTCTACACCAAAATTCAAAATATTTAATTCAAATTTTGAATTTGAATTAATTCTTTTCAACCCATTTGATTTGTTTGTTTATGGGAGCCTTATCATATTCAAATTCTTGTCCAAAACAAGTCATTAAGCTCCAAATATCCATCACACTCGCATACATGTCTTGGGTCCTCATGTTTGAGGTCTATTCATCAATGGATCGATCCATTTGTTAGGATCGATCAACGTGATTTGTGCTCAGGGATTGGGATCGATCCATTTCTTCGGATCGATCACTTCATTTTCGGAATTCCATCGGTGGATCGATCAACCTTCTTGGATCGATCCACCGAAGCCTTGCAAAAATTCATTTCTAGAATTTTGGTTCCAGAGGATCGATCACTTCATTTTCGGAATTCCATCGGTGGATCGATCAACCTTCTTGAATTGTGTGAGCTTTCATTCTTGTGTTGTAAACTCAATCTCATTTGAGTGTTGTTCTTAAGACTTGTGTGACTCAAGTATTGTTGTTGTAAGAAAGTGAGGCTTGTGTGATTCAAGTTCTCAAGTTGTACCGGTTTTTCAAGCACCCGTTGAAGCTTGAAGATTAGTAGGACTTTCGAGAGAGTCTTTCGGAGGACTGGACTAGCCACGAGGTGTTGAACCAGTATAAATCTCGGTGTTCTTCTTTCCCTTACTCTCTTTATTTATTCATGCGATTTTATTATTTCACACACGCGAAAAACACACATTCTTGAAAACAACTCTATTCACCCCGCCTCTAGAGTTGTACATTTGTCTAATAGAGGTCGTCCTTGTCCTTGATGTCACACTCGCTGGTGGTGCTGATGACATCGCTAGAAGATGGAGAGGAGTAGGCGCCGTAAGATCGAAGAAGAAAACAGAGATGGTTGCCTTTAGGTCCAGAAGAATTTCCAATTAATGTATAGTAGGTTGTTTTTAAAAAGAGTAAGTTACTTCAGAATGAAGAGTGCATTGTTTGAAAATGAACATTATATTATTCGTAAATGAATATTATAATTGTAATGAATAAATGTGTGAAAATGAATGCTACGTTGTTTCAAAATGAGTACTGCATTTATTCAAAATGAATAAAAAATTAATTCATCGTCCAAAAGGTTGAATCGCCACCCCAGGCGCCCCCACCCCCTTGCCCGACAGGAAAGGTGGAGGATGTAAATCATGGTGACTCAGTCGGCCAAGAACGCTAGACCCGTGCCCACCGCGGACAAGGAGCCTCCTCACCCTTTATGGGATTTTTGGATAGCTCCACACTGCCGCTTGCGGGATTCGATCCCTAATCATCGGTCCAAGATTTCACGCTCTTGACCAACTGAGCTATCTATGCGGGCAATAAAAAAAAAAAATTACCCCACTCGAATACCCCACTCAAAATCAATACTTTTATATACCCCACTCGAATGAAAATTATTCTACCCAAAATAAGTACTACAGTGTTGTACAATAGTTCTGCACTGTACAATATAGGCACTGGTACGAAGGGATTTCTTGGTGAGAAGGGGTTTCTGCATCCTCGCCTCCCTGTGAGTAACCAGCACCACCGTGGCACCGTATAGATGGCAGCGACATCGTTATCTAGCCTCCGCTACTCCGACAGCATCGTCGTTGGAATCTCAATTTGCACTGCAATTATATGCGAAGCCATCTCCTGGCTTCTAATCTACCGCACAGCCTCCTACAAGTCCCTGAAGTCCTCCATCGACAAGGCATCCAAGAAGCTTGAGACTATGACAACTCTCGAATCATCCAATCCCACCGTCGCTCTCACCTCCAAGAAGTCCAAATCTAAGAAAATCGACCGGGTCGAGACAACCCTCAAGGAGTCCAGCCGCGATCTCTCGCTCTTCAAGTTCAAATCGGGGTTCGTAGTCGCGGTGGTTCTTTTCCTTGTCTTCGGATTTCTAAACAACCTGTTTGAGGGGAAACCCGTTGCAAAATTACCGTTTGTGCCTATCAGGCTTGTTCAGAAGATGAGCCACTGCGGGTTGCCTGGGGAGGACATGACTGATTGTTCAATGGCATTTTTGTATTTTCTCTGCTCGATAAGCATTCACACCAATCTTCAGAAGTTTCTAGGGTTTTCACCACCCCGCGGAGCTGCTGGAGCGGGCCTCTTTCCTATGCCTGATGCAAAGACCAATTGATCGCCTAATGGGTGAACGATCACATTTTTTCCCTCTCTCAATATTTTTAATTATACTCCGTATGTTTGAGCTCTGGCAATTATAGATAAATGTTTGAGATTTTTCATTTTACACATTTTGATGGTTGCAATAATTTAATCTCACGAAAGAGTTTGATTTTCATTGGAATCTATGCTGGTGGTATTTACTTTTTTAGATTATTTTATCTTCATATATTCTTGAGGGAATGTCTATGATGTTGACAATGCAATACTCAGGTAATTTATAGCTTGAGACAATGCAATACTCAGGTAATTTATAGCTTGAGACAATGCAATACTCAGGTAATTTATAGCTTGAAATAGGCCACTTTTTTCTTCTAATTTCTCATTCATAATGACCTTCCTTGGTGTTTTTATTAGGTTGTTACATGGAGCTCTTCTTGGCATTTAATTCTAAAGCCCATTAGAATCCTCTTGGGTAGTGTCTAACTTCCTATTTTTTTTAATGTTAATGACTACATTACAATACATTATACGGAGTAATTTTATCTCAGATTTTATATAGCCTTCTTCTTTCATGTATCACCTCTTCACAAGTAATTCCTAATGATGATCTTAGGCTCAATCTCCGCCTAGAATATATTAAGAAATCTCCACATGGTGCAATATTTGTTAAACAAAATCTCCACATGTTTTTGACTAGCGACAGACTAGCCAAAGTAATGTGTTTCTTTTTTTTTGTGAGTGAAACATGCGGAATTTTTTAGACAGGCTTTGACTGTGGATTTTTTTAAGGAAATCTACTTTATATTTTTTTAAAGTAATGTGTTATCTATCCTCGTTTTCTACAAAGTATATACTATGTAATGTATTTCATACCTATAAAATTAATTATTTCATCGTATATGCTTTTACATCAGTATCAATAAAATTATTAAGGTCGCCATAGCGTCCAATCATTATGCTGTATAGATGATGTCTATATATGAAACTAATATTGTGTCACTATTTTAAATGGATTTCCATTTCTGGTTTTAAAGAAATACTGTATATTCTGTCTTTGTTTTATCAACAGATGGGCTGGGAAGACCTTTTTTTTCATGCTTTGATATATGACATTAACAATAATAAAAATATGGTATAACGGCTGATGTGGGTACTGCTAGAGGTTAATTAAGGCGAGCAGTATATTTTTTTGTGAAAGAGATGTGAGAAGATGGTGGATGATGCTGTACCCAGGTCAGTTTCATTTGATATAGTTGTTCTTAGTGTTCCTTTATAAGTAGATTAAATATACTGTCTTACTATAATTTTCTATCCTCTTAAAAGAATACGCATAAGTATGTAAGGATTGTTATACTCAGCTTAAAGAGAACTCTTTAAGATATAAAGCTTTCTGTAAGGATTATCAAATCATAATTATAATTTAAAATTAAAGCATTTACCCTCTTTAGTGCCATATGTTTTTTCTTTACATATACTTATAAAGGTCATACCCTTAAATGTGACTTGGAAGTTGGAAGGAGGTCTTTTTTGGAGATCCAGTATCCCACAAAGGTGGAAGCATCAAGCACACAAACTTTTTGTTGATTTTCCTCATCCACAAGAACTCTTACTTTTACCAAGAAGTTGAAATTGACACTTATGAGCAACACTTTGAAAGAACAAGGCTATTGCTATAGCATATAGAGAAGCATTCTTTGCACATCATGACCCTCTTAATGCTAAAGCTTTTGGTGCTCATGTAACTGAAAACCTTCAACCGATCCAACCTGTATCTCAACCATCAAAAGTGCATGTGGGAGGTAACAATTATCTCCTTAATGTTATTTCTTACACACGCACATAATAGACTATTTTAATTGTGGGGCTGCCATGTGTCAAGCTACATAGGGTGTTTTTGTACTTATTTGGAAATGACAGATAAAAGACTTCATTTTAACTTATCATGAGTTGGCAGAGGGGAGAAAATCCATGAAGTGATTACAAAATCAGAAACTTGTAGTGATCTTAGTTTTGTTTAGTTATTTTCTAAGACATTCAATTTGTGTCCCATCTATCCCACTTCCCTGCCCACATGAAAGTTAATAACTGAGTAACCAAGATAAAAAATACTCAAGTGGACGGGTAGTTTAATTTGGGAGCCATTTAGAAGCCACTCATATATCAGCCAAGATTTGCACCATGCACTATACAAATCTTCACCCACCCATTCGTTCTGTTTACCTTTTTATTCATGCATTCGCCAGTACTCTTATTAGGTAGGTTCTACTGTGTAAAGACATGTGAGGTATAGCTAAGGAGAAAATTGAAAGACTTCTACATATTAAGACTGGAAATTTGTCTGTCAAGTAAGGAATGGGAAAATCAAGGAGAAAGACTTTGAGGATTTGGTAATGTATTTTGAAACGTACATTTATTGTGAGTGCTCATGCATTTTTTCACTCTGTCGACTCTAGCCTAAGGTTGTTCGTCTAACAAAAGCTATTTGGCAAATACTTCACCAGGACACAAGGGGTATTCTTTAGCGGGAGGAAGAGATAGATCTTCAGATTGATCTTCATCTCTTTTGCCTAGGATATCAATATGGATCTTCAAAGCTTGGGTATGATTCTCCGAGTTGCTCCCAGTAACAAACCTGTTGAACTTAAGGCTGCCGATGAAAGCCTCAATCAGATAGGTACTGAATTTATTGAAGCTTATTGCTTGGTGTTTTGATTGATGTTACTTTTGAAGCCCCCCTTCTTTCTCGGAGCTTTTTTGTGAATAATGTCCCTGATATCGTGATAAACACTGGGGATTTATCAATCTGGTTTACTGTATGATTTAGTAATTGCAGTTAAAGTGCCCTGAGGTTGTTTAGGATGGCAAATAAAAAGGTCAGTGACATTTTATAGGGTTAATTTATTGTGGAGTTGACACGTGGACAATGACTAGACTGATGACATAGATATTTTTAAATGACTGGACATGCCATGTCAAATGTATAGGCAATTTAGGGAACAGATCAGACGAGTCGCCTTCCTCCCTCAATTTTTTCGATCGGCTATTTCGCGATCCTCTCTCCATTTTTTTCAATCGGCTATGTGGGGGGATCAGACGTGTCGCCTTCTAACCTTCCGCTCTTGGACTTCTTCCATGTCTTGCGTTACAGATTGCGTGGAGCTGAGACTTCATCAACGATCGGTATGCTCACCTGATTAATGGATCAATAATCATATGACATAACTGATAATTGTTTGATGAGATACACATTGCTATTCTAATACATCAATTTCCAATTGTTAATTTCTATTCTAATACATCAAATTCCCATTGTTAATGGCCAGATAAACTGACGGTAACAATTAACTCTTCAACTTTAGCATATGTCCACAAATTACCTTATTCATTATCCAGTAGTCTTCTTCTACATCAGGTGTGTTCAAATGATTTTTCCCATTTTTGGAATTACTTATCCCATGTTTTTGTGTTTTTTAATTGAATGTGTGAGTTGAAAGTGAACAGTAATCAGGAAGTTTTTGAATTTTGATCATTTGTGTGTAATTTGAAAAGTCTATTTTATTAATTAAAGAACCGCAAGTGGTCTCAAACTCAATTGCTGGTTTCACTCCAGATGGTGGCTGTTCAGAGGAGGGAGTCGAGCAAAATATATGATGATGATCCATGATGAAGCAAAACAAAAGTAGCTTAAGGTGCTTGAATTTCATTCCCCATATTATCTCCTAATTTCCCATTGCCATTTCTCTCTATTGTTTCTGTCACCTATGATAAGATTTAATTTAATTAATAAGAAAGGTGTATATTATACTAAATCTACCTCTTTTGTATTCTTTCATGATGAGTGATGTGAATTAATCCATCTGACATTATTTAAGTCTATTATTGATAAATTTCTTGGTTCCTATTATATACTCCGTACAATTTCACCTTATAAATTTCATGGTTCTTATAAGCCAAATGAATGCTAAATGCTTTATGTTGTAATCTTTTAGAAAGAAATTCAGAGACAAAAGTATCATTTATTTGATTCACTTTTCTTTATTTCTGGCCCAAAAGACAGGTGACATTTGCAAGGTGACATTGGATTAATTATTTTGGCTTAATTATGAGGGAAGTGTCACTGTATTTTGTTATTTAAAGGTGTTGAGTCAAAAATTACATGCTGTGGAGAACATCTGAATTATTTAATTATGTAAATTGGGTTGAAAGTTGCTCATAGGATGCGTGTAAATATGTGGTTTAGATTTTTATGACTGTTTCTAATTACCACCATTTCATTTTTTAAATAAAATCTACTTTGGGGCCATTTCTTCTTTGGTTAAATCTGACATATAGATTAGGATAGTGATTTTAAGGGTGAGAGGTCCTCCATCATTGTAAACCTAACTGGACATAGATATGTGTTTCACATTAGAATCATGCAGTACTATAAATCAGCAAACAGCCAAAGCTTTACAGTTACAAAAGTATTAATGGAATCTATTTTATGAACGGAATTTAAGCATGTTGGCTTATTCCCAGTTTTTAGTTTACATCCATTGCAATTTTTTGAAGTTTTTGTCCTGTTCAACGTGCAGGGTGGGTTGAGTACTATAGCTGGAGGAACCCGAGGAAATATTTACAAAACCTGTCAATGGGAGTCCTAAGAGAAAGTGGGTTATTATATCTTCATACTCTTGCACTTCTTTCTACGTTACTTTTATAGTGGAAGAAGTGGTGTTTGAGCATGCTCACTTGGTGTTTGTTAAATTTACCCCTCTGGTATGATCTTTTTTATCGACCATTGTTATCTCTTTTGTTACTACATGAAGCAATTGCTGGTTTACTACATAAAGTATTTGTAATTCAATGAAAAAATTGTTTAGTGATGGCCATGTTTCTTGCCAGGTTCTTGACAGGCTAGCAGCTCAGATAACAAAAGGTGTGTTACTAACAAAAGGCGTGTTAAAACATTCATTGCCCAGTGCCCATTGTCCAGTTCATTATTTATTTCTCAACTCATTACTGATTTGATATTCTTCAATTTGTTTTTTTTTACTTTTCACATGGAAGAAGAAATCGAACTAGGAAGCTTGATCCATCCATAGCGAGCAAAGGCCATCCGAGGTATGGACAATGAATAAGGCAGTGGCTTTTACTAATAATATTTTTTGTCTTTAATTCATTAAGTTTCTAGGCATTTAATTCTAAGGCCCATTAGAATCCTCTTGGGTAGTGTCTAACTTCCTATTTTTTTTAATGTTAATGACTACATTACAATACATTATACGGAGTAATTTTATCTCAGATTTTATATAGCCTTCTTCTTTCATGTATCACCTCTTCACAAGTAATTCCTAAAGATGATCTTAGGCTCAATCTCCGCCTAGAATATATTAAGAAATCTCCACATGGTGCAATATTTGTTAAACAAAACCTCCTAAAGGTTAGTCGGTCTCTCCGCCCTCTTTGTTGAAGTAATATATCTGTTACTCACATTATTTTCAGCTGAGATGGACAATGATATTTCTTGCCAGGTTCTTGACAGGCTAGCAGCTCGGATAAGAACCGCGGTTCAAGGCTATCATCCTACATCAAAACTATTTGGGGAGTGTTGTTTGCAGATAATCACCCACCACCTTAGAGGTATGCTCTCTTTATTTCTTTTTATGCTGATTCATGAGGTATGATGTAACTAAACCACATTTAGGATGGAACCGGTGATACACGAATATGAGTATTGTATAAGCGAATAACAATAGAAAGAACAACCTGAGAGTCTAGATGGCGATTTCTCAGAACCATAATAAAAACACCTCATGGGAAATATTAAAAATAAGAAGTTTTAAGTCTCTCAAATTTTACTGCATTCATATAAGAGTACTAAGTTATACGGAGAAGCGAATAAACTAATTTCAATATGTGATCTCAATTGTTTGAGTCGCTACCACAGTTTGTTATATAGTTGTTCATCTATTGGGGTGGCAGTTATATTCTTTGGATGTGAGCCTCCCAAGCGTCATGTGATATGGAGTTTCTCTTGCTGAGTTATTATTTTCCTTCCACATACGTTTGACCAGCCTAGCTTTTTAAGTGAAATGGACTTCCCCAGTTTAGTTGGCATTACTTCCTTGTGTATTCCTCAACAGCCAAACTAGAATATCCAGCCGATCAGCACGACATGTGACAAAGTGTAAAATCAATAGTCTCAAAGCTCCTAGATACACATTTGGAGTTTGAACAGACGTCTTAAATATGAAAAACTTCACTAAGCCTAGAATTGTAATACCATTAGGCCTGGGATTATCATTAATTGGAATGATTTGTTTATTTATATTTATTACTCCCTACGTCCAAAATTAAAGTTCCCGGTTTGACCGGGCACGCATATTAAGAAAAAATGTAAATGTAGTTGACTTTCCCAAAATGCCCCCATCCCCTATTCCGTATTCCCCCTCCCCTCGTCTTCCGATAATAGGCAGGCCACTGGTCTTGGGGAAGCAAGACCGGCTGTGGAAGCAACCAGTGACCAGCGAATTAGCACACAAGCAATTGGATGAATGGGTAATGCAACCGGTACCGAAGACTATGAGGCACCAGAGACCGGCAACACAAGCAAAGCAATGATAGAATGAATTTTAACAGAAATTAACGGTAGATCCAACCACCAACTCCCTGTTACGATCCACCCACTGGTAGAATTTCAGATAGATCTCAGATAGATCTGTAAAAAGGGAGAAAGAGGAAGGAATTTAGAGGAGGAGGGAGAAAAAATAAAAAAGGAGGAGGAAGAATGACGAGGAAAAAGAAGTCAAAAAGGAGGAGGAAGAAGAAGAAATTAGAAAGGAAGAAGAAGAAAATCAAGAAATAAGGAAGGATCAGAGGAGCAGGAAGAATGACGAGGAAGAAGATAAGGAATTGGGGGATGGATTGGAAATGAGTGGTGAGAAATGAGAAAGTTGAAATTTGGGTTATATTTGTAAGGGCAAGCATGACTTTTCACACACAAAAACTTTCCTTAAATAGAAATGGGAACTTTATTTGTGGACGGACCGAAAAGGAAAGTGAGAACTTTATTTGTGGACGGAGGGAGTATTTTAATACTTCTCTAAAAGGGAGATGAAGATCTCTTCGACTCTGGTATATATTAAAAAAAGGAAAAAAACTGCAGCGGTAGGTTTTATATGGTTCCTCTTGCAAAAGTTATTCCATACAGAGTGAGCTTTGTTCAAGGTTTAAAAGATTTTGGTGGCTAAATGATATGAGCTGTAATTTGGCAGGGAATACATCCCAGTGGGCGTGGTTGAAGCCATGACAGTGTTAAAACATCCATTGCTAGTGCACAAGGGTTTGTGGGTTTTGAAAACAAAAGGTGTGTTAAAACATTCATTGCCCAGTGCCCATTGTCCAGTTCTTTATTTATTTCTCAACTCATTACTGATTTGATATTCTTCAATTCGTTTTTTATTACTTTTCAGATGAAAGAAGAAATGGAACTAGGAAACTGGATCCATCCATAGCCAGCAAATGCCATCCGAGGTATCGACAATGAATAAGGTAGTGGCTTTTACTAATAATATTTTTTGTCTTTAATTCATTAAGTTTCTAGGCATTTAATTCTAAGGCCCATTAGAATCCTCTTGCGTAGTTTCTAACTTCCTATTTTTTTAATGTTATTGACTACATTACAATACATTATATGGAGTAATTTTATCTCAGATTTTATATAGCCTTCTTCTTTCATGTATCACCTCTTCACAAGTAACTCCTAAAGATGATCTTAGGCTCAATCTCTGCCAAGAATATATTAAGAAATCTCCACATGGTGCAATATTTGTTAAACAAAACCTCCTAAAGGTTAGTTGGTCTCTCCGCCCTCTTTGTTGAAGTAATATATCTGTTACTGACATTATTTTCAGCTGAGATGGACAATGATATTTCTTGCCAGGTTCTTGACAGGCTAGCAGCTCGGATGGGTTCAAGGCTATCATCCTACATCAAAACTATTTGGGGAGTGTTGTTTGCAGATAATCACCCACCACCTTAGAGGTATGCTATCTTTATTGCTTTTTATGCTGATTCATGAGGTATGATGTAACTAAACCACATTTAGGGATGGAACCGGTGATACACGAATATGAGTATTGTATAAGTGAATAACAATAGAAAGAACAACCTGAGATTCTATTGTATAAGTCACTATCATATTTTTATTGTGTGTGGTTTAGTAAGTTGCATCATGAAATAATATACTCGGTATTTGTCCGGCAGCCAAAAGGAAAAATGCAAAAACACGAGAGAAAATTTACTCACATGATGGTAGTCATTCTTAGATGTTCCCTGCCAAGTAATTGTTTATTTAAAAGATCTGATGGATTGCCTAATAAATGACAGATGGTAGTCATTCTTACATGTTCCGCTCTACAGACAGGCAAATTGGTGAATCGTCCTAAAATTTATTCTTAATTACTTTTTCACTCTTAATATATAGCTTTATTCTAAAAAAAGAATCCCTTAACTTGGCAGACTGGATGGACATTGGAGCTTTTATATTTAGTTCGCAAGCTGCACTTCTCACAAAAAATGTAACTGCCCCTATAGGAATCCCAAAAAAAGATAGAACACAAGAAATGGTGGCTCAGAATGCCAAATGTGTGACAAGTGCTATCAAGGGGGGGCAACTGGTATGCTGGTAAGTTCATTGAATTTAGTTTCACCAAAAAAAATTATATGAAGAGAGCATAGTTATCAAGGTGTCGCCTAGGCGACGCTTAGGCGTCTGGGCGAGGTATTGTGGACGCCCAATTCGTCGCCTAGCCTTTCCTTCCCTGGGCGACTGAGGCTTCAGTTTAGCGTCTGTTTGGCATCTATTTGGCGTCGATTTGAGATCTGAATCGCAAGGAAGATCGGAAATCCATAGGAATTGTCCGGATCTGTGATTTAGATCGTGAGGTCGTAAATCTATTGGATCGCGATCGACGGAGATCCCTTAGGTTTTGTCCAGCTTTCGTGAATTCTCCGGATCTACGCGAGTACGCGACATCGGGTGTGTTCAAATGATTTTTCCCATTTTTGGAATTACTTATCCCATGTTTTTGTGTTTTTTAATTGAATGTGTGAGTTGAAAGTGAACAGTAATTAGGAAGTTTTTGAATTTTGATCATTTATGTGTAATTTGAAAAGTCTATTTTATTAATTAAAGAAACGCAAGTGGTCTCAAACTCAATTGCTGGTTTCACTCCAGATGGTGGCTGTTCAGAGGAGGGAGTCGAGCAAAATATATGATGATGATCCATGATGAAGCAAAACAAAAGTAGCTTAAGGTGCTTGAATTTCATTCCCCATATTTTCTCCAAATTTCTCATTGCCATTTCTCTCTATTGTTTCTGTCACCTATGATAAGATTTAATTTAATTAATAAGAAAGGTGTATATTATACTAAATCTACCTCTTTTGTATTCTTTCATGATGAGTGATGTGAATTAATCCATCTGACATTATTTAAGTCTATTATTGATAAATTTCTTGGTTCTTATTATATACTCGGTACAATTTCACCTTATAAATTTCATGGTTCTTATAAGCCAAATGAATGCTAAATGCTTTATGTTGTAATCTTTTAGAAAGAAATTCAGAGACAAAAGTATCATTTATTTGATTCACTTTTCTTTATTTCTGGCCCAAAAGGCAGGTGACATTTGCAAGGTGACATTGGATTAATTATTTTGGCTTAATTATGAGGGAAGTGTCACTGTATTTTGTTATTTAAAGGTGTTGAGTCAAAAATTACATGCTGTGGAGAACATCTGAATTATTTAATTATGTAAATTGGGTTGAAAGTTGCTCATAGGATGCGTGTAAATATGTGGTTTAGATTCTTATGACTGTTTCTAATTACCACCATTTCATTTTTTAAATCAAATCTACTTTGGGGCCATTTCTTCTTTGGTTAAATCTGACATATAGATTAGGATGGTGATTTTAAGGGTGAGAGGTCCTCCATCATTGTAAACCTAACTGGACATAGACATGTGTTTCACATTAGAATCATGCAGTACTATAAATCAGCAAACAGCCAAAGCTTTACAGTTACAAAAGTATTAATGGAATCTATTTTATGAACGGAATTTAAGCATGTTGGCTTATTCCCAGATTTTAGTTTACATCCATTGCAATTTTTTGAAGTTTTTGTCCTGTTCATCGTGCAGGGTGGGTTGAGTACTATAGCTGGAGGAACCCGAGGAAATATTTAGAAAACCTGTCAATGGGAGTCCTAAGAGAAAGTGGGTTATTATATCTTCATACTCTTGCACTTCTTTCTACGTTACTTTTATAGTGGAAGAAGTGGTGTTTGAGCATGCTGACTTGGTGTTTGTTAAATTTACTCCTCTGGTATGATCTTTTTTATCGGCCATTGTTATCTCTTTTGTTACTACATGAAGCAATTGCTGGTTTACTACATAAAGTATTTGTAATTCAATGAAAAAATTGTTTAGTGATGGCCATGTTTCTTGTCAGGTTCTTGACAGGCTAGCAGCTCAGATAACAAAAGGTGTGTTACTAACAAAAGGCGTGTTAAAACATTCATTGCCCAGTGCCCATTGTCCAGTTCATTATTTATTTCTCAACTCATTACTGATTTGATATTCTTCAATTTGTTTTTTATTACTTTTCACATGGAAGAAGAAATCGAACTAGGAAGCTTGATCCATCCATAGCGAGCAAAGGCCATCCGAGGTATGGACAATGAATAAGGCAGTGGCTTTTACTAATAATATTTTTTGTCTTTAATTCATTAAGTTTCTAGGCATTTAATTCTAAGGACAATGATATTTCTTGCCAGGTTCTTGACAGGCTAGCAGCTCGGATGGGTTCAAGGCTATCATCCTACATCAAAACTATTTGGGGAGTGTTGTTTGCAGATAATCACCCACCACCTTAGAGGTATGCTCTCTTTATTGCTTTTTATGCTGATTCATGAGGTATGATGTAACTAAACCACATTTAGGGATGGAACCGGTGATACACGAATATGAGTATTGTATAAGGGAATAACAATAGAAAGAACAACCTGAGAGTCTAGATGGCGATTTCTCAGAACCATAATAAAAACACCTCATGGGCAATATTAAAAATAAGAACTTTTAAGTCTCTCAAACTTTACTGCATTCATATAAGAGTACTAATTTATACGGAGAAGCGAATAAACTAATTTCAATATGTGATCTCAATTGTTTGAGTCGCTACCACAGTTTGTTATATAGTTGTTCATCTATCGGGGTGGCAGTTATATTCTTTGGATGTGAGCCTCCCAAGCGTCATGTGATATGGAGTTTCTCTTGCTGAGTTATTATTTTCCTTCCACATTCGTTTGACCAGCCTAGCTTTTTAAGTGAAATGGACTTCCCCAGTTTAGTTGGTATTAGTTCCTTGCGTATTCCTCAACACCCAAACTAGAATATCCAACCGATCAGCACGACATGTGACAAAGTGTAAAATCGATAGTCTGAAAGCTCCTAGATACACATTTGGAATTTGAACAGACGTCTTAAATATGAAAAAAATCACTAAGCCTAGAATTGTAATACCATTAGGCCTGGGATTATCATTAATTGGAATGATTTGTTTATATATATTTATTATTTTAATACTTCTCTAAAAGGGAGATGAAGATCTCTTCGACTCGGGTATATATTAAAAAAAGGAAAAAAACTGCAGCGGTAGGTTTTATATGCTTCCTCTTAAAAAGTTATTCCATACAGAGTGAGCTTTGTTCAAGGTTTAAACGATTTTGGTGGCTAAATGATATGAGCTGTAATTTGGCAGGGAATACATCCCAGTGGGCGTGGTTGAAGCCATGACAGTGTTAAAACATCCATTGCCTAGTGCACAAGGGTTTGTGGGTTTTGAAAAACAAAAGGTGTTACTTGCAAAAGGCGTGTTAAAACATTCATTGCCCAGTGCCCATAGTTGTGAATGGCGCTCGCCATTCTCGCCTAAGGCGCCTATGGCTTTCTGGCGACGCCATCTTCAGACCTGGCGAGGCGTTTTACGCCAATCTCGCCATAGGCGGTCGCCATGGACGCCAACGCTGTGGCGAAAGGCGTTTGCTATCTACGCTTAATGCAGGTCAAGGGTTTTTCTTGACTTTTTTTTTAAAAACGCGCTAAGTACTCGATCGAAACACTTCATCGATCGAAATTCTCCTCTGCCTATGCCCTCTAGCCGTCGATCGAAATTCTCCTCGCCGACTCTGCGCAGAGCCTCGTCACTCTCGCGAGTCCAAACAGCGCACTTGCAGTGAACTCTCTCGCGATTCTAAACAGCGCAGAGGCAGAGTCAAAGCCGGCGAAAGTAAGACTCCACACTTCGCAGGTCATTCAGACTTCTTTTTTTTTGAATGGTTATTGTTTCTTTACAGCTCACTTCACAGGTCACACTCACACTTAGATATATTTTTTTCATTTTTTTGTATAATAGTTTTTCTGCAATAACTCATGTTTTACTTTGATAATTATGTTTGATACAAAGTTAAGACTAAAAGTTTGGACTTAAACTATATATGTGTGTGTGTGTGTGTGTATGTATATATATATGTATAATTGTATATGTATATGTATATATATGTATATAAATATATATAATGTTCGCCATTTGACCGCCCGCCGCTCGCCACGCTTCTCGCCATAAAAAAGAACCTCTCGCCCGCCACTCGCCATTCGCCATTAACTACCATGCCAGTGCCCATTGTCCAGTTCTTTATTTATTTCTCAACTCATTATTGATTTGATATTCTTCAATTTGTTTTTTATTACTTTTTAGATGAAAGAAGAAATGGAACTAGGAAGCTTGATCCATCCATAGCCAGCAAACGCCATCCGAGGTATGGACAATGAATAAGGCAGTGGCTTTTACTAATAATATTTTTTGTCTTTAATTCATTAAGTTTTTAGGATTTAATTCTAAGGCCCATTAGAATCCTCTTGCGTAGTTTTTAACTTCCTATTTTTTTTAATGTTATCGACTACATAACAATACATTATACGGAGTAATTTTATCTCAGATTTTATATAGCCTTCTACTTTCATGTATCACCTCTTGACACGTAACTCCTAAAGATGACCTTAGGCTCAATCTCCGACAAGAATATATTAAGAAATCTCTACATGGTGCAATATTTGTTAAACAAAACCTTCTAAAGGTTAGTTGGTCTCTCCGCCCTCTTTGTTGAAGTAATATCTCTGTTACTCAGAGATGGACAATTATGTTTCTTGCCAGGTTCTTGACGGGTTAGCAGCTCAGATAACGACCGCGGTTCAAATATATATATATTTTTTCCACACTTTGAATTTTTTCCACACTTTAAATTTTTATCACCATATTTTTTCCACAATTGAATTTTTTTTCAAAAAATAAAATCAAAGGAAGGGGTGCTGACTGGACTTGACTGTTGACTGCCAGCATTGACCGCCGCCTGCCGCCGCTGCTTTAGCCGGTCGCCGGCAGCCATTGCTGGCCGTCACCGGTCCCACCGCCGCCTTGTTGCAATCGCCGCCGCCGGATTCTGGCCGCCGTTGACCGGTGTTGTTATTTTATTTTTAATTAATTTTTTAATTTTAAAATTTAAAAAAAAGGTGAGTTTTAGGGTTCAAAGTGGTGAGCTTTGCTTTATTTCTAGGTGAGCTTTGTTTTGTCCATTGGTGAGCTTTGCGTCATTTGACCGAAGCATGTCATCTCACCGTAAGGTGTCATCGAGTCAATCTATATATATATATATATATATATAATATATATATATATATATATATATATATATATATATATATATATATATATATATATATATATATATATATAGAGAGAGAGAGAGAGAGAGAGAGAGAGAGAGAGAGAGAGAGAGAGAGAGAGAGAGAGAGAGAGAGAGAGAGAGAGAGAGAGAGTTTGGTTCAAATAAGAATAAGATCTAATGAAAGAAGTGAGAATAGTTTTAAACCGTCCGATTTACAAGATTGCAAATACTTCCGCGTCTCTTTCAACAAAGTTCAGAAGGTCACTTTGGGTATTTCCCTTGTGTCGGCATCTCTCTCTAATTAACATTATTCACCTTCCATCTTTTATTCCACAAGTTTCAGTTTTTTATATGGAATGAAAAGTTAGGTTTCCTTATACGTATGAAATTGGAAATTTAGTTTTTACTGAGATGAATTAATTCAATTATTTTCAGCAACATAAGAAATCGTCTGACAGGGCGGAGCAGCGACGACCTAGATAGATCGCAGAGCATGAAGGAGGTTGGAGCTTGGCCTTGAACAAGTGGCTGAATCCCAAATCGAAACAGAGAGGGATAGCGGCAACAATCCTATACATATGATGTGCAGTAATTGAGTTTATCGCTTCTTTCCCTCTTTATTACAAGATTTACACAAATATATTTTGTGTTAATTTTTACATTATATAAGGTTAAATGTCATCTCCATCAAAATGATTTAACTTATTTACCCACCTTTTTGTGATTTTTTATTTAATTTTTTTCAAATTGTTCTTAAATGTCTAATGCATATTTTCCTATTGATTTTTTATTACTTTGTAATTATTAGATAAGTTAAATCATGTTTTTTTATTGGTTTAGTACATGTATTTTCTTTGCTCCATTAAATATTCTAATATTTACATCTTTTGTTTTTCTTTATGCATATGTTAGTCTGTATGGTACATATTGTATGTAGGAGTATTGCCTTTTCCAAGGTAATGCATTCTTATTCAGTGTTGCCAAGAAAAAAAATTGAGGGTGTATTTTTGCTATTGTGAATTTTTATAATGCTTTAGAACCTTGAATTTTTGGCCTATATAGAAAGGAATTAGGCCAGCTGCATTTTATGTATTTTTTTAAGTTTTTGTCAACTAAGGGTTCGTGTTATTATGAATTATCAGGACACATGTAATGCATTTGCATGATAAGAAAATGCATTATAAGAAACAAGGTAAGGATAATGCATTCTTAGTATGCTGCGAAGCTTATAGATGGTGTATTCTTTCGAACAATGGGATTGTTAATAAAAGATGTGTATTTACGTCCAAAAAAAATGTTAGTAATAAATTTCAATATGAGTTAAAATTTGTTGAATGATGCTATTTTTCAAAGCTTAAAATGCATATTTCATAGGTCCAAGTGCACAACGAAAATTTCCTTAAAAAAATGGTTGTCTATTAGCTCAAATGGTAGAGCGGTATATACTACAGATGTGGGTTCAAATCCTTCATGGGCAAATTATTTCTCATATTTTTCGTTGCACTTGTTCTGAATGCAATGCATTCTCAAAATTTCTCATTACATCCAAAGTCACTCAGGACCTATTATTAACAAATTCACAAACTAATAGTATTAGTTTAGAATAAAATTTATAGGACAAATTACAATGCATAAATTGGTCTTCATAGTGCATCCGCTTTAGATCTGTCAATGTGGATATCACAGTGCATCTTCCCAAACAAATCCTGAAAAGTGGGATATTAAAAATCCTTTCTTAAATTAATTAATTATAATTTTAACTATGCAATTTTACTCTTTTTGAATTAGACAGTGAGATAATTAATTCCTGACAGAGGGGGTAGATTACCCAAAACACCATTAAAATAAATACCTCGAGTTCAAATTGTAAATAAATCTAAAAAATATAAATGTTTTCGGAATAAATATTACCATTCATAGTGAAATATGTAAAGAATTTTTTTTGCACTATGTGAAATGTATTAAAATAAAACAAACTAGAGACATAATAAAACAAGAATGCATTACAAAAAATTATTTATTATTGATGAAAATCATTACTTAATACTCTCTCCGTCCCGGAGTATTCATCCAGTTTTGACTTTTGAAACTGTTCATCTAAACACTTTGATTCATCAAATTCTCTCAATGTATAAGCCTAAATATAGTCATGTGTGATCTTGTTTGATTTGTCTTAACATATAGATTATTAATATATAGTTTCTATAATTTTTTAATATACAAATTATAAGATAAAATGGATTAAAGAAGTGTATTGGATGGTGTGTAAAAATGAAAGTGGACAAATACTCTAGGACGAAAGTAATATGATAATATCAATTAATAATGAAAAAATATTCCACTTTTTAAGGAACTAATAAGGGAAAAAAGCTCATCTTAAGAAGTATCAAATATTGATTATGTCCATTAATAATCAATGCACGATTGCATTAAAAAAAATCAATCCACGATTTAATTGCATTGGTATCAACTTGACTATACTACCCCTACACACCTAATTCCTTCCTAATTTGATGGGATTGATTTATCACTTAGCGTATCCATTGGAAAATGGAGCCATCCTTTAGATGTAATTTAGGCCTTTAGATTAACCATATCAACGAATATAATTCATTCTCATTTCTTTCACTGAGGGTCTTTCTCACTTGAACCGGCCCCTATATATATATATATATATATATATATATATATATATATATATATATATATATATATATATATATATATATATATATATATATATATATATAATATATATATATATATATATATATATATATATATATATATATATATATATATATATTATATATATATATATATATATATATATATATATATATATATATATATATATATATATATATATAGACACACGCGCGCGCGCACACACACACAGAGATATATGTGTGTGTGTGTGTGTGGGAGGATGCATTATCTTATTTTAAAGAATGCAAAGAAACAGAAACAAAACATCTATTTGTTATAAGTTGTTGGATATAAGTGAACCCTTGAGCCTAACTTATGATTCCATATCTATGATATCAAGAATAAAAGGCCCTAATTATTGTTAAAATCGTCTCGTGTGATTTAAACATAGCTTTAGTCTATCGAGTAGACACTCTAGTAACATAGATGTAAACTACGATGTTTTGATTATGAGACTATATGTGTGTGTGTGTGTGTGTGTGTGTGTGTGTGTGTGTATCAGTAAGTCTAAAATGACACCAGTGCTACTACTGTCATTTTCTTACACCAGTTCGTTTGGGGTACCTACGGTGCTCCGTTTGTAAAACGACTGTTCCTAGACCCTCTAACCTTCCCCCTAACCCCCACCCCACCCCAGCCCCACCCTTGCCCCCCCCAGCCCCCCCTCCCGCCCCCCTCCCTACCCTGGCAATACACTGTCAGTGTACTGCCAGGGTAAGGAGGGGGGCTGGGGTGGGGGGGCTAGGGTGGCCCCGCAACAATTACTGCACCAATCACTTTCCAATCCAAATTAATTAACCTTTTAAAATCAATTTCCCTCCAACACTCGAACAATAATTCAGTATTATTACACTAATAGAACCATAGATATACACCAATGTATGAGTACTATGCACTCTTTTTTGACACCACATTCCACACTCAGCCACACGTATTATTTAATTCCCGCTTTTGCTAATCAATGAAAAACATTATCATGTGCAACTCCATGTAAAATAAGAATGCAAAGAAACGTATTCACACAAGAAACTGACGTCCAGTCAAGTTAATGCTAGAATTCTTCATAAATACCAAAAAATTATGTCTATCTATCCTCATACTGAGCAATAATTCAACCCCATCTAGCAAAACGAACAAGCCAGCATCGACTCACTCAGGAGTTGCTCCATGAAACCAAAACTCAAAAGCATACGAAACTGGAAATTCTAGAAAAAACAAAAACAGAATACATCATAATCCCCAAGAAAAAGTTAGGCATCAAAAACATGAATTTGTAATTAAGTCATGTAGACTTCAACCACTCGAGTGCTTCACCAGCTGCCTTATCTTGTCCTTAACCTCGTTGGCATCTGATTCGACTATCGCAGCACAATACGTTGTGCGAAGTGCATTCACCACCTTCTCATCCCCCTTTTTCAAGCCACATTCCCACTGCTTCAATGTATGCCCTGTGTACGTCTCCATGTGCCGCATTGTAATCACACCATAATCAAATACAGCGGTCAAATCTCTCCACGCCAATTGCAATCGTTTTGGTTCTTGTGCCTTCAGTTTCTCGACCCGGCCATCCAGTCCTTTACTCTTGAAATATTTTATGACCATGTCTCGCTGCAATCAAAGGGATGCTAAAACATTACAATAATGAATTACGTTTTTCTCATCACATTTTAGAATTGGCTTCAATACATTATAAAAGATCTGTATCCCCCTTAATCATCTGGGGGACGTGCTCTTAATTTATACTTACAACAACGTTTGGCTTCTTGTCATATTTATCAATCTTTGCAATGCAGGCAGATGAGCTGTCGAGGATATCAACACTATTCCCCTTCAGGTTCACACATATGCAATAACACCAACGGTGTTGCATTATTGGGAACAATATCTACACGTTTAAGAACATATTGCGCATTTGAACAGTATATTCATAAAATACAAATAAACATACCACCATTGCAAGCAGTACTCAAAATCAGACATCAATAATCTCACCATATCAACATCACATGGATTAGTCAAGCTCCACCCGTATTCCGGTGCATCACAAACCACCTTAAAAGCATCAGCATCCTCTTCCATCTCCCCCTCACTCATGAACATCTGCAATTGTATTAATTGTACAATAATATGCCTCCAAGCAACTACAGAAATTAAAAAAATGAAGATTTAAGTGTATTATTAGAAAGTAACATACACATCTAATCGTTTTCGCAAAAAACTGGGCTGGAGATGCAACGCTACGAAACAGCTCCTTGTGATTCAATATGCAAGACCAAGCATCCACTACTCATGGTGAAATGTGATGGCCAGACACCAACGTCTGAAGGTCTCCACATTCAACCGATATATTATACCCACTAAACACAATGTCATTCCTGCATAAGTTTTACAGAACCAATATCAAGAATGTTACTTTAAGTTTCCTAATATCATGCATTGTTTAACCAAAGTTAAAGCATAAACCTGTCAGCATCTTGCTTGTTTACAACCCACTTCCAAAATTTCTTCTCAAATGTGTTCACATTATCTCTTGGATCAATCATCCGTGTTAGGTAAGGTGACTTCAACGTCAAAGCTGTTTTGGTCTTCCTTCTGGCCCTTGCACCTTTTGCATATTGCACAACCTGTTCAAAACAAATTAAACGAATGGCCGAAAATATCTATGTCATCTATTTAATACTCCCTCCGTTTGGAAAAACCCTTCCCATTTGATTTGGGGGCAAAAATAAGGAAGTGTTAAATTATAATTGATTTCCAATTTTGCCCCTGATGTGATGGATAGATTATTAGAGAAAAAGTATGATGTGATAGGTAGGGTAGGAAAAAGTAAGGGTAAAAGTGGTTTTTTAATAGAAAGGGGAAGTGTTTTGTTGGAAGTGGAAAAAATGAAAGAGGAAATGTTTTTGAGAACAGAGGGAGTAACCTATTATCATACCTCATCAATTTTCCTTTTCAGCCCAGCATTTTCTTCATCTCTTCTCTCTTCAACCGTCACCTCCATCTAGAATGAAACCCAGACAACAAGTTCATCAAAATAGGTGCAGTCCTGTAACGTATATACGCAATGTGTACAGAAACTTTGTGATACCTCATTGTTCAAATCTTGATTGTTCCGCACTGCATCACATTCTGCACCAATTATCTCTTCATTCTGCTCTATCTCTTTGTTCTGCTCAAGTTCCATGTTCGGGGTGTCATGAGGACCAGCCATGTTCGGGGTGTTGTGAGGATCAGCATGAGTGATGTTCGATGCCGTCATCTCTTCGTTCACCTCATTGCTCTTCTGCATCTCACGCGTGCTCTCCATCTCGGATTCACCCCCACCTTCTTCTTCAAGAATCTGAGTCATCCCTAGACTGAAAGAAGGCACATCATTAATAAATTCTTCATACTTCTACCGCACTTCTGCTGCCTTTGCCGCTTCATCAACCGCTGCCCAAAGCTCTGAACTGCTCCAGAATTCTGAATCCCCGAACCAGCAATTTCATCATCATCTCTATTATCCCCCCCTCGCAATCTTCTGATTCCCCTTCATCAGATCCCTGTGCATCATCACATTCCGATCCATCACCATCACTAACTTCTTCACAATCATCATCTGCCTCCTCCTCATCACTGCATTCTCCATCCTCATCATCCTCATCCTCCTCATCAGTGCCTTCTGCGTCACCATCACTCCCCCATACTTGATGGGGATGCACTATTTTCACCCATCTGCATCATCTCCATCCTGCCTAGCTTGCATATTCTCATCAAGCAAATCATCCATCTCACCATGCACCTGAGCATTTATTTGAATCTCTGTCATTTCTTTGTCTGCTTCATCCCTAAGCCCTTCAACTTCAGCAGACCCCCCCCCCACTTTGGTTTGATTCGTCACCAACAAGATCAATTCTCTTAGGCCCCCCACGCAGCTTGTTTTTCATCCTGAACACAACGCTCTGCAACCTCCTGCTTCTCCTTCGTGGAGTGCTATCTTGTGCCCTCAGTACCTTCTTTTTACATCGCTTAAGGAATATGTGCTGGACTGCTGTGAAACTCACAAACACATGAAACACATTAAACAATATTAACAAGATCCTTACTCATGCTATAAGAATGTTTGGTAATGCACTGATGTTTGCTTGTTATGCAGACTTGTGATACTTATTCATGCTATTAAGGACCTATATTTTTTTCCATGTTTTTCACATATATTCTTCCATCACAGACCATGCTCTTCAAACCTTCTTCACAACCAATTAGTTAATCAAACAATAAAGGTAATGCATACGCATAATAATAATTTAAAATCAGGAATCCTATATCATTGCATTTCAAACTGCCCAAAAAAAAACACTCAACAAGCATCAAATCTAGCAGCAATCATGCTGGATGAATGATGCAATTTAGAACACACACAATGCCTAACCAAACATTAATTTGTGAATGCTTATCCAACCACACATCATGCATATACTTAACCGAGACAATCCTGATTCTAATGAATTGATTGTGCACACACTTTACATCAAAACCACTACAAACTGCTCAAACCACCTAATACTTATCCTGAAATTTATGCAAATGTGAGATATTCATCCATGTTATTAAATACTCTCTCTGTCCACCATAGATCTTCCCAGACACTATTCACAGGGTCAAACTTTACTCACTTTGTTTGCTCAATTTTACTAGTCATTTCATAAAATAATATAGTCTTGTCACCTCTAGTTTTGTAGAACTTTTTATGTAGTTTATTACTATATAAATTTTATTTTGAAATTTTACTCCTATAATCAATTAAATTGAATTGAAAATAAAGCCGGTCAAGCCTCGTAACGCGTAATGGGAAGATCATACATGGACGGAGGGAGTAGAATATTCTTTTCATTATATTTCATGTAAATCATTATTTCATGGAACATGCACTACCTTGCTTAATTAGAATCACCAAATGCACAAACCAACAAAGACAATGCATACCAATTGTATTGTATTATACAAACAGCAAAACCATATTATTTCAATGCAAAGCCCCAAAAAAACAGTCCACAAGCATCAAACTAACCATCATGCATTATGAATGTTAGATGCATTTTAGAAAACATTCATTGCTCATCCAATAATACAATGTAAATGCTTCTCTAACCCCAAACCATTCATCTTATTAGCTGATTGAATCCTGGTCTAAACATTTAATATTACACACACTCTGCTTCAAAAACACTTCAAAGTGCTAAAAAATACAGTAAGGCTGCTAAACAAGACTATATACCTTAAAAAACACAAAATCAAGTAAACAATCCTTAAAAAAACCCAAACTTTCTTTCTGAAAAATTTTAAACTCATTTACTTTAATTTCAATTCGAACCCTCTCCACCACTTAAGCACACAAATACCACAACAATGCACAACAAAACCGTAGAAATGCATCATATAAAACACCAATCCACTGATGACGTTTATTATCCATCAACTACTCCTGCTACACCCAAAACCCAAAAAAAACAAAATTATAAAAAACTTACATATAATCCACAATGTTTTTGCACCCACTCCCCCACATTCTAAAATCAATGACATAAAAATTAAATTTTGTGCATCATATTTCACAAACCCAGCAAACACATCTGAAACCCTACTGGAACACATGCAATCACTTTTTCAAATCAGAATATACCAAAATCTTCAATTTCTCAAAAAATTAAATATAAAAAATCACATATTTCTTCCGGCGATGTTAATGGTGTCTGACTCTTATCGCCAACTTCTTTCTCCGTCGTAGCACTCCTCTCCGTTGCCATAGCCACCAAAATTCGAATTGGAGGGTACAATTCCAAGAGCCCTCTTAAAACTTACCATGTGCAGCTTACCAATCATTAATAAGTTATTAAACAATCATAGCCATCCATTACTCCAAATCCAAGGGCTCTCCATCATTCTAATTTCTTTCACTAGGAGCCTTTCTCACATGATCTCACCTATATATATATATATGTGTGTGTGTGTGTGTGTATATCTGAGTGTGTGTGTGGGATTGACTCTAGTGAGATGACACCTTACGGTGAGATAACATGCTACGGTCAGATGACGCAAAGCTCACCACTGGCCACTGCAAAACTCACCAAAGACAACTACAAAGCTCACCAAAGAGTAAGGCAGAGTTCACCATATCTTTTCAACACTTCGAATTTCTTTTGAAAAAATAAAATCAAAGAAACGGGTGTTGACTAGATTTTGATCGTTGACCGCGACCTTTGATCGCCACTGGCCACCGCCGCTCCGACGTCGATCTGCCTCTGGTCGCCAGCCGCCGCCGCTCTGACGTCTATCCGCCTCTGGTCGCCGGCCGTCGCTGCTGCTCCGCCGCAAACCGCCTCTGGTCGCTAGAAGCCGCAGGTGGCCGGCAACCGCCGCTGCTCTGCCGGCTATTTTATTTTTTTATTAATTTTTTAATTTTCAAATTTTTTAAAAAAGGTAAGTTTTGCTGTTCAAAGTGGTGAGCTTTGCTTTATTTCTAGGTAAGCTTTGCATTGTCCATTGATGAGCTTTGTAGTGTAGTGTGGTGAGTTTGGCGTTATCTCACTTAATCATGTCATCTCACTGTAAGGTGTCATCTCACTAGAGTCACTATGTGTGTGTGTGTGTGTGTGTGAAAATAAAATTTTATGAAAGAAAAAAGAATGGATGTGGTGCTCTAGAGTTGAGATCTAAGGGCCATTAAAAGTTGGAAAATAAGAGCACGGATCTTTTCACCTTGGATTCTCGGGTCATATTATGACCCGGGCACCTACGGTGCTCTGTTTGTAAAATTCATGATTCCTATCCGCCCTAACCCACCCCCCTAACCCCTAACCCTACCCCCTCGTGGTTTGCTAAATAACATTGTTACCTCTAATGGTTTTAAAATTGCCTTTGTTGCCTCCCGTGGTGCTAATATTCCTACACCAATGCTCTTATAGACTAAAATATCTTTCAAATATAAAAAAAAATATCTCTGATACCTCTTATTGTTTTGAAAAAAGAGCACCAACTCCCCCTAATTTTTTCTTTACTATTTTTCTTTTTTTTCATCTCTTTTTTTTCATAAATGTTTTTTAAGTTCTTTTGAAAAACTATTTTTATACTATATAATATTTTAATAATCACAATTTTTTGTGTTTGAAACGAAAATCAAATAAATAAAAAGAAGTAATGTACAAGTCATTTGTCTCAAATTAAATGTTTTCATTTGGTCCAAAGTAGGTCCTTATTGTTCATTTTCATGATACAAGAACGAATGATATATTTTCTCTCTTTTTTGCACTAAGGCTCATTTCACATTTTCTTTTCATTTTCTGGAATCTTTTTTTATATTCTTGAATTTTTTTAAAGTTAATTATATAATGTTCTTTTATTTTAATCAAAATTCAAATAAAAGAAAAAAGAACATAAAAGAAAATGAAGAGAAAGAAAAGTATATGGAAAAATATTTGTATATAATAAGGAAAATTGAGTCATGAAGAAAATTTGTAGTGCATCTTCCCCAAAAATATTAAAAAATATATAATTAACCAAATATTTAATATTAAAAAGACCTCACTTTCTATTCTTTAATTCCCAACTCCCAACAGATTCAAAAAAATAAGTTTTTTTTATTTTAAAAAAAATAAAGAAAAATTTGAAAAACAACTTTTCATTATATCAAATACAAACATTTTTTTTTCTCTTTATAAACAAGAAAAGAATAAAGAAAAATAATAAAGAAAAAAGGTGAGGGGGTGATTTCCAGTATAGAACGAGCAAAAGTAACAACTAAAAAGAACCCTTGTAAGTAGGGTGTCGAACCTCAGGGAGACGTGAGTTAATTTAGTTTAAACAAAAGTTTACCAAAGAAGTTGTAAAATATTTTTTTTTTGTCTTTTTGGTTTTAGAGATAAAATAAAAAGTGTAAAAGGAGAGAGTTCCAAACAACACAGTTTTTTTAATGATAAAAAGTTAGGGGTAGAAATTGGTAAATTAATTGTCCAATGTTTTTATAAAAGTTGGATTGTCAATTTATTTTAATATACAATGTGTGGGATTGCATAAAAGTATTTAGGGACGCTCTCGCAGTTTACCTAAATAATAACCCCTCCGACTTTAACATGCTAATGATAAATCCGGAGTAATTATTTTTTTAACAATGGGAACCATAATTATTTTATTGTATGTTTACCCAATTTAATGGTGTAAAAATACAACTCAATAATTATGTCCACCCGAAAGTCTTCAATTCCGGTTAAAGGTAGAGAAGGCTTACGCCTTACGGTGTATTTAAAAAGTGTTCTTTTTTATGATTATATCAATTTTAGCTCAAATTCCTTTTAACAATTATGTTTATGATTGGGTCCTTAATAATCACAAACATTCAAAATTTATTTATTTTTAAATACAACATCTAAATAAAAATAAAATCAACAATCCATGTTAAAAATATTTAAAACATTAAGATGGACAATTAATCACACCAACTTCTAACCCCAATGGAATTTAGAAGTTCATAGTTTGAAGCTTAAACAAATAAATATGTATTACAAACATAAAAATCTTACAAAATGGAAGGCGTGTTCTTGAGCTCCAAATATGATAGATGATGATGAAGATGGAGTAATTTTTATGTGTTTGGATGAAGAAAGTGATAAGATATTAGTGAGGGAGGAAGAAAATTTCGAAATAGAGAGAGTAGAGAAGTGGGGGGTTCCAACTTCTTTAGAAGAAGAGAAGGGAGGTGTTTTTATAGATGAATTCGTATATACGGATTATATACAAACAGTTCCACTAGGATCCAATATAAGCATAGTAGCGCACATGGAAATGAGGTTGCTTGTCTTCGTCGCTTGATCCCGTGTTTGATTCCCCATGCAGTGTCGGTGTTTTGTCTTTTTTTTCTTCTCCTCTTGAGCCGATTATTTAGAGATATTATGCTCTAGAAAGGCAAACATATACAAAGTGGAGCTACTGGTGCATTGGTCTCTTCTCTTCCGGCATTCTCCAAGGTCGGTGGTTTGAATCCAAGTGGCATTTTTTTCTTTACTTTTCTATTCAATTCCTTCTTTTGTTCAAATCTCTTCCATTTATTTTTGTCCCAAATTTCCATGCTTATTTTCCGTTCTTGCAATTATTCTCAATGCGTCCAAATGATCTCAAAATACCTGCAAAACATATAAAACCAAGCATAGGACTGTTCTACCAAAATAAAAACGGAAAATTGAAATAAAATATAAACATTAAATTCAATTGGGACTCAAAACTCCTTCAAAATATGCTTAAAAAGTGTATAAAATATGTGCATATCAGGGGGTGTTACTACCCATTTCCAAAACCACAAGGATTAGCGAAGCTATTCATTTAATATTCGAAGGATATTTTAGTCTAGATAAGCATTGGTGTTGGAATATTACAACCATATGAGACAACGACGTAAGTTTTGAAAACATGAGGGGTAACAATGCATATTTGACAAACCACGGGGAATATTTGTGCAATAAACTCTAACTGAAAATGCAATAGTGAATAGGTTGAAATAAGAGAGTGAAATTGCAACGGTGAATAGGTTGAAATAAGAAAGAGAGTGTAGAAAAAGTAGGAGAGAGTCTCTAATAGTGATTGAAAAAGTAAGAAAGATTTGCAATAGTGATTGTAAGAGTAAGAAAAAAAGATAAAAGTAATGGTCTGGTTTCGTTTCGTGGCTTATGAAAAAGTTTACAGTGCTCCATTCGCAAAAGTGATACTTCAAACTCCCACCCCTGCCTCCCTTCAAATGCGTTCTGATTAGGCAATTGCCTAATCACTACACATTTGGAAGATGGTGAGGGTTCAATGGTGAAGGGCCGAGGGGCAAGGGTGAGGCTGGGTGGGGGGATTTAGGGGTAGGAACCATAAATTTTGAAAATGGAGTACTGTAATTTCAAAGTTAGTGGCAATGGCAACGAAACTGTGGCTAGAAGGAATTGAATAAGTTAGAAAGAATGTAAATGTAATTGAAAGCATAGAAAAAATATATGAGAAAATAAACGAGTTGTGTCAAATTTGATAGGAAAACCGAAATGGCAAGAAAACCTTTAGGGGTGGGAGGGATGAATTATAGTTGAAATGTATACTATCGTCCTGTTTGCAATTAATGTGATAAATTAGTAATTAAAATATATAATACAATATAAGAGCATTCACAATGACAAGTAAGAAAGAGAATGACACACGATGATGTGGAAGATTTCAACCAATTAAAAATAATCCAGTCAGCGTGTGGCACGGGAGTGGAGTGGTATGTCATGTAGTGGCAAGTCATTGTTTTTATCAATTTTATATTTTTCACAAGTTTTAATTATTTAAATTTATTTTGTTCATATTTTTTTTCGAATAAAAAATAGATATACTCCTTTTAAAAATATTTCTTATTTAACAAAAATAAATAAATTAAAAAATTAAAAAAAAATTAAAGAAAATTAAAAAGATGAAAAGGAGTTGCCTCGCATTTGACATGGAGAAAGGGGTGAAATTGCTTTGCCTCGCCTCATCCACGCATGGTATAGCTGATCTGGCAGGGCGTGGGAGTAATTCACCACACCGCTGCACATGCTCTAAGAATAATGTGTATGGCTACTTGTTGCTCATGCAACAAGGCAGTCCGCTAGCATCGTGCTTAGCAAAACCACCATGGCCGTGCTTGGAAATTATCATAGGATGGTTCTCATTACAGTGTAAAACAGAAACAGCATGCTCCAAAGAGCATAAATATAAGTGCTCAGATTTTCTTTACTCATCTACACCTTGCAGAAACATGAGTCTTACACTCCAATGCTATCAAAGACAAGAATGGGAATGACACAAACTAAAATTGAGAACATCTGAACAAGTTAATAGACCTCCTTCAGAAAACAGCTCATATTCAAAATCACATCCATCCAAAAAAAGGGTCATATTATACATCAAATGTAAACTCTAATCGTCAACACTCCTGGAGGAATAATTCTCTGCTAGCACTGAAGACTAACATCGGTTCGTTAAGAGCAAATCCCGAAGAGAGTGGACGAGATTCTAAGTGCCACATTTACTACAATGGTGATCTTTTGTACGAGCTCCACATTTGTAGCAGAAGGAACATTTACACCTACAATCAGTAATACACCAGAAAATGCAGAGAAGATTTCTAAAAAGCAAGTGATAGTAGAAGATAAGAAGAAACCTATTAAGAACTAGATATTTCCAAATAACATTACCAGCTGTCATTTTTAACTGATTAGAATTGCAGCTAGCATTGCTTGATCGTTACGCCAAAGTGCCAAAACATTGGCTTCATATTTCAGGGGTCCACGGAAATTTCTGGTTTGATTTAGGAAACTACATAAAATGAATCGGCTAACCAAGGTTACAGATTCACCCAAGAAGAAACTTAGAATACCGTATCGTAGCCGCTCATGGTTCTTTTGGCTAATTAATTTTGCAATAAGCTAGTTTCAACAACTCTTGTTCTTTACACTTCAGTTAACTTGCCGTGTATGTATGTAACTATGTATATTGAGCTTCCAGGAGAATGAACCAAAACTTGTACAATTATATAGTTTGCAGACTTGCGTTACACTTTTGCTAGATCTAAGGATAGATTAATTTGATGGGTTGTCAAATACAAGTTCAAAAAAATCTTAATTTGATAAATTTCTACCCTAATCTTCGGCCAACCTCATTTCCTCAAATTAATTTGTCACACATGCATCATATATCCTATTTTACTCTTTTATTGATCATATTGCTCAGTCTAATCTCCAATCTCTCCCCACTCAACTACAAACGGATATGCATATAATCTTGTATCGCGTAAGGGAGTGTGCCATAGGGCTTTGGTTAACACACTAGCGGAGCTGTTATTTGGCAGTAGCATGGTTTTTTAATAGGACTCGTAGTGTTTATTAGTTTCAAATTACAGCACCATGTGTTCCCACTATTTAGCCTATCCTTTTACTCCGTATTAGATAAAGAGTATTGATAAACTGTTAAAAGAACTTTCGTTCTGAGTAGGGAGTTCTCAAGAAAGGCTCACCCATCCCCCCCTTCTTGGTTCTATTCATGCCTAAGCCAGAGGTAATACGAAGAACGCTAAACCTCATTCTGCTCCACACTCAGTTTCCACCATCGAACGATTTTTAAGCCACACAACATTAGTAAAATCTCAAGAAAGTTGGGGTATGGGGTCAAGATGTACACAACCTTGCCCCTAAAGAAACAGACAGGTTTGTTTGTGTTTTTGATGCATTGCTGCACTCACTGCCCAACACATTACAAAATGTAATAAACTAGGGAAGCTTAACGTGTTATTTGCCTAAATTGTGTGAAGAAATTAACCTGCATTTCATGAAAGGGCAGCCTTCAGTTCGCTCAACAAAGACTCCACAATTAGGACACCTCTTCCATTCTCTGTCTTTCGCTAAATGCATAAGCTGTAAATCCCCACTCTCCCTCTCGTCCTTGTGCAATTTCTGAAACTCAGAACAAGCCATGTCGGGATGCCATGGGACCTTACACTTAGCACAAAACAGTCTCCTGCACTCGGGGCATTCGGATTCTACCACATTCAACTTCTCATCAAGCAGAAGTGCAGAGCAATCCTTGAAGGGGCAATAGAACTTGTCAGAGGCCAAAAGCAATGCCTCGCACAAGACGTCCCCCCAGCGATCAAAAACATTCTTTGGCAAAATTGATGCACAATGGTGAGGCTCTAGAACGCCCGCGCACCCGGGATTGGGACAACTGATTCGGGCAATGTTCTCTTGTATCTTTGAAGCCACAAACTTGGATATGCAATCAAAGCAGTGAGAGTGACCGCATCCCATTATTCTGAAATATTCATTAGGTTGTTTCAACTCGTAGCATATTTGACACATGAATGGTGGAGGACCCGTTTCCATGCCCGCATCATCATCATCATCATCATCAATTTCTATATAGATGGGTTTCGAACTGGAACACTCAGTTTTCAACCTTGAGGAGGCCTTAGATTTCGCCTTGAAAACATGAAATTCATCATCTCCAGTGAGGTCGATCACCACACTTTTTGTCCCACTACAATCAGAACCATGGCTCCGAGGTTTTTTTGTTGTGGCAGTAGTAGAAGTCGCCTGCAGATATTGCTCTCTCGTTTGAGGTGCCATGAACCACTCCCGCGGCCGGAAAGGTACGCCGAAACTTTCAGGCCCCGCTGAAGCCGTTAGAAGACGAAGAGTTCTAATAAATCCAATTGGCTGATAACAGAATGAATATTCGAAAGAAAATTTTACACCGAACCGAAATCCAATACGCTACTAACTTTTGTGTACTCTCTGCTTTTGTCTTGCCCGATTGAGGAATTGGTACCATGAAAGCACTGTCAAATCCCAGCAGTACCAAGTCCGAACGAGAGAGGAAAAACCAAAACAGACTTCCAACAACAGGCGATGGAAGGTAGGGGTGGGCGGATCCGGTTTCTATTAATATCTCTAATTCTCTAATCTCTATATCATTTTAGGTAAGAGAGTATTAATAGGGAGTGAGTGGTGGGTCCGGTCCTGTGACGATTTGGTATTTTTAAAGAACATGTACCGTACTGTTACTATTTAAATGGTTCGGTTCGGTTTCTGTTTTACACCTAAACTCATTTGGTAGCATGTCGTTCGATAATGGGATGATACTATGTTATACTAATACCAAACCATTCCATAATACTTCGATGTTTTGAAAATATTTTTATTCAAACTAAACAATCGACGTAAGTAAAAATATAAGTGTAGTAATATTTTTATGCATTCGTACTCAACAAGTGTATTGTTTGATTACATTTTTTGACAAAACATAATTATACTTTGATTTTCAACAAATAAAATAATAATTTGAGTTGTACATCACCATAATAAAGTACTATAAAAAGATAAGTTTAACTATGTTAAATTCACACCAAATTAATACTATTTAAACTTACTAAAAAATAACAAATGAAAATGTATAATTTATTAATTTATTGTAATGGTAACGGTTTAATTAGGTATTTTTTAGAACCCGTCCTTACAATTTTGAAAACAGTTTGGTTCGGTTCGGGATATAATATAATAAAACTATTTACAAATCTATTATTTTTCAATTCGGTACAATGACGGATCGGTTCGAAATAATGTCGGGTTGGTATTTTTCCACACTCCTAATAATATGGACCGGCCCTGAAATGTTAAAAAATAAGATTGACCATGTCTAAAATTTACATGTTGAATCCTGTATTGCTTTGTGCGAAGTACTTATGTTTTGAAATTAGAGTCAAATTTGATTTTGAATAACCACTTTTATAACATTTTTTACTATTAAAATATAAGTTCTTACATTCAAAAATTAAATTTTAAAAATATCAAGCAATTAGAATAACGAACATCTAACTATCTTGGGGCATAAAAGTTTGGTGGTCCTATGTGAGTTCACACCTTGCACACCCTCCAGGCTGCCCATGGTATTAACGATGTTTGGGAATATTTGTCAAGTTTTAAATTTTTACCAAAAACTTTGACTGTTAATTGGATAAAATTAATAGTCCCTTCGTCCAAAAATAGTTTATCCTTTTACTATCACACCTTTTCAATAACTTCTGTTTGTTTGCATGTTTTTCATTGACCAATTGACCAATCTTGTCACTTATTATTTTGTAGAAATTTGTATGCAGTTTTTAATTAAATATCTAATTTGTTTACTTTTATACCAATATGTAAATAAAATCATGTTAAAAGTAACAAGATTTTACCCGTCGTTCGAACAGAGAACTTTTTTAGGGTAATAGGGAGTATTAAACATTGATACAAAAATTGTAACGTCCTAAAACATACCCTAAAATGTTAATGAATAATTTTTTTAATTAATCAAATTTGTTTTGATTAAAATAATTTATTATTGGGCTTTGAGCCAAAATGAAATATGTTCTCATATCCAATATAACAATCTGGATAAATCTCATAAAGATAAATTCTATATGTTGACTATTTGTATGATCTTGATTGGGAATGAGAGTAAAGACCCAAATTAAGAATAAATAAATAATTTGTTTATAATGTGAACCTTGAAATGATTTCTTGAAATAAATCATGAAAATAAGTAGCCTGAATTAAATGAAAGAACCTTTTTAAATAAAGGTCAACTAAATCAGTTTTGACTCTATCAAAGTCAAACACCCAAAAATATGATGTCGGAAAAAGTATTACAAATAAATATAAAAATCATATCATTGAATAGAGTTCGACTGAATGATCGCAACGGTGCAAACGGAAGTGAATCCGGAGAAAATTGGACCAAAAAGTATACCTCAACTTGAACCAAAATTAGTCCCAATTAGGGAGAGACGTAGTGATCGGAACTCAATTGCATCCCAGTAACACTAAGGAGTTTTCACTGATCTCCATTACGTAAATCCTTGTCTCCTTTTTCCTCACCAATCCTATATAAGGCTACTCACCATTCTCATTTCTTCACCAATTATTACAATTCTTTCTTCTATTCTGTTGCTTTGAGAGAGGAGAACGCAGTGGTGCTGTCAATTTGGTGTGAAGTCGCCAGAGCAAGCCATGGTGTCCGCCGCAAGTTTCACCGAAAAACTTCCAAAACCTCCATTTAAGCCCGAGGTAATCCCATAAATAAATTTAGTGACTAGAATGTTCGTATAGATCGTTTCTACGTTCAGAAATGGTCGTTTGGTTGAGTTTTGTGTTTGACTCATCAAATGAACCAAGAATCATAAACCTTGAATTTGTTGTTAAAACTTCGAAGTGATTCCTCTAAAATGGATCTACAAACCTTGAAGAACGTTTCTATACAACTTAATTGAAGTTTGATGACTTAAAATGGAGTTAGAAAAAATGGGCCGAAGCTTGATGATGATGAACAGTAGTTCGATCCTCCTGTACGTTTTATGCTAGACGCATACTGATTAAACGGTACCAAGGTATCGTCTCTAGGTACTGTCCGACGGGAAACTTTTCCAGAACGGTACGATCGATCGTTCCGAACAGTTTTAAGTCTGAAAATGCTATTTTTGGTACGATCCAAGCAATGAGTTTTGGGTCACTGTTCATCTTCTTCGACCTTCGGTCTATTTTTCGGAAATACCATTTTTAATCACCGAACTTCAACGAAACTATATAGAGATGTTCTCCAAGGTTCATAGATCATTTTGGCATCATTAATTCATAGTTTTAACATCAATTTTAAGGTTTATGATTCTTAGTTCTTCAAACATATCAAACACAAAACTCAACCAAATGACCATTTATGAACGTAGAAACGACCTATGTGAACATTATAGTCATTAGATATATCTACGGGCTTACCTCGAAGCTTAATGGAGGTTTTGGAAAATTTTCGGCGAAAATTCCAGCGACAATAGCTCTCAACTCCGGCGACCTCTCACAAAGCTGTGTGTTTTCCTCACTCAAAGCAGCACGATAGAAGGAAGTATTGCATAATTTGGTGGAGAAATGAGGAAGATGAGTTCCTCTGATATAGTAGCAAGAGGAAGAAGAAGACATGGGTTGGTGATTTCCAGGATCGGAGAATCGGCTAGTGCGTCGTTCGCACAGTAGCTGACGTTTGTTTGATTCCCTGATTGGGACTGACTTTTGGTCCCAGTCGGGGTACACTTTTTGGCCCAACTTTCTCAGAATTGAAATCCGATTGAACCGTTGTGAATAGACAGTCAAACTCTAATAATGATATAATTTTCATTATTTATTGACAAACTTTATAATTCACTTATTTTTGGGTCCTTCTCAGTAATTAACTAATTATCAATTAATTAATTCTGATAGGCCTAGTTTTGGGGCGTTACACATTATTTATCTTTAATATTAATAAAAAATAATACAAATAGAAAAAACATGTGATAGTAAATGCAAAATAATATTATAAAGTAGATAAAAATACCAAATAAAATTCCTTATTATTAAAAAATTTCTAATAATATAATACAAAACATTATTACGTTAATTATATATAGTTGACCGTGTAACGCCCTGCAACCCGGTCTAATAGAATTGATTGTTTTAAATAATTAATTACTGTTCCGGACCGGAGTTGGGGAAAATAAAAGTTCTTAGAAAAATTATTTGAACATGTCATTAAATTCGTTTTGACTGTCTAATTTCGGAAACACAAACGGATCTCAATTCGGACCCGTTTGGGGGGAAACCGCGTACCGTTCAGGTCAGATTTTACATAACGGAATAGAATATAGGGAATTAATTCCCCATTTAATTCCTTCACTCTCCACGCCACACCCACTCTCTCTTCATATCCCCACATTCATCCACCATTATTTTACATCAATTGCCCATTAATCCTCATCATTACCCATCCCATATAATGACTCCTTTCTCTCTTCATTTTCCCCACCACACTTGTAACCCCCCAAACATTCACACCCTCACAACTCTCTCTCTTATTTTCGGCCAAGGCAGCAGCAGCTCAAGGAGGAGTTCCGGCGAATAGACAAAAGGGAAGGAAGGAAGGCTACACGGGAAGCCATTCGTTATTCATTGTCCGTTCGTTAGACATCGTTCGTTCATCTTGTTCCATCGGTCCGTCAACCCCTTCATTTAGAGGTGAGTAGTTGTCCCCTCTAATTCTAGAACATTTAGTTATGATCTATGTCATTATATTCATAGGAATATCGTACGCAACCTACGTAGAATCTATGCATGTTCGTAGGTTAACCATCAAAATGATCACTACGTAAAACGTATATATATTGGCCTAGGAATCACTAGGAATATATTTGTCAATGTTTGTATTATTGTTCTAAAAAGAATCAAGGTGTTAAGTTTTCAAAATGGATCAAAACGAAGCCAAAGACAGAGGACTGCCTTCGGGTACGTTTGAGATGGTCGACCGCCGGCCGTGACAGTGGACCGATTGAGACCGAGACCATAGCCCACGGTCGACCGCCGGTAGGGTACGGTCGACCGTTCCTTGGGCAGATTTCTAGGTAGTTTGTAGAACGAGTCCCGTTGACCATATTGACCTAGAATCTGATTGTATGTTTGCATGAAATGTTAATCTACGATATGTATGTTATTTAATTGATATATTTTTGGCGTTGACCAAAGGTAAATATATCAAGCATTCATTATGTTCATCCTAGACGCATATCCTAGGTTTATCATCATGTGCATACCGCTGTAGGGAGGTCAGGCTTTCGTGCGCCTACTACAGTGGGCCCGTCCAGGAACCTTTGGGATCCAACGGGTTTTCATCAGGTGGGCTTTGTGTACGTACATGGTAGTCAGATTACGGCTACCACCCGGTTTTGCTAGTCCACTTGTACCCGGCTCATTACCATTTCGGTATGACAACCGGAGTGCAGGGGTGAGCCTGTCAAGTGAGACTAAGCCAGGGGTGTCCCTGATAGTTTAAGTTATGCATCAAGCCATACCATCATCATGTATGTTCCACATCACATTCACACTCAATCTGGTAGCACATCATTCTGTTATATGTAATAGTACCCCAACATGTGCAAACTAAACAGTTAGTAAACATGTGGTTTTCTGTACGTGAAGTACATGTATTAATATGTGTATAATCATATGGGTTATCACTTCATGTTCTTTTATTAGATTCACTCCTCAGCTTTTGCTGAGCGTGTAGTTGTTTTTGCTACACGCAGGTAGGCATGACGGTACATGTGCTAACCCTGGAGGACAGTGATGATGAGAAGATGGGCGGCACACGGACAAGTTTAATATTTAAATACATTTAATTAATTAATCAATTGGGCATGAACCCACCATATGTTGTTTCTACTTATTTTGGACTTACTTATTTACTTTCGCTTTTACTCTACATTTATATCACACGCGTTTTGGGGTTAACTCCCTAGCATTTATTCCACTAATTAAACCCAACCGTTTTCATAATAAATAAGCATTAATGTTTTTTTCTACGGACGATTCTCGGACCGCCCATGTAACCCTACCGGTGTGTTGGGTCGTGGGTGAACCGGGTCCACGGAAGGCGGGTGTTACAGACCGGGCCGTTGGCCTTCAAGTCGATCGGTTCGACCAGTTAACCCTGACCCAATAGTTCATTCGGGTAAACGTCCTGTCTAATTTTCAAAGCATTGGTTTTTTGATGTAAGTTTATATGAACCTTTACTACTCCGTATAATTTTGTCATTTACTCATTTTGTTATAATACTATTGCAGCGACTATTATTTAAGGGTAATTTACCTAAATAGGACTAAAACACAATGACTTTCTCAATCTAGGATCATATGCTTTTATTTCCCAATATATCATTGGTCATTATCTATTAGTCATTATAATACTAAATGTCCCGCATCACTTGGACATTATTCTTCTCACTAGTCATTATTAAGTCTTATTTAAGGAATAAAAAAGTTTAAGTCCTACATTAGGAAATGACTTATGTTTTAGTCCTATTCAGTGCAATTTTCACATTATTAAAATGTAACTCGTTTACATTCTTTAATTCGCTAGGCTATTAGGGATAAAGCCTTGGGAACTCTATATGAAAACAAACTGAGAAAGGAAAGAAAAACTAACACTATGTTTGATTCAAAGAATTTGAAAGGGAAAAGAAAAATAAAATGAAGAGGAAAAGAGTCTTTCTTGTTTGGTTAGAAAGGAGAAATGAAAGAAAAAGAAAATGAGAAGGCAAATGTATTACTAAGGGGGAGGAAAACTAAACTATTTCCATTTTAATTTCTTGCGGAAAATAATTTTCTCTCATTTTCTGTTATTTCAAATTTCTTGAACCAAACATAGTGTAATAGTGTAAAGGAAAAAGAATAATACACGAAAACTACTATATACATCTAAATCAAATACTAATATATATAGAAATATACTACTCCGTATTTCCTTTAAGAAATCTAAATATACCGTTACACTTACCCATATGAAATAGTACTCCGCAACACATGCATGCATATATGATATACTGCAGTAGCATACTCTATTTACAAGACTGTTCTTCTCCAGTCCGGGGGGGATACAGACTAGAAACGATATTGATACACATTCTTCTTCAGAGAATCGGATAGGAGGTGTTTGTTTTGTCATTTCTTTCATTCTGAGTTTAGGATCGGAGCTAGCCAGCCAGGTTTATTTGGCAAATTTTTAGAGTGCAGCTGATTGACTAGTTTTGTGGTTGGACGACGACCAGACAAAAACTCTCCAAAATGGTCTCTGTTTAGGCGGCTTATTGTTATTGTTGTTGTTGTTATTATTGTTATTGTCATGTGGAAGAGGGGTAGTGATCATCAACTTGGATTCTGTTGTTCTCATCATCATATCCCACATCACTTGAACATCCTCGTACCCACAACTCTGTATCTCATCACGGAGCTTCAAAAGCCCTGTCCTCGCACCTGATATTGGACGCCATATTAAAAATAATAATAATAACCCAACCAATCAAATAAGCTTAATAATTTTGGTGTAAGTAAGAGAGGTAGATGAAAAAGCTAATTATGGATTTAAACTCCAAAACAGTAAAAGAGAGCTAGTGGAGTGGTAGAGACTAATTACCTCGTTTACCATCCTTAACACCAGCTGATGAAGCTGCTGCCAACCAAAGTTTTTTTACAGGAAAACCCATATCTGGCTACTTGATATTATATTCTTCTTCTAGTTTTTCCCCGCTATCTACTGGTCTACGTGCTCCATCTATCAATGTTGCCCCGCCTTGTTCCGGTCGCCAGCCTCTTTCTTTTCTTCATACATTCCCAGATTCCCTAGCCTATCTTCCCAATTATACTTGAGTTGTGTGTCTGTATCACAACATGTCAACATGCATATGCTGGTATGAGTATATATATGGCCGGCCTGCCCGGTTAATTAGTATTTTTAGTTAAGAGATGTTCTCTTGATATTTTATAGCTAGTGGCTTCTGATGCTGGGGTGACTGAGCTTTTGGCCTGGGTGGAGCTTGACTGTATATACTGTTAATTTGTATGTGATTCGATGCACTTTGTTGGTTGATACGTTGAGTGTTGACTTTGCATCCCAATTCGTTGGGAATCTAATCAGACACTCACTCTATTCACTTACTCCTTAGTCCTCCCCTACAATTTTGACTTTTGATTATTGTTTCCAATACATTTACTACTTTCATTACTAATATTTACAAAGCATTACAAAATATAAAAAATTAGTATCTCAAAACCAAATTTCAGAATAAATCTATTCAAATAAAATTTATACGATAGCACAATTTTTTTCCTTACTAGGTCGTCAAAATTTAAATATATTCACCAAGAAAAATTGAAATTACACTTTTATCCCTCAAAGTAACACCAACATAAAAGAAGATCAAGAAAAGACTATTTATGGAAAGATAAACATGAAAGAAGGACCGCCGGCTATTATTTGATAATAGAAGACTAAATTGGGAAACCTCCTCATTATAATGAATCAATTATATAATTTATTTTAAAAAATTCTACAAAACTAGAAGTGATTTGACTATACTATTTTAATAAATGATAGCAAAATGTGCAGAAAAAGTTATTAAAGATTGACCCTGTAATTAGGAAATATCTAACTTAAAATGGGATAGAGGGAGTTTTTTTGTAGAATTTTTTAAATTTGAAACAAATGAAAAAATTGAAAAATAAGGGGGAAATGATATTTACACTCTAATTTTTGGTGTTCGCACTCCAATTTATACTACACACTATTGTCAATCTCGTGTTCCGCACAGGCTCGTAAATATTCTAAAATAAAATTTTGACATTCTATAAATATAATCTTTTTATTTTAGTTTTTTATTATTGACAAAATATGTTTTAAACTATTGGAATATATATTGGTATGTTAATTTAAAAACAAAAAGTTTTATACAAAATTAGTGGTCATTGAATGAAGTACTAATGAAAATGGTTTTAAATAATAAAATATTATAATTAAAAATAGACTAACTAAATAATGATATATCATTAGAGAATGTATATGTGGCATAATGTCTCTTGTCATCCTTCAATTAAACCAACATTATTCAATTTACTTTGTTGAAAAATATATGTAGTAATAAAATAAATAATGTGATAAGATAAAAGTCTTGAAACAAAGTATTTAATTAATAAATATGCATATGTGATTAAATTTATATAATTATTTTTTGAGAAGTAATAAACTAAAATAAATGGTGAATATTATAAAAATAATCCTAATCCTATACACACACAAATATATATATATATATATATATATATATATATATATATATATATATATAACTTTATTAAACAAGAGGAAAAAAAGAGGAGGGATTACAATCTAGTGTTCTGGAAACTACAAATGCCCACTTGAAAAATAGATGACTTATACAAAAAAGTGGTATCTAATTTATTTGCCCAAAACCAAGCTTGAGTGAGTTTGTTTATGGATGTCAACAGCCCGTTGATGGATGGTTTATGTCCTTGGTAGAGAAAGGAGTTGTAGAGCTTCCAAACGGACCAACATATATATATACACACACACACACACACACACACTCCCTCCATCCAAAAATAAACTTTAGATTACGCGGTTACGATGTTTGACTGAAGTTATTTTAAAATCATTTTATATGAAAAATGGTGTAGAATTCAAAAATTAAAAAACTATATCAAAAGATCTACAAAACTAGAGGTGACATGATTATATTATTTTATCAAATGGGTGACGAAAATAGGCCAACAAAGTGAATAAAGTTTGACACTGTGAATAGTAAACATAAAGTTTATTTGTGGACGGAGGGAGTATGTGTGTGTAGGGATTGACTCTAATGAGATGACACCTTATGGTGAGATGACATGCTTCGGTCAAATGACGCAAAGCTCGCTAGACTACCCTACAAAGCTCACCAATTGACAATGCAAAGCTCACCTGGAAATAAAGCAAAGCTCACCACTTTGAACACCAAAACTTACCTTTTTTTAAATTTTGAAAATTAAAAAATTAATTAAAAATAAAATAGCAACACCAGTCAACCACCGGTCAACAGAAGTGGCAGGTGGCGGAGCAGCGGCGGCACGGCGGCGTTAGCAGCCAGAGTCCGACGGCGGGGGCCAGAGCAACGGTGGCAGGAGTCCGGCGCCGGCGACCAACGACTGGCGGCGGAAGCCCGCGCTGGCGGCCGGAATCCGGCGGCGGCGACCGGCGGAGGTGGCAGACGTCGGTCAATGCTGGCGGTCAATGGTCAAAGTCTAGTCACCACACTTCATTTGATTTTATTTTTTCAAAAAAAAATCAAAGTGTTGAAAAAATATGGTGAGCTTTGTAGTTATCTTTGGTGAACTTTTCAATGGCCAATGCTGAGCCTTGCGTCATCTGACCGAAGCATGTCATCTCACTAGAGTCAATCCTATATATATATACTACCTCCGTCCCATTCTCTTTGTCCACTTTTGACTTTTGGAACAATTCATCTATGTACTTTGACTTATCAAATTCTCTCAATGTGTAAGCCTAAATATAGTCATGTGTGATCTTGTTTGATTTGTCTTAATATATAAATTATTAATATATAATTTCTATAATTTTTTAAAATACAAATTACAAGATAAAATGGATTAAAGAAGTGCATTGGATGGTGTGCCAAAAGGTAAGTGGATAAAGAGAGTGAGATGGAGGGAGTATATATATATATATATATATATATATATATATATATATATATATATATATATATATATATATATATATATATATATATATATATATATATATAGGGGCCGGTTCCCGTGAGAATGCACCTTGTGGAGAGAAATGAGAATAGAATCTAGCCGTTGGATCTGATACATCGTGTGGCTCAGCTTGCATCTTGCGCTCAGAGGACTTTGGTGCATTTCAACGTGATGCATTTCCAACCATTTTGGTGCACCTAATTTTGATGCAATCCAGACCCTTAGATCTCACAATCTAAAGCATCATATTCAATCTCATTTCTCTCCTAAGATCGCATTCTCAGCAGAACCAACACACACACACACACACACAGATATATATATATATATATATATATATATATATATATATATATATATATATATATATATATATATATATATATATATATATATATATATATATATAGACACACACACACACACACACACACACATATCACTTCTACAGGATAGAGAATACACAGCGGATAAATTTGATATTTCCCAGCGCAAACCAATTTCTGTGTATGTGACCGGTGCAATAGGTACCATATTTACACAACGGATTTTATCCGCTGTGTAATGTTTGTTAAAAGCCGTTCAAGATTACATAGCGGATAAATATCCGCTGTGTAAGGATGCTTAAAAATGGGTATAGTTTACACAGCAGATATTTATCCGTTGTGTAAGAAAACGTTAAAAATTTTATAGTTTACATAGCGGATATATATCCGCTGTCTAAAAGATTTTTTTATTAAAAAAATAATTCTAATACTATTCTAAACTATCTACCACGGAGTACAAAGTCATTTGCACACAAATTTCAATGAGCTATAAACTATTATCCTAAATAAAATTCCTAATTACAAAATTCAATTAATGTATTTATTAATAAATGAAAGAGCTACAATTTCTTCTTCATTAGTATATATAGGGGTGAAATCAATTCAAGAAAGTTTTCACCCCAAACTTTTCTTCAAATCATCTTTGTCAAGGCATCCCATTAGTTTAATGTCAATTGCCTGTCAAAAAATAAATTTAAAAGTAATACATCAGATAATTCTCATTTTATGAAAAACTCATCACAAAATTGCACACAATTCTTATACAGATTTAATGAAATTTTTATTTTTCAATAACATATATCAAATTGATTAAAATAGCAAGGATTAAACGTGTCTTGTCACTGAGCTGCACATATGAATGAATTTACTCTGCAATTAACCCTGTACAACATAGGATTATGAATACCTGCTACTGCGAAAGTTATATTTTGACTGAAAGTAACTGCCTTTAGATAGAATCGAAGTCCAAGAGGAGCGTATAGATCTTCTTCCAATGTAAAACCATTTCTCCTGAAGTACAGACGGGCACAATTATGTTGGTTTAGAAACAAGTTCAAATTACAACCAAATCTAAATAAACTTAGAACCAGAAACCTGATAAATTTAATATTGGACAAAATGCATTTTTTCTAGGCACTCACCTTATGGTGTCCATGTTCATGGAAACAATTATTTCCTCTTCAGGAGATAAATCCATCTTCACTGGCCTACAGATTCAAATGGTAGGTAGAGAACAATTTAGTCATAGCTGCAAAGAAACAGCACTGGATCAACACATTTGGATTTGTTCTTTTGATCTACCAAGGCTTACCCGAAGTACAACAATATTTGAATGGACATATTGACAAGTGATAGAAGAGAATGTCTAGGCCTTACCCACAATCAAGTCCTTCTAAAAATATGAAGTAATTGAAAAACTAAAACCCACAAATTTATATCCATCACCAGAGCAAAGGTTGCTGATTTAAAACTGTTGACTCCGACAAGCGTTCATAGTTATACTTTTCATCTGCAGCATGCTGGTGACAAGGAGTGGCATATAAATAATTTCCAATAAAGAATGAATTAGCTACCACCGTAAAAAAACATCAAAGCTTAATAAAATTTTAGACCTAAAACTGTGTAGAAAGAATATTTTCATTGAATAAATGTGTAGAGATTACATCAATATATACTAGAGGCTTCAATCCTAGTCATAGTAGGAGAGCCATATTAGGAAACCTAAACAAGTATGGTAACACAATAATTACAAGAATAATAAATATAATTAATATATTTAGCATGCTCCCGGCTCCGTCGGATGTGGAGGAGGTCGGACGCCTAGGCTTGATTTGAACTCGAGGAAGAGCAGGGACGGTAGGCCTTTGGTGAAGATGTCAGCATACTGGGAAGAAGAGGGCACATGAAGAACACAAACCTGCCCAAGTGCTACTTTATCCCGGACAAAATGTATAACGACCTCCACATGTTTGGTCCGCTGGTGCTGTACCGGATTAGATGATAGGTAGACGGCGTTGATATTGTCACAGAAAACAAGGGTGGCACGTCGGAGTGGCTGCTATAGCTCAAGGAGAAGGTTGCGGATCCACGGAGTCTCAACTACGGCATTTGCCACAGCCCGGTACTCGGCCTCGGCACTGGATCGGGAGGTGGTGGCCTGGCGCTTAGACGACCAGGAGACCAAGTTGTCGCCTAAGAAAACGCAGTAACCAGAGGTGGAGCGTCTAGTGTCAGGACATCCAGCACAGTCTGCATCAGAGTAGGCCTGCAAAGAGTCTGTAGTGGAACGCGCCACATGAATGCCGTGGGTGGCCGTGCCCTACAGGTAGCGGAGGATCCGCTTCATGGCCGTGAGATGCACGTCCTAGGTGCATGGAGGTGAAGGCAAAGCTGCTAGACGGCATAAGTGATGTCAGGTCGAGTAAAAGTGAGATACTGCAGAGCTCCAATAATAGACCTGTACAACATCGGATCAGGAAGGGCCGTCCCAGCTGAGGAGGATAATTTTGCCTTCGTGTCCACTGGTGTAGAGATAGGGCGACAGGAGACCATCCCAGCCCGCTCGAGGATGTCATGGGTAAACTGAGTCTATTGGAGGAACATCCCAGTGGAGGTGCGATGAACATTGATGCCGAGGAAGAAATGTAAGTCGCCCATGTCTGTCATGGCAAACTCAGCCTTGAGTTTCCGAATGATGCTCTGAAGGAGTGCAGGTGAAGAGGCAGTGAGAATGATGTCGTCAACATAAAGTAAGAGATAGGCCGTGCCCGTGGCATGAGAAAAAGTGAAGAGGGACGTGTCAGACTTGCACCCTTGGAACCTGATAGTTTGAATGAAACCTGCAAACCTGTGATACCATGAGCGAGGTGCCTGCTTGAGGCCGTACAGGGCCTTTTTGAGCTTACAGACATAATGAGGGCGTGTGGCATCCTAGAAACCAGACGGCTGACTCGCATACACGGTTTCCTGAAGCTGGCCATGGAGGAATGCATTTTTGACATTTAGTTGATGAATGGGCCAACCGCGAGACAGAGCAAGACTGAGGCTGAACGTTTCACCGTAGTCGACGCCAAAACGCTGATTAAAACCACGAACAACCCATCGGGCCTTATACCTGGTTAACTCACCTGAAGGGCCAAGCTTATGTCTGAAGAGCCATTTACCGGTGATGACATTTTGTGTGGGGGAGGGGGGGTACTAATTCCCATGTGTCATTCTTGATCAAAACATTATATTCATAACACATAGCAGCATGCCAGTTTGGATCCTTGAGAGCACTACGGTAAGTTGGGGGTAAGGGGGAAATGGGTGCAGAGGTGTTGAGATTTAGAATTTGTTTGGGGCAAAAGGTGCTAGCTTTGGATCGGGTTTGCATTGGGTGGATGTTGGGTAGGGAGGGGGGGTGGTTCTGTCGTGGGCTAGGTTTGGGTTTCGGGTGTGGTTTGGGGGCAAGAATGGGATAGGGGGCTAGGTGGGGCAGGGCGAGAGGGGGAAGGTGGCTGGACAGAGGGGGTGGGCTGGGGAGAGCCGGACATTGGGCTGGGCGCATTGGGCTGGGCTTCGGTAGGGGGCATGCGGGTGGGGGAGGCGGGCTGGACAGGGGGGTTAGGTTGGGCTATGACGCTGCCAGTGGGCCAGGCAGTGGGATTTGGGGAGGAGGCAGGTGGGGTGTGGGTGGGTGAGGCTGGCCGAGAGTAGGGGTAGGGTGTGGGGGGTCGTTGTCCGTGGCGTCGAGGAAATTAAAGTCTTGGGGGGGAGGTGGGGTGACCATATGGAAAACACGACTCATCAAAGACGACATGACGGGAGACGATTACCTTGTGGGTGGTGAGATCAAGACAACGGAAACCACGTTGGTTAGAGGGATAGCCTAGGAAAATGCAACGGGCCGAGCGTGGGGCAAGTTTGTGCGGGGCGGTGGCGAAGATGTTGGGGGTAGCATAGGCAACCGAAAACACGCAAGTGAGAGTAAGAGGGGGGTGAATTATAAAGAGTGGCGTGAGGGGTGTGATTGTTCAGTGTGGTGGTGGGGAGAATGTTAAAAATGTGAGCTGTCATGTAAAGGGCCTCAACCTAGAAGTTGGGTGGTAGTTGGGCTTGGAATAGAAGGGAACAGACGGTGTTGTTTATGGTTCGTATGGTTCGCTCAGCCCGTCCATTTTGTTGACTCGTGTGAGGACAAGAGAAACAGAAGAGGATGCCTAAGGAGTCAAAAATATTTTTCAAAGGGGAATTTCGATATTCTGTTCCATTGTCACATTGTACAGCTTTGATTGTTGTGTTAAAGTGATTTTTTACATAAGCAACAAAAGAAGTTAAATGATTAAATGCATCACTTTTGTGTTTTAAAGGAAAAACCCATAAATAATGAGAGAAATCATCCAACAATAGCATATAGAATTTAAAACCAGTAATACTTGGAACAGGAGATTGTCATAAATCTGTATGTAAAAGTTGAAACGGAAACATTGAAATACGACTGGAAGAATAAAAAGGGAGGCGCACAATTGACACGCATGACATAAAGTATGTTGATAACTTTTAAAAAACGGAAGAGAAGAGACGTCACGGAGAACGGCCTGGATGGGGTGGCCTAGACGCCGATGCCAAGTCTGAAGATCGACAGCGGCGACATGGGCTTGGGCAGGTGCAGTTCGGCCAAGGGGGTAGAGGGGTCCCATATCATTGGATCGATGCATCACGGTTCTCGTCCGACAATCCTTCACAGAAAAACCATGAGCATCAAATTCAACAGTATAGTTATTATAACGGGTAAGTTGGCGAACAGAGATAAGGTTGTGAGTGATGTGGGGGGAAACGAGGATGTTGTTAAGGGATAGGGCAGGGGTGGTGGGGATAGTGTGATTACCAACCGCCGTACTGCTAACTTTAGATCCATTACCAACAGTGATATATAATGGTGAATATAAAGATTGAGAAGAGACATGAGAAAGAGTACCTGGGTCGGAGGCGATGTGATGAGAAGCACCGGTGTCCAAGTACCAAGTGGGTTCACGAAGGGATAGGGTGTCAAACTGGTGGGCTAGGGCAGTAGGGGTGAGGGTTTGGGCTTGCGGGTAGGGTGGGGAGGGGGGGTACTGCCCTGCGGCAGTGGGTTGGGGATACGGCAGTGGGGTTGGGGGGTGGGTAGGCTTGCGGGTGGGGGTTCGGAGAGGGGGAGGGGTATGGGTGGTGAGTGGTGGTGGTGTAATAGGCGTGGGGGGGGTACGGGTAGGGTGTAGGGCGAGGGCCTAAGAGGCCGGGGTTAGGGTTCAGGTGAGGTGAGTTCCAGGTGGTATTGTAACACCCTAATCCGTTCAGGTCTGCAGCCCTTTTTGGACTAAAGTATTAACTTGGAAATCGTAAAAATTTAAAACTTTTCAAACACTTTTATTTATCACAATAATATTTTTTCATAACATATACAGTGCGGAGTATTCAACAATATTGCGGAAGCGAATTAAAAATTGACATATCATAATTCATTTCAAAACTTGTCACATCCATCCCGACAATCTCGCCTCATCTGCCACCAGGATCACATTGTTCTTTCTGTTTACCTGCGTGTAGCAAATAAAACATACTACACGCTCAGCGGTAAAGCTGAGTAAGCATATCTAATGCGTCGAACATCCATATAAACTGAATCTAAATTCATAATCAAATCATTTGATATCATGCACACAATGTTCACTTCAGACATTCACAGTTTTGATATTATTCAGTTCTTATCAACATATTTTATTCAATTCAGTTATTATTTCGATAGTGCTCTTAAATCGTTCTTAATCTAAGGCCAAATCATAACAACGCTCTTAACTATTCTTAGTCTAAGGCCAGATCATAACAACGCTCTTAGCTATTCTTAGTCTAAGGCCAGATCATAACAACGCTCTTAGTCATTCTCAGACGCTTAAACTAAAATTAGTTTAAGGCAAACATTTTTCAGACGCTTAAACTATAATTAGTTTAAGGCAACAGTTCTCCGACGCTTAAACTTTAATTAGTTTAAGGCAAACATTTCTCAGACGCTTAAACTATAATTAGTTTAAGGCAACAATAAGACAATAATTAATCATCATTGAGTCAAAGTATTTCCAAACGAGTGATCCTCTAGTTTGGTCTACGTGTTCCGTTACATTTTGTTATCAAATCACCGAATATTCAGATTCTCACAATCCCTTCTAATCTGAGATCTATTCTAGAGGTCTTGTAGATAACCTTAATATAAATTATTTAAATGGGTATATCTTAGAGTTCTTCTAGATACTCTTAACAACACACATCATTTCATAACTATCAATATATTCATTTTTAATCATGATTTAATCATTCATAATTATTATTTTAATAAGAATATTCATCAAAGTCTAATTATAAACAACACCAATAATAATTTTAACAATATCCAATAACAAATAGCGGTCTAGCATCGAGTGTTAACACCTTAGCTTACTGTCATACATCACATAAAATTTTATTTGTCAAAACATCATTTTTATTTTATCACATGAAATTTTATTTGTCAAAACATCATTTTTATTTTTAACAATTATTTTTATATTGATCATAATTGATTGGTATAAAAAAATTAGGCTTTTATAGCTTCAAAAATAGCATTTTTGGACTTAAAAATGTTCGTAACGGTCGACCGTTGGGTTTGAACGGTCGTCCGTTCCGTTGGAAAGTGCATGAAGATGAAGGGGTTACTATTCATCATCTTCAACCTCAAACCCATTTTTCTCAAGTTCCATTTTTGGTCACCAAACTTCAATTAAACTATATAGAAATGTTCTCCAAGGTTCGTAGATCATTTTAGAAGCATCAATTCGAAGTTTTAACAACAAATTCAAGGTTTATGATTCTTGGTTCTTCACATATGTCAAACACAAAACTCAACCAAACGACCATTTATGAACGTAGAAACGATCTATACGAACATTCTAGTCACTAGATATATCTACGGGCTTACCTCGAAGCTTATCGAAGGTTTTGAGAATTTTCCGGCGAAACTTCCGGCGATGATAACTCCCAACTCTGGCGACTTCGGTGGCCACCAACTACTGCAGCATGTTCTCCTCACTCTCAAGAACACTTTGGTACTAAACTCATTAGTTTTTGGTGAGGAATGAGAGGGTTGATGGTGGCCTTATATAGGAAGAGAATGGGGAAGGTGACAACATTTGCTGCGTAGGATTTGCGTAGGAATGCATCCTCGATCGGCTGAGTGGAGTAGGAGGCGCCGTCCCTGATTGGGACTAATTTTGGTTCCAGTCGGGGTACACTTTTTGGTACAACTTTCTCCGAATTGAAATCCGTTTGCACCGTTGCGATCGTGCAATTAAACTCTATCCAACGATATAGTTTTTATATTTATTCGTTATGCTTTTTCCGACATCATATTTTTGGGTGGTTGACTTTGACAGAGTCAAAATGAGTTTAATTGGCCTTTTTTCAAAAAGGTTCTTACATTTAATTCATATTATTTATTTCCATGATTTATTTCAATAAATCATTTCAAAGTTCACATTAAAAACAATTTCTTCATTTATTCTTAATTTGGGTCTGTACTCAGGTTCCCAATCAAGATCACACAATAAATCAACATGTTGGATTTATCTCTATGAGATTTATCCCAATTATGTTTATTGGATATCAATATATATTTTATTCAAGCCCAAAGCCCAACAACAATTTATTTTAATCAAAACAAATTTTGTTTAATTGAATATTTAATTCAATAAATTTTAGGGTATATTTTGGGGCGTTACAGGTATTGCCGTCATGGTTTGTCGTTTCCTAGAGCCGTTTTGACGCCCACGTCCACGACCTCGATTTCCGCCGCCACGTCCTTTCCCTCGTCCAAAGCCTCCGCGCTGTCCCGGGTTGCCATCACCGTAGCTGCTGCCGCCGTGCTATCCGCCATAGCCGCTGCCGCCGTGTGTCCCGCCGTGGGCTTGACCGCCGGCTCGGGTGGTGAGCAGGGCTGTGCTGCCGGGGTCAACGGGATTGGACCGTTGGCGATCCAAAAGCATGAGAGCCGATCGAACTTGAAGAAAATTCGGCATAAGATCCTGACACGGCATGAACGAGGTTTAAGCCTGAAGATCTGCGGGAAGCCCTCAGAGCATCTGGAGGACCAGTTGGTGTTGAGAGACCGGTGCGTCGACGTCGTCCAACCAGTCGGCAAGATTTTGGAGTTCCTGACAATAGGCCGCCATGGAGGTAGAGCCTTTGATGGTGGTGCGAAATTCATGTTCTAACTGCATGGCCCGGGCGTGTTTATTGTCGTGAAATAGGTCATGGATGACCTTCCAGAGAGCTGAAGCAGTGGTGAGAGAAGAGATGACCAGATCAGAGACTTCATCGGTGATGGTGGAGAGAATCCAACCCTGGAGAAGGGCATCGAGTTGGCCCCACTCGTCGTCATCTTCAGAGAGGGGGACAACAGATCCATCGAGGTAGCCTTGGAGATTAAATCGTCGAACTAGAAGGAGAAACAGACGACTCCATGTTTTGTAGTTTGGTTGAGAGAGGCTTAGTTGAACGGGAACATGCAACTTTACATTGGAGATAGTTGTGAGAGCAAGATGAGGGGGTTTGGGGGACGTATTTTGGGAGGTAACTTCACTATTTTTAGCCATGGCGAGAGAGGAGGAGAGAGAGCTGTCGGGAGAGGAGTGTCGTCGCCGGGAGAGAGGGCTGCCGCTGGGGAGGCAGAGCTAGCCGAACGAGAGAGAGAGATGGGGAGATAAGGGTTTAGGGTTTTTAGACTCCGATACCATGTAGAAAGAATATTTTCATTGAATAAATGTGTAGAGATTACATCAATATATACTAGAGGCTTTAATCCTAATCATAGTAGGAGATCCATATTAGGAAACCTATACAAGTATGGTAACACAATAAAAAGGTCTTGATCTAGCTTGCCAATAATAAACCCAAGATTAAATTCTCCAATTACTTGTTCAGTATAACCTGTTGAGAATAGTGTTGAATCCTCTACCACCGACATGAAAAAAATATACTCCGGGAAAAGAAATACAATAACAGCTGAAGAAGCAACATCATTCACAAGAGTACCACAGAAGGAAAAGCGCTTGGTTCAAGTACTTGCATGATTAACACATATAGTAGTGCAGACAGTTTATTTCCATAACAGGTTATTTATATATACATACTAGTTTTGTGAAATGTGAAGAGTGATATTATTGTATTTTGGGGATTTTAATTTGATGTTGGTGGTTGAAGAGATTCATTTTTTGTAATGATTTTAGATGTTTGTTTTGGCGTTGTACCGGTTGATGTTCGTTTTGGCGTTTTGATGTTCGTTGGGGTAAGATGACGGTTGGGCATCAGTACCGGTTACCATTGAAGCGAGGATTGCGAAGAACGAACATCAATGCTTGGTGTATGTACACGTTGGCGTTTAATATTTGAGGTATGTACACGTTGCGTTTAATTCTATGTCACGTATGACACGTGTCAACACTACAACTATTAAACTCTCTTTTACATATATATATATATATATACTAGTTTTTTTAACCCGTGCCTCGCACGAGGCGGAATGAAATTATTGTTCATTTTAAAAATTTTCTTCAAATTTTTAAGATTATGTTCTTTCAGATTCTAGTCTGCAATTCTTAGGATCTATTTGGTTGAAAGAGAAACACTTTTTTAAAAAATTCTAGTTCTACTTTTCAATGATATGTTACATAAGTGGTAGGAAATCATTTCTTTGGAATAATATTTTCTCAAAGAGATGAAAATGACTTTTGTTTGTTATGAATCAAAGTTTATTTTTTTACTCAATCCTCAAATACTCTAATTCCTCGATCAAGTTCATCCCTTCTCTCACACTCCCATCGCCTCCCCCCGCCCCCGCCACCCCCGCCCCTCGCCACCCTCTGGGAATGGAGCACTATAAAAAGATTCAAAATTGATCGCGTATAAAAAATAAATTATGTTCCTTTAAAATATTTTAAAATTATCTCAAAATATCTTTGTTTTTATTCAAAAATCAACATAGTTTCAATAAAATATGTTGGAGAGTGATTTTTTGTGAAAATTATCTTCTCCTAGAATAATTATCTAGACACATATTTTCCCATAACTAAATGCACCCTTAACTTCCAATATTTTCCAATTTTTTGTTACCTTCAAACTTCTTTTAGCTTCTTCCAACTCTTTGTAATTTCTTTCAAGTTAATTCTTCCAACCTCTTCCAACATTTTCAGAATTCTTTACATTCCTTTAGTTTCATCTAACTTCTTCTGATTCTTTTCAATGAGGATTCAAAAATTTTTTGCATGCATTTTTTGTATTATTATTATTATTATTATTATTATTATTACAATTACTATTGTCAAAACGATTCTAGAGCCACTTGATTTGGGGTGTCGAGGGCAGGACCCATTAATTTTGTGAACGGTGCACTGTAGATACTTTAATTGAAGCTAGTGTCATCTGAAATCACTTAAAGTGAGTGGATGTAGAACCTCTATGTATTATTATTATTAAACAAAATTAATGATTTTTTACATGCAAATGCATATACAGCGAATAAACAATAATACTTTTCATCTAAATTTTTAAAAACAAAAATGTTTAGCTTTAGATGGAGAAAGTACATGTTTTTTTTAATTTCCATTTTTTATTTCAAATACAAAGCAATTTAAATTTTAAAACATTATGAAGAATAATTATATATGAAAAATCTAAACAAATAATAATATGCACCGATGCTCATCAGCTCATGTGGATTGGAATGTGTATCAATGCCCCCTTTTAATGAAAAAATGAACAGAAAATAGTTTGAACCGATGTGGTGCGTGTGAAGCCTTTTGAAATCATAGACATTTTTTAAATAAAGAAAAATAATGGCTCAAAATTTCCTACTAATAAATAGGATGAAAAGAATTCTTTTTAAAATTTATATTTCATTTATGAAAATACTTTCATTTAAAAACAAATTTTTTATAATTTAGAAACACTTTTTATATTATAAATTAATACTACTCCCTCCGTCCAATATTAAACTTTACGGTTTGACTCAGTGCGCAAATTTTTGTGGAATGAAAATTGATTTGACTTTCCTATTATAATTGATAAAACTTTTGCATTTAAATGAAAGTATTTTAAATGTGTGTGTGTGTGTGTGTCTATATATATATATATATATATTATATATATATATATATATATATATATATATATATATATTATATATATATATTATATATATATATATATATATATATATATATAATATATATATATATATATATATATATATATATATATATATATATATAATATATAATATATATATATATATATATATATATTATATATATATATATATATATATATATATATATAATATATATATATATATAGACACACACACACACATATAGCTACGCCTGTACACCCCATTGGAGCCGTCTACTCCTGTACACCACTGACGCTGACACTTCTGCATCGCTGTTGCCGCCGCTTCTGCACTGCCGCCGCCGCTTCTGCAACGCTGCCTCCGCCGTTTCTGCACCGCCGTCGATGATGCTTTCGCATCCCCGCCGTCGAAAGCTCCGGGCATCGCAACGCCCAGCCGTCGCAGCCCCTAGCATCCCTCTCACCGTCACAACTTGCTTCTCTCGCCGTCACAAGCCCCCGCCTTCAAAGATCTATTTTTAGACTTCTCTTTAGGGAAGAAAATCAACATCCCACCATAGATCTGGAAAAAAATAAAAAAAATTGTTCCTCCAAATCTAGATCCGACGAAGATGCAACCAAATCTGAAAAAAAAATTCTTCTTTTAATTGATGAAAGAAGAAGGAAGAAAAACAAGAAAAAAATGAAGAAGAAATAAGAAGAAGAAGATGGAAGGACAAAGAAGAAGAAGAAGAAGAAGAAGAAAAAACAAGAAAAGAAGAAGAAGAAGAAGAAGAAGAAGAAAACAAGAAGACGGAATTGAGAGGAAGAAAAGAAAGAAAAAGAAGGAAAGAGGAGGAAGAGTGGGGAGGGTGGCTGACGAGGCGGGAAGGAAGAAAAAAGGAAAAAGAAAAAGAAATGTAATAGAGGAGGGTAGTTTTATCTTTTAACCCTGTAAAACTTACTAAAAAAGGAAATGGAAACGTTATTTGTGGACGGACCGAAAAGGAAAGTGGGAACTTTAATTTTGGACGGAGGGAGTAAATCAATGAAGTAGCAGTTAGTCAATCAATGCAACTTTCGACGTTGAGCCGGGGGTCTCTTTGGAAACAGCCTCTCTACTTTCAAGTAGGGGCAAGGTCTGCGTACACACACCCTCCCCAGACCCTACTCTTGTGGGATTTAACTGGGTTGTTGTTGTTGTTGTACACACAGGATGTGAGAGAGGTGAATAGTGGATTTTTTAGGGCCAGTAAAAAAATTAGAGTACAATATCATTTTACAACTTTCTACAACTCTCAACTTCTTATAAGCCAATTTAAAGAAATACTTCAAACTACTTATCTGCTACTTATAAGTTTCCCCCTAATAACCTAATTCCCCATATAATTGGCATGAGGACTCTGCTAAAGACTCAAACGAAGTTAAACAAAAAGTTAAGGTATAAGGTCCGAGGTGGAACTTTAGATTACACCATGCAGCAAAGCTTTGAGTCAATGGAAGCCAAGGAAATGCAAAATGCTTGGTAGCCAGTTAGTGGATACCTGCAAAACCAGTGAATGACTTCTTATTCCATTAAAACAAAAGCATGCTTTTATCCATTTTGGTTGGTATATGTAGAAAATAAGAGAGAAAATAACAACAACAACAACCCAGTTAAATCCCACAAGAGTAGGGTTTGGGGAGGGTGTGTGTACGCAGACCTTGCCCCTACTTGAAAGTAGAGAGGCTGTTTCCAAAGAGACCCCCGGCTCAACGTCGAAAGTTGCATTCTGCTACTTCATTAATTAAAGAAGCGCAGACAGTTTAGAGATCCATTTTGATTTATTCCATCACACCCCAAAGCCAAAAAATGGTGAAATTTTGGCTCCATCGGAGATGATGGAAAAAATAAGAGAAAATATTTCCGTATATTGAATTGGCTTGTGAAACTAATCCTGAATACGAAGATATAACCCTCTTTATATAGGAAGAGGGTAAAGTAAACAAGGAAATTTTTATTCCTACTAAAATAAGAATTAAACAAACTAGGAAAGATACTAAATACTAAACCTAATCCAACTAGGAAAGATACTAAACCTAATCCCAAAGGGATTCGGTCTCCTTCAATCCTGCTTCCTTTTCTATTTCTAACACTTTCCTTCTTCAATCCTTCTTCTTTCTCTAACACTATATCTATAGAAAATGGATAAAAAAATACAGTACGAAGCACATAGCAACTCATTGTGTCTTCTTGTTGTGTCTTAGAGAAGACCTCTAAAGGTATTATAAGCCGCCACTTCTTACTTACCTATAGTCCATCACATACTTTGATTTCCCTACCCTCCCTAGTTGTAGTATTGTCTGCCTTCCATTGTTCTGAAACAAAACAAAAATAATAATAATGAATAAAATTGAAAAGATTTTCAAGGAAGCTAAAGATGAATAAAGAAGTCAAATTTATATACCTCCAACATCAGTTGAAAGTTTTTCACTGAGCTCTTGACACTGAGACCAGGTATTCCTCCATCTCTATAGTCTAATTCATACTGTTTCCAAATCTACAACATTTACAAGGTCAGCAAGATGATATGGGATGCAAAAAACAAATGTAGTCAGTCCTATTCAGTACCTTGTTGAAGTGGGGAACCCTTGAGAGCAGCTGAAGGTGCACACTATTACCCACATGCTCCTGCCAATCTATTGGCAATCCATTAATGTGTTGGATCTGAAGTTAAAAGAGATGGAAGTCCAAGGTTGGAATTATTAGTGGTAAAATAAAACACAATTAAAAAATTAAATGTAACCCATCATTGTCTCACCTGTGTTGTGCTGCTCTTCAACTGCATGGATTGGTGCTTTGGCAACCATGCTTTGATCCTCCTATAACTCCCAATCCATGTGGCCACAGTACAAGAAAATCTGTTCACATCAGATTTAAACTTTTAAAAGTTCCAATTTTCACCAGCTCTCTTAACAGACACTGCTTAAGAATTACTAACATGTTAATCATATGGCATATATAGTATAATAGTCAGGTCATTTCTTGATTTATTGAACTTTCTATTTAGTTTTTTAAATATGTAAATTTCGTTTTTTTTTACAAATATTCAAATAAATTGAATTGAAAACAAAAAAAAGAAAAAATTTGCAATACGGGAAGTGGATTACCTCACAACGGCTGATAATAGTTTGGATTGTTTGGGTCCAGAGTTTAGTGTCCCCTGGGGTAGAGATGGTTGTAAATGTGATCTCAATTAAAAGGAGGAGACAAAGTTTAGCAGCAAATAATGGATCTTTTGAATAACTTGCGAAGGAAATGAACCTGGTCCCAAATGTGATACTTTGATCCCATAAGATTAGCTGTTACATTCCCAACCAAACCCTCTTCTGAACTCATTAATAGTCCCTTGAAATTTTGAGCCACTCTGAACTCAGATTTCCCGTTTCGCCTTCTGTGATGAGCTACCGCAAGCTTCCGATTCTGTCTTCCTTGACCCTCCTATGAAATTTTTTTTCTTATTTTATTAATGAATGTCATCACATTTGTGGACAATATATAGGTATCTTCTACTATTTTTTCCAGTTGTTTTTTTAACTTAAAACCCACTAATATGTAATGCTGATTACTTCAAAGGCTAACAAAGCAAGAAAGTTGTGCAATCTTGAAGTGGTTAAAGAGGTCCCAAATGGTCTTACATAGGTGTAGAGTGAGTAGAGAGAGCCTCCACAGAACCCATCTGGAGATGATTCCTTCACAATAACACAGGTACACCTCCCTATATCCACAGGCAAAGGCCTACAGATCAATGACCTGAAAAGAAAGAAACCCAAATCTGTACAGTTTCAAAACACACTGAATCTTTTCAGCCTAATTTCAAAAAACTTAGGACATCCTAACCTGTTTGGTAGAGTAGACCAAGAAGAAGCCGGAGCCGCCTCGGAATCTGAATGGTCCCATAGATTCCCTGAATTCGAATCGGAATCATGCTTCTTAATGCACAGTTGAAGTGAAGATGGCTTCAATGCTCCGTCTTTCAACTTGCTGTTTCGAACAGCTCTCTCTTTAGTAGCAAGACCGCACTTTCTGGGCTTATTGGGCGATTCGTTCTCTTTGTTCTCGGATGCAGCTACCATGGGGTTCGGGGGGCGTAGGTCATCCGTGGCTTTCTTGAAACTGGACATTTTCGTTTCATCAAGAGTTCGAGATTTTGGTTTACATACGGAGATGAAGGACATTGATAAGGTTGGTACTGGTCAGACACTGCTTTAGCTTGTGAAGGCGGCAGCCAGTATTGAGCAGCATTTGAAATTTGAATTTGAATGTCTCGGGCCTTCGGAAATGTGTTAAATATTTCTGGGCCTTTGGAAATGTGCACGGGTTGCACGAAATTTTTGTCAATTTTTTAAATTATTAACAATATAGAGTAATATTTTTAAATGATTTTATGAAAATATATGTGATGGGTGCATTCCACCCACGACCGGTCAAAGAAGAAGACCAATTAGTTGACCGGTCAATCTCGAAAGTTTTGGAAGGTAGACTTAAATCGTCAGCAAAACGATATATTATCGGCCAAAAGATGACCGGTATACTTCATGAAAAAGTATACCGGTCAAACTACGTTGTCGTCCTATTTATTACCCGGTGTAGTTTCTAGGGTTGGAAAGTGTCGGCAGAAGAAAATCTACGAGGGCTTGGCGTGTAGCGACCCGTGTCAGTAGAGGACAACTGGAGATGCTGAAGAATCCATCCAAGGCACTACTCGACAGAGGGAATAATCCCCCTCACAAGGCGACAAGGCAGCTCAAGGACGAAACCAGTCACCTCGCACCACATCTGCATCGTGCCCCCACGTGGGCGCACGTGGTCCTGTCCCCCCTAACCTAGTATAAATACTCATATAAACCTCAGAAACAGGGATCCGAATTCACTTCCTCTAAACTCCCTTGTAAAAGCACCCGTGCATTCTCCGTCATAATATAAATTGGGCTACAGGTGTTCCACCTAAAGTCCTACCGGTCAATCTACGAGTTTTTATCTTTCTTACTTTGCCAAATCAAGCAAACTATTCTAGACCCGGTCTAGTATAGTTTGACCGGTCAAGTAATTTACACCATCATTTTTGGCGCCACCCGTGGGACCGTTAAGGTTTCTTCTCTTCTAAAACCTACCCACAAGAAAACCACTCGAAATGTCTTCCAGCCAACAGGTCAACGCTACTTCCGCTCAGGTGCAGGCCACCAACGAGGGTGCCAGCATCCCTGTGGCTGCTATCATACCGGTCATTTCAGCCCCGGTGTTGCCTCTGGGTCTGAGCTCTGTCCCGACGGCCAGCGTGATCAGTCCCTTCGCGACCCCCGTCCCTTCCGCTGGACCGAGGGTCACGTTCCCACCAAGCATGACTCAGTTCATGAATGACCCAGCCAACCTACAAGCCATCCAGGGCTTTGGTCAGGTCATGGCCATGTGCCAACAGAGCGGGGGGATGCCTTTTCTCCCTGGTATGTTCCCGTTCGCTCTTCCAGGCGCGGGAACCATGCCCCTGCAAGCTCCGTTGGCGGTGACGTCGTTCCAGATGCCGGTGCCGCAGCCATCACCTTTCCAGCCCCAGCTGGTCAGCACCATAGCCCCTGTCAACTTGACCAGCGCACTTAACGCTGCAGGGCCGTCGCGTCCCCCGCAAGGTACGAATCCGCAAATCACCCCTGATGGTCATTGCGTCTCAATTGAGAGTGATGACGGCGAGTGGGACATTCCAAGGGCCCACAAGAAGAAGAAAGGAAAAAACTTCCGGCCAGCGACCTCCCGAAACTCCGCCTTCGAAAGGCTGGGGGATAGGGAGGAAGGCCAGAGGAAGTCAGCCAAGCAAAGGCTGGGGCAGAGCGTTGCCCATGTCAGCGCGTTCGCCCGGCTAGGCGAGGTGCGGGAGGCCGAGCCTGCCCGCACCCGGCGTTCCCGGTCTAACCGGCAGGAGCCAGCTAGGACGAGGGCCTCTTGTCAAGAAGAGGAAGCAGAGAGCTAGCCCAGGTTACCGGAGAGAAGAATGACCGGGACAAACCCCTTGCAGGGTCCCCGTTCACCACAAGGGTCCATCTGACACCTTTCCCGCGAAAGGTCAAGATCGACGCCCCCAGATTCACCGGGAAGGAAGATCCGGAGATCCATCTGGACTCCTTCAACCAGAGTGCGACCATGAACGGTTGCACCGATGAAGAAAAGTGCCTTCTTTTCTTCCAGACCTTGCGGAACCGAGCCACTGAATGGTTCAATAAGCTTCGCCCGGGAAGCATTGATTCGTTCAGTGATTTGGCCTCAAAATTCAAGGCCAAGTTCCAGGAGAATTGCACTAAGAGGAAGAAATTCACCTATCTTAGTACAGCCGGGCAGAGGGAGTCTGAGAACCTTACTCAGTTCCTTACCCGGTGGAAGGAAGAGGTAGACAAGGTGGAAGAGATGGATGACAAGACCGTCCTGTCCCTCCTCTTGAATGGCTTGCATGCTGGGGAACTATACAAAGAGTTCTGCCGGGAACCCCGAGCCACGTACCAAGAGGCCTACCACACTGCATGGGAGTTTGCTGAAGCTGAAACCCAGCTTCGGGCAAAGAGAGAAGCTGAGCATGGTCACAAGCCCAAGCCGGTGCAAGTCAAGAAGGAAGAAGCACCGGGACCTAGCCGGCCGAGGCACCACTATGACCCGGTCATCCGAGTGGTCAATACGGAAGAATGCCAAGAAGTCCGGAAGGCACCGGTCATTCCTCCAGAAAACCCTACCGGTCAAGTAGGGCGGCAGTGGTCGGGCACCTATTGTTCGTACCACAGGTCAGATTCCCATAACACCTCCGAATGTAAGAGTTTTAAGGGAGTAATCCGGCAGATGATAGACAGTGGAGAGCTGGGCAAGGATTACTTGCAGAAAGCCAAAGAGAAGAGTCATCAATGGGTTAGGCCAACTGCCCCGGGAGATGACCGGGACAACGACCGGCGGAGGAATAACCGGCCAAGGGAGCGGCAACCTGCTCCCGAAAAAGAGCACATCGGCATGATCTTCGGTGGACCTGAGGGTGGAGATTCAGCCGCGCAGCGGAAGAACTGGGTTCGGAGCATTTACGTTGGAGAGGTAAGTGCTGAACCGCCCAGGCGTAAACATACTAGGAGGGAGCCGATCGTCTTTACTGACCGGGATCTCCCTCCTACCGGTGAAGATCACAATGATCCATTAGTCATCACTATGGACATTAATGGGGTGGACGTCGCCCGGGTACTTGTTGACACCGGCAGCAGTGTCAACATCTTATACTTGGAGACTTTCCAAAAACTCAGGTTTTGTCGGACACAACTTGAACCCCTCAAAACCCCTCTCTCAAGCTTCACGGGAGACACCGTTGAAGCCGAAGGATCCATAGTTCTACCGGTCGAACTAGGATCAGGTGAAAAGACTGTGTGGAAGAAGATGAGGTTCATAGTTGTGGACATCAAATGCGTCAACAACGCAATTCTTGGAAGGCTCGGCATCAATAAGGTCGGGGCGGTGATTTCCATGCCCCACCTGTGCATGAAGTTCCACACTCCAGGTGGTGTGGGTGAGGTGAAGGGTGACCAGAGGAACGCCCGGGAATGCTATGCCCGGGAAGTCAAGAAGATGACCAAGGGGGTCAATGTCATCTCCCAAGAAATCACAAAGGGAGAGACCCGGGAGAAATTGGAGCCCGAGGCCGAGACGGTGGAAATCGAACTTCACTGGGGTGATTCTTCGATGATGGTCCGAATTGGAGCAAATCTCCCCGAGGATCTCAAGGTAGAGATTACACGGGTCCTCCAAGAATACGCGGGCATATTCGCATGGAGCGTGGCGGATATGCCCGGAATAGATCGCTCTGTCATCTACCACCGGTTGGCCGTGAGGGAAGGAAGTCGACCGGTACGCCAGAAGAAGCGGTAGCTGGCCAGTGACCGGCGAGACTTCTTCAAGAAGGAAGTGAAGGACCTCCTCAGTGTTGGTCACATCCGGGAAGTCAAATACCCGGATTGGCTGGCCAACGTTGTCCTTGCTCCCAAGGGCGACACGTGGAGAATGTGTGTGGATTATACGGACTTGAACAAAACCTGTCCGATGGACTCATATCCCCTTCCCAGTCCAAATCAAATGGTGGACGAAACTGCGGGGTGCGAACTCCTAAGTTTCATGGATGCCTTCAAGGGTTACCACCAATTCTACATGGCCAAGGAAGATGAAGAGAAGACGTCATTCCTCACACCTGAAGGAACCTACTGTTACCGGGTAATGGCGTTTCGCTTGAAGAACTCGGGGGCAACCTACTAGCGCATGGTGAACAAACTCTTCAAGCCACTACTGGGAAAGACCATGGAGGCATACGTCGACGACATGCTGATCAAAAGCCAGGTATCTCTGAACCACCCGGCTGATATGCGAGCCACGTTCGATATCATGGCAAGGTACAACCTCCGGCTGAATCCTAAGAAATGCGTCTTCGCGGTTCGTACCGGGAAGTTCTTGGGATTCATCGTGACCAAGAGAGGAATAGAGCCCAACCTAGAAACAATCCGGGCTATCACTGAAATGCAAGCCCCTACCTCCGTTAGGGATGTTCAAAAGTTGACCGGTCGTTTAGCGGCCCTCAGCCGGTTCCTTTCCCGGTCAGCTGAGAGATCCCTGCCCTTCTTCAAAGTTCTGAAGAAGGCAAACGCATTCGCATGGGACGAAGAATGCCAGAGGGCATTTGAGGAGCTGAAAGAGTACCTAGCGTCGGATATTGTATTGTCTAAACCCGAACCGGGTGAAACTCTGTATCTGTACCTAGGAATTTCCCCAAATGCTGTAAGCTCCGTTTTAATAAGAGACGATGGGGCACAAAAGCCCATTTATTATGTGAGCAAAGCACTAAACGAGGCTGAGAGTAGATATACGGAGATGGAAAAGACAGCCTATGCGCTTTTCATCTCCGCAAAAAAGTTAACATCCTACTTCCAAGCTCACCCGGTAGAAGTCTTGACTGACCAACCGCTGGGTGCAGTGTTGCGAAATTCAACATCCTCCGGGAGGATGGTGAAGTGGGCGATGATGTTAACTCAATTCAATATTGAGTACCGGCCAAGGTCAGCAATCAAGGGACAGGCCCTTGCTGACTTCCTGGTAGAAATGACCGGTCTAACTCCAGACCTACCGGTCAACAGGCCCACTGAGCAATGGTGGGAGATGGCAGTTGATGGGGCATCCGGTCCTAGAGGATACGGGGGTGGTATCGTGTTCACCACCCCAGAAGGGTTCAAGATCTACCATGCAATCGTCTTCAACTTCAAGCTGACGAACAATGAGGCAGAATATGAAGCTCTGGCTGGAGGGCTCAGACTTGCCCAAGCCTTGAAAATCAGCCGGGTCAGTATCAAATCTGACTCTAGCCTGATTGTTGGGCAAGTGACCGGTAACATGGAGGCAAGGGGAGAACGCATGGCACAATACAAGGACCTTGTACTTGCCCTGTTGAAAGGCTTCGAAGAGTTCAAGATCGCCCAAATTCCCCAGGCGGAAAACGCGGATGCAGACCTTCTCTCCAAATTGACACAGTATGCTCCCGAGCATGTTTCAAAACTTGCCCGGGTAGAGATCCTTGACCGTGCAAGCATCGAAAAATTGGAAGTCGCCATTATAACAGCCGGAAGCCAATGTGACCGGTCAAACTTGGTCGGGGCGGACGACCATTGGATGTATGATCTGATGGAATATTTGACGGATGGGAGCTTGCCAAAACAAGATGACCGGGCAAGAAAAGTGAAGCTCAGGGCCCCCCGATTCTAGGTTCTCGATGGAAAGCTGTATAAAAGGGCGTTTGGGGGGCCACTCCTGAGATGTCTAACCAACCGGGATGCTGAAGGAGTCATAGCGGAAGTCCACGAAGGCGTATGCGCGGCGCATCAAATGTCCCGTACGCTTTCCCAACGCATCATCTTGTTGGGGTATTACTGGCCAACAATTGTCCAGGATTGTGAAAGGTATGTCCAGAAATGCAGAACATGCCAAGTGTTCTACAAGTATCCCGGTAGACCGGCAACCTACTATCACCCCGTGTCGAATGTCATCCCATTCGCTAGATTCGGGGTTGATATCATCGGAGCCTTCCCAGTCGCCCAGGGAGGGAAGAAGTTTGTAATCGTAGCCATCGATTACTTCACCAAATGGATCGAGGCCGAGGCATTGGCCAACATTACCACGCAACAGTGCAAAAAATTCATTTGGAAGAACATCATCACATGGTTTGGGGCGCCCATGAACCTCATCACCGACAACGGCCCACAATTCCGAAATCCAAGATTCACCGAATACTTGGAGGGCTTCGGAATCAAGCACAATCGCTCCTCTGTAGTGTACCCCCAGGGAAATGGCCAAGTCGAAAACGCCAACAGAACTATTGTAGACGGTTTGAAGAAACGGCTGGGAGAGGCAGGAAACAAGTGGCTGGAAGAGCTCCCACACATCGTATGGGCATTCCGAGTAACACCCAGGAGGGCTCACGAGGAAACTCCATTCTCCCTAACCTATGGGTGTGAAGCAAGGCTGCCCATCGAAGCTGAAATCCCAACATTCCGAGAATCAAATTATCAACCCCAACAAAATGAAGAAGACCACTTGGCCGAGCTCAACTTGGTCGAAGAACGAAGAATTGCCGCGGAAGTTAAAATGAGTACGTACCAACAACTTGTGAAAAAGTACCATGATAACAAGGTTGGGCCACGGTACTTCCAAGTTGGAAATGAAGTCCTACGAAGAAGGGAAGCAAGTAGACCCGGTGACGGAGGAAAGCTAGCAAAAAACTGGGAAGGCCCATACAGGGTTAGAGTCATCATTCGACCAGGAACATTCCGGTTGGAAACTTTAGATGGTGTACCGATAGAAAGAACTGGTAATTCCCACCATCTTCGCAAGTTCTACAAATGATTGTAATACTAGGCGAGGTCCAACTACATTATCAATCAAAGTAATGTTCAATACTCTACTTGGTAGCGGCGGAATTGATAGGTCGAACCTATCCTAGGAGGGCTTACTGGGTGGATCGAATCCACTTGGGTAAGCCAACTGAGACACAGGCCCGGACCTGGCACGCTGGTTACTACACCGGTCTTGCTCAGTATAATAGAAAAAATATTAAAACCCAGAAGAGGGGCCCGGAAGAGGGTATGCCTGCAAGAGGGCTGGACCTGGAAGAGGGTTCGAACCGTACTTACACGGGCCCATGAGGTTTGACTGGTGTCGGGGAATCAGCCGGCGCCGTCAAATTGATTAGGGACTAAAAGATGCCCATTAAAAGAAACAGAAGGGGATCGTCCACCGTGGCGCATCCTGTTTCCCCCTTCTCAGGGAAGACTTGAACAGGGGGTGAGCTAAGGCCTTCCCAGGATGGTAGAAATCAAAGGGCCATTAAAAGACTTAATCACCCGGAAGAGGGGGCCCTGGAAGAAGGGTGCATTTGAACCTTGGAGAGGGTTCGAAACCATTCGACATGGTTAAATCTCCAGTATTCTTACCGGTTAAGGATACTTCAAGAATTACTAGGTTACAGGTGTTTCCATCTACAACCTACCGGTCAAAAAAAAAAAGAATACCCCGGTCGGGTATGGGCACAACAGAACTTCGAAAGTTCCACAAGGCAAGGCAGATGACCGGTCAGACCAGGGAGTGGAAGCTACCAAAAAAGAATACCCCGGTCGGGTATGGGCACAACAGAACTTCGAAAGTTCCACAAGGCAAGGCAGATGACCGGTCAGACCAGGGAGTGGAAGCTACCGGTCAAACTATACTTTATCAAAGGATTTGTGAAGCTATCCAAAAGGTCAAAGTAAAGTTCGGCCGGTCAAACTTTTTAAGTTGGCCAAAACGAGGAAGACGTTCGAAAAGCAAAAATTGAAGTTTAACCGGTCAAAGTTACTCGGGCTAATCCTTCAGATGAGGTGATCAAAGAGAACTTTGAAGTTCCACCGGTCGAAAACAATTAAGAAGCAAGAGCAAAGTATAAATCAACAAGCAAGCAGATATGGGAGATTAACCGGTATGGAAAACAAACATGGCATTTAAATTTAAAAATGTCAAATGTTTACAAGTACGCCGGGCATACCCGGGGAAATCTCTGCTAAAAGTTTTACAAAGAATAACCAGGCGCAGCCGGGGAGGTCAGTCAAGGGGGAAGGGGGGAGTCGGCTCTTCTTCCGGGATTGAGGCCAGACCGTAGGATGCAGTGGTGAAGTCCGGATCTCTTCTAAGCAGTACCCGGTGAGAGGCGATCCGATCCTTCTTTTGACCGCTCTTGAATCCAAAGGATCCAATCGCGGTAATCATCTTCCTTCCTTCAGGCTCCCGGTATAGAAGCCTGAAGGACTCCATCGTGGTCTCAGGAGTCGCCATCATCACCCGGGCAGCTTCAGCTTTGTTCTCTTCCACCCAGGCAGCTGCATGCCCGGGGAAGGTTTCTTCCTTCTCCGCCATCTCCCTCTTGGCTTCAAACACCTCGTCCATCAGCCGGCCATTCTCTTCCTGAAGGTGAGAGATCTCCGCCCTCATCGACCTGGTCAGCCCGGATAGCCTGGTCAACTCATCAGCTTGGCTCTTCAGGATGAGAGCCATCTCCTCCTTCTCCTTCTTCAGCCGGGCAAGCTTCGAAGAAGAGCCCAAACCAAGCCGGTCAGCTGAGAGGCGTCCGATCTCCCCCGCCTGCGCAAAAGGAAAAATAGCCCGGTAAGATTCTCGTCAAGGGAAAAAGAAGATCAAGACCGGGATAGCGGCAGGACTTACCTCCTTCAGCCTTAGCCCCAGATTAATGAAGGCCTCTTCAATGGTCTGGACGGCCGGCTCAGGATCCGACCTTGCCCTATTCTTGGCATAGGAAGGGTGCGTGGTGGCCACCTTCTTCACCCGTCGACCGGCCTTTTCCTTTTCCTTCCCCTTAGACCGGTTGTCTTGGGGCTCATCTTCATCGAGGATTTCCACGGTCTCTGGATTGACCGGGAAGGTCCTGGCAGGACTGGCTTGGGAGCCCCCGGTCTCCCCGGCTGGTTGGTCGTCAGGGATGGCGAACTCCTCGAACTCCATGTCTGCAAGAAAAGCTAAAATCGTTAAGTACAAAGAGGGACACTGGTCAACTACGAATCACAAGAAAAATGAGAAATACCTGGGTGGTTCTGGCCCTCAGCCTCTGCAGTGTTGCCCGGGGAGGGTACCCCGCGCCCCGTTGCTTCCTAGGCCTGGGAGGTACCCTCACCACCCGACTCTACCCTCCAAACCCAGCTACCTTGATGGAAGATCCTCCCGGTTTGAGGATCCCCGCGCATGAGGACCCCAAGGTTCGCTTCTAAGTCAGGGGAGGAGGCCGGTGCAGTGTACTCTTCGTCGAGCAGATGGTCGTTCCAGTTCAGACCGGCCAAAGGAGTGACAAAGGGGGGAAACTCGATGAAAACAAATTTTTCCTTCCATCCCCGGTAACTCTGGGGGACTTTGGAAATGAACTTCCTACCGGTGCGGGCTTTGAAGAATACAAAACCTTCGCAGCCAGTCCCGCCCGATAGGACTTCGAAGCAAAAAAGGAAAAGACGCAAAGAGGGGAAGATTTTCAGATGGGTACAAATATTTACAAAGGAATGGAGATACCGGTGGGCGTTGGGAGTTATTTGGCCGGGCAAAATCCTAAACGCATGGCAGACTTCGGTAAGGAGGGGACGAAGGGGAAAAACTATGCCCGCATCCAGTGATATGGTATGGAACCCTATCCTATCCTCCCGGTGGGGTTCGACAATGTTGGGCCAGTTGGGTTCATACAGGAGGGTATACCCATCCGGGAGCCTCCTACGAATTTTATTCAGAGCAATTTTGGATACACGGGAAGGGATGTCAAGGACGTAGAAAGTGGGAAGCGGAAAGTAACCGGCAGCATGAAGCCGCTCCTCCCACGCATCCCGGGTTTCGTGTTCAGGGTCATAGGGACCCGGTTCTTCATCGACCGGGTCATCCCTCCCCACGAAAGTTTCACCGGGCACCTGGTTAACAGGATGCGGGTCGGGAATAGAGGAGTTGGGAACCTGACCGGGCGTGGAGTCAAGGGAAGAAGACCCGGTCGAGGAAGATGAGTTGGAGTCCTCAGAGGAGCAGTCCTCTGAGGACGAGATCCTATCGCTAAACGAAGACATGGCCGGGAAAGAAAAAAGAGAAGGAAGGGGGAACTTACTTGACTCGGAGGGCTGGATAGCGAAAGAGAAGGAACTTGACCGGTGAAAGTTCTGGAAGGCGAAGTGCGAAAAGTGAGAAGAGAAGGGGGTTGGGGGCCTTTATATAGGAAGAGGAGGGCTGCAAGGAGCGACATGGCCTCTCCAGGTTGCGCCGTGTCAGGCGGCGCAATGATGACCCAGTGGCAGGTGAAACGACGGGTCTGCAGCTGACTGATTGCAACAGTTGATGCGCGACACGTGGCGAAAATCAGAGTTTGAAATTCAAATATCAAAAATTTTAGGCGGGAAAAGCCAAAATTTCAAAATTGGAGTCCTATTTCAAACTTTTTACTTCCCGCTCATGACAAATTGCATGACCGAGAAGTGGAGGGCTTATTGATGGGTGTATTCCACCCACGACCGGTCAAAGAAGACCAATTAGTTGACCGGTCAATCTCGAAAGTTTTGGAAGGGAGACTTAAATCGTCAGCAAAACGATATATCATCGGCCAAAAGATGACCGGTATACTTCATGAAAAAGTATACCGGTCAAACTACGTTGTCGTCCTATTTATTACCCGGTGTAGTTTCTAGGGTTGGAAAGTGTCGGCAGAAGAGAATCTACGAGGGCTTGGTGTGTAGCGACCCGTGTCAGTAGAGGACAACTGGAGATGCTGAAGAATCCATCCAAGGCACTACTCGACAGAGGGAATAATCCCCCTCACAAGGCGACAAGGCAGCTCAAGGACGAAACCAGTCACCTCGCACCACATCAGCATCGTGCCCCCACGTGGGCGCACGTGGTCCTGTCCCCCCTAGCCTAGTATAAATACTCATGTAAACCTCAGAAACAGGGATCCGAATTCACTTCCTCTAAACTCCCTTGTAAAAGCACCTGTGCATTCTCCGTCATAATATAAATTGGGCTACAGGTGTTCCACCTAAAGTCCTACCGGTCAATCTACGAGTTTTTACCTTTCTTACTTTGCCAAATCAAGCAAACTATTCTAGACCCGGTCTAGTATAGTTTGACCAGTCAAGTAATTTACACCATCAATATGTAATGCATTCTTTAATAACACTATTAACATTAAAATCAAAGTAAAATAAATAATTTAACATTTAATATTTAGTAATGACAATTCTTATACATAAATTTAAAAGTGAACACCTAAAAGTCTTTTTTTAAATCTTTATTTCTGGAAAGAATTTAGGATATATAAAATTTTTGGTATGATTGTGAGGCTTTTCATTATCATCTAGAACTAATAATTTTAACCTTATTTTTGCTTTCCGTTGTGAAACAACAACACAAAGTTGATCATGAACAAACACTGACTTGGTTAAAAATAATCCAGCAAATAACAATGTTTGACCTTAACTTTTGTTAATTAGTATCACTTCAATTTTGTGTTTTTATTATAAATGTTGCGCACCATAGACCCCCTTGTGGATCGGTTAATGCACCAGGCGTCCTTTTTTTGTGTTTTTTTAGTTCTTGCTATCTACTCCGTATCAAAAATAGACTAAAGGCGGCGTCTTTTTTGTGTTTTAGTCCCCGTACCTAAATATTTGCAACACTTGTATTTCCGGAATAAAATATTATGTTTTTTCAATTCATTTTATTTACATATTGGTATGGAAATAAAAAATAAAATTTACATATCAAAAAACTATATGAAAAGTTCTTCAAAATAAGAGGTGTCAAGAATATTTTATTTTATCAAATAACGAATGAAAACGTAGAAATAAACAAAAATTCTCGCGACTACTGAAAAAGCAAATGTTGTGAATATTTTGGGACGGATGAAGTATTAGTTCTTGCTATCAATCAAAGGCCAAATTGCGTCAGTACCCCCCCGTATTTTGCAAAATAGGTAGCAATACCCCCTCTGTTTTCAAAACTTATTTCTAAAGTCCTTGTGGTTTCAAAACGATGCACCTGTGCCCCCTCTGATCATTTTCCGGTCATTTTTCCGGCGAAGAAGGGTGGCATTCGTGCATATTTTCTAAACCATGGGAGGTACCAGTGCTAATTTTTTATATCTCTCTTTTTTTCCCATTTTTTCCTTTATTTGTTTCATTTATTAATAAAGGTTATTTTACAATTACTTTTATAGTGTTTTTAAAATTTAAAGTTATTTTTGTTTGAAAAAATTATCATATAATGCATCGGCACATCTCAAATTAACAATTTTTATTTTTTCCGAAAAAAGGTAAGTTTTTTAGAACTTCTAAAAAATGATGAATAAAATCAGAAAAAAAATAATACAAAAATAAAAATGATTGTCCTTTTTGGACATCTCAATTTTGAGGATATTTTTAGGCGTGTTCCAAAATTGTATTTTGTAGAAGACTCTTTTTTCTGTATTTTAATTTTTTTATTTCGTTTTTCCATATTTTTATTTTGGGTTTTCTTTTTGAACTTTCCAAAAAATTATTCTATGTAAGAAAATGTTTAATTTGAGATAGATGTAATGTATGTTAATTTTTTTTATTAGTTCAAACACAAAGAATTTTAAAAAATTTTAAAACATTATAAAATATTGAAAAGAAATTTAAAAAAAATCTAGAAAAAAGAAAAAGAAGGAAAAACACAAATAATAAACGAAAAATAAGAAATGAGCACGAGTGTCCCCTATGGTTTAGAAATTATGCGCCAATGCCCCCTATTCGCCGGAAAATGACCGGAAAATGATCAGAGGGGGTGTGGGTGCAACGTTTTGAAACCACATGGACTTTAGAAATAAGTTTTGAAAACAGAGGGGGTATTGATGCGAATTTTCCAAACCACAGGAGGCCTCCGAGCTATTATGCCATCAATCAAAGGTTGGGGTTAGCTATTCCTTTCAAAATCGATATCTTTTATTTATTTATTTTAAAAAATTTTCCTGTCTCAGCTGGGCCAATCAACACTGTAATTGAAATATTTTGTGCCTTATTTTGAAGTTTGTTCAGACAAATGCAGTATAGCATTGCAATAATGTCAAATTGAATTCTATCTGTTTCCTATCTCTGATACTGGTTCTTGCTTCCTTCAATCCTTCTTCCTGTTGACATGTTCACAAGACACAAGTAAAATACAGTCTTTTTTTATATATCAGCCTTCCAGTTCCACTCCAATTCATATCATATCCTTTTGCAGAATGTTTTTTTTCCTATTTCAAATTGACAATTAAAATGTTGGGTAAATTGATGGATATTTGAAATATCTGGTAGCAATGTACCCAAGTATCTGATTAAGGAAGTCCGAAGAATTCGCATCTGAGTTTGCAATGTGGATTCAAATAAATTCACTTCCATATCCCATGAACTTATCCTTATTACAACAACAGGACCTACACCTGAGTAGAGTGAAAGTGATGCCTACGTCTTCCATTGTCTTTGAGAAGAATAGGCTTAGAAGATTGTGGCATAGATAAGAGTATTTTAGCATGTCATATTTTCTTACTCCATACTTATTACGGTTTTATATTTCATGCGCTATTCAAATCTAGGGGTGGGCACGGGCCGGTCTGAGCCAAAATTTGTATAAACCGGATTCAGCTTGTTTGTATTAAAACGGTCCGGACCGGAACGGGTTTTCAAATTTTAAAATTGAAACCGGACCTAACCCGGCTTGTTTGAAACGGGCCGATTTCACGGGTCCGAACCTATCATGATACTAATATTAAAAAAATAAAGTGATAATAAATTAATAATACATACATGGTCATTCACCATAAGTCCACAACAATGTAGTATCCCCATTGTCAATTTTAAGTCATCCAACACAAAAAAAGAGGTCTAAATGAAGACAAAACAATGACAAAGATGGGCATGAAAGTAAAGTGTACACCCCATGATCATCAAACAACAACAAACTGTTTGGTGACTTCCGACACTCTGACTATTGCAAAAGATTGAAGGGTGTAACTCAATAGTAAGGCTAAGGCCGGTGTATTTACTAAAAAAATATTGGAGTATCAAAAAACGATCCGGTCTGACCCAGACCGTTACAATTTCAAAATGGGGAACCGGACCGACCATAAAATCTATAAGGATCGGACCGACCCAGACCGTTATAAATTTTTGAAAAAAGAATCTGCCCCTAACCCGGACCGAACCTGGTGGTTCGGTTCCGTCGTTCCGACTCGCGGTTCCTTGACCTATTTGCCCACCCCTATTCAAATCTATCCCATACTACATCCCTCTCTAAATCAATTATTTTACTTATAGAGAAATAAAATTTTAAATTTTTTCAATTCATTTTAGTTAAAATTTAGTATGTATACGAAAAAAATTACATATTTTTAAAATACATTAAAATTCTACAAAACAAAAAATGAAAAAAATATTTTATTTCATCGTATAATCAATGAAAATATAAAAATAAACAAAAATTCTCATAATTTTTAAATAGAGAATAGTAAAAAGTGTAAATTATTATAGGATGGGAGAAGTCATAAGTGATAAAGATGAAGTTGGGCTTGAAAATTTAATTAGGCACGGTTGAATTGAGTTACAAGGCAAAATTTACTTGCACGAAATGTCATTTTGTTCAAGGAATAATATTTGAGACGTCTTATGTAGGAAATCCACAGAGACCAAATGAATAAAATGTAGACACCATCATACATTCAATGTGGCATGTGCTCTAGGTTTTCAGGCTCACTTGCCTCTTAAATGCTTAGAGGATGGGGGAATATGTGCTTGAAAGTTAACAACCCCTGAGTTATACCGTGATGAATTAAGCTCTGTATCTCACTTGAGTTCTTTAGTATCTCTCAATTCTCTCACGTTCTTTAACACACCAACCACGTAGAGGTGGACACCTAACTCTGCCTGGATTCCATGACAAGTACACGCTTAACTTCCTTGACTCCATGACATGGCAGGACTCTACAACCCAATCCAAGTAGACAACACACACGAGACCCATTCCTACTACTCCCTCCGTCCCACTTTAGATTACAATATTCTCTTTTTGTTGAAATTAAGGAAGAGTCGAATCAAATTTTTTTTCCCCAAATTACCCCCAAGTGGCCCACTCACATGGATGAATAGTATGTGAATAGTGTAGGAGTGGGAGGGTAAAAGAGTCAATTCCTTGTAAAGTTATTGAGTTTGTAATTTTTTTTGGGACAAAAATGTGAAAGAATATTGTAATCTATTTCGGGACGGAGGGAGTATTTGTTTTTGTCACAAGGATAAGGCCAAGAAACAATAAACCAAACTCCCCCCTTGTACGTAGGATATAGAATAACTAACAATAATAATACCCACAACCTTTCCAAACCAAAATTAGAGTGGAGTAACAACAGGACTAAAACTAATACGGAGTAATACGCTAGGAAATACTTTCTCCGTTTCTTAAAATCCTTCCTCTTTCATCTTTTTTTTGTTTTTTTAAAACACTTCTCTTTTCTATTAAAAAACCACTTTTACTCCTACTTTTTTCATACCCTACCTATCACATCATACTTTTTCACTAACAACTAAACTATCACATCTTACTTTTACCCATTACATCAAGGGCAAAATTAGAAAGTCAACTACAATTTAACACTTCTTTATTTTCTCCCAAAGTCAAAAGAGGAACTCTTTTGAGAAACGGAGGTAGTATATGTCAAAAAAAGAGGACATGAAAGGAGAGCTTAAGACCAGGCTTCAACATGGTATTTACCCTCCCTCTCCAAATGCCGAAGCCACCTCATAGAGGTCTCCCGGTAACTTCTGACACGATTTCCTCCAGAGCAGAAAGAACATCGGAAGGCATTTTACTTGCAGAGCCGGCGCAATAGACAGAGGCCCCTTCAGCCAACAGATTCCACACCTTTACGCTCTGCTCTCTCATTTTGTGCTGCACATAGACCTTCTGGGGTTGGTCTCTGGAGAAGGCAACAAAGAAGCCTCATCCTTGCTCTTCACAGAGAACTTTGCCACTCTCCGAATGAGATTGCCAAAAATCTCTGTACAAGAAATCGTTTTCCTCATTTCTGCAACCAAAGAAGAAGATAACTGGAGCAGGGTTGTTGCCGGATTGGCGTTGGAGAGCTCTTTCCTCGATGAATCCACAAAAAGGTGCGCACCCTGTCCCAGGCCCAACAAGAATGAGAGGAAGTGAAGGGGGTGGAGGAGGGAGAGAGCCTTTACTGAACCATGCCGGTATGAGTTCTCCTGCACGACAAACAAGCAAAACCATCAACAAATAGGGTCGGTTTGGATGAAGGGGTTGAGGAAGGCTTTGGAAGGATAAAGGATTAGTAGATATTGTACCTTAGTTTTACTAAGCACTTTATACAGTTTGCAATTATTCCTTGGTTTTACTAAGCAATTTGTTACAAACCGCAAACTATTACGGAGTACTAATTACTTTTGTCACTAACTTAATCATTATCATTACTAGCATCTTACTTATCCCAACTAGTTGGGTTGGTGACATTATTTTTTAGTACCAATCAATTGTGTAAAATTAATTAACACTATACATCTATGCAAATAACATATATATTGGCAATGCTTGGGATGAGATGCCTTGCTGCTGCAAATTCATAAGGAATAATGAGATGAAAGTGTTAAAACTTTCATCATCATAGGTGTTTTCCACATGTACGAAAAATATCCTGAGACGATGAACTTTATGACTAACAATCAAACAATTGAGCCTTAAATCTGACTAGGTGGAACCGAGCACATGGATCACACGACGGAGGGGTGTGCATTATTCAGTCCGGACCCGGACCGACCCGAAACCCGGCCAAAACCGGACCGGACCGGTCCTTATTTGGTCCGGTCTTTGGTCCTCATTTTTTCCTTATTCGGGTTCCGGTCCGGTCTGGTCCACCGGGTTTCGGGTTCCGGTCCGGTCTGGTCCACCGGGTTTCGGGTTCCTTATTTTGTTATTTGGTCCGGACCGGTCCTCATTTTTTCCTTATTCGGGTTCCTTATTTTTTTTCTATATAGTTTTATAATATAGTTTTCTAAAGTTTTTTTCTTATACTTAAAATTAATTTAACTTTAATACTAAAAGTTTTTCAAATGTTTTGATTTTATTATTTAATATAATTTTTTAATATATTCCAATTCAAAATAAGATACCAATTCTAATGATATTTAAATATTTTTAATATGAAAAGTGTGAAAAAGTAAACATCACCTTTATATTAGCAATCTAATGTATTTCAAATGTATGCACCAATACTATAATCTAATTTTGTACTTATCAATAATGAAACTCTAATTACCAAAAATAAACATTGTAAGCAATAATTAATCTCATGAACAAAAATATTAAAAAATGTATCCGTTTGCCAAAATAAACCAAAAACACCAAAACAATTTACAAAAAAGAAAAAAATGTTGTAAGAAGAAGAATATTCCATATGTAAAATAAAATTTACGAACAAATTTTATGTAATATGGATGGAGGATATATAATTTTATAAAAAGTTCTTAAGAAAATTGAAAAAAAGAGTGTTTGACAAGTTTAGTGTATGTTACACATTAAAAATTAATTGTAGTAATATTTTTATACAATTGGATACTTTAAATAAAATAAATCAAATCAAATTTAAAAAAAAGTTACATTTATTCGATCTAGTCCTGGTCCGGTCCGGGTTTTACCGTTCCGGTCAGGGCCGGTCCTTACCTTAATCGATCCGGTATTCGGTCTACAAAATGCCTCTTATTCGGTCCCGGTCCAGTCCCGGTCCGATCCGGTCTGGTCCGGGTTTAACCCGATGAACACCCCTAACACGACGCATTGTGATATTCTTCCTCCGTCCAAGTTGAAACATCCATTTTTGACTTGGCACGGGTTTTAAGGTAAACTGAAAAATATATTGACTTTCCAATTTAGGTCCTCCATTCTTCTTCGTCTCAGACTCTCAGACCAGTTATAACTTATAATATCACCTTCCGTCTCCTATGTGTCTCTCCTTCAAATCAAAATCCAAAATCTCTACTTCTTTTGGAGTAAACAAAATCAAATCTCTCCAGCAATATCAAATCTCTTCATCTTTTTCCACAAAGACAAATTGTTGATCAATTCTTAAACATAAAATATAAATTAGGGATTTAATCATGTGTACCTGATAATCCTGTAAACGTAGTTAGGGATGAAGCCATGATTCTCACGCAAATCGAGTTCCCGTTTAGGGTGTATCGTTATGATGGCTAAGGTGAGGAAGACTCACGAGAATAGAGAGGCAGAGAGGAGGCGTAAGATTGGTGTGTTAATCTCTGCCTAATGACCTTTATATATATACACCCAAGAGGAAACCCTAATTAGGTCATAAGGGTAATTACGTCCATCGAATAATTACCAATTAAGTACGTAGGGTATTTATTAGGTCAATGATCAATTAATTAGATAAATGATAACTCAGGCCACATAATAAAATCGTGTCTAACATTCTCCCACTTGGCCGAGTAATCATTTATGATGAGTATTAGATAAGTCTGATCAGATTTTAATACTCATTTTAGTTCTAAACCGAAATTGTAGCAGAGAAATACAGTCATTGAATCAATATTCAATTCAAGACCCCCATTAATCATACTACAATACCAAATTTAAAACTTAAATAAGCTAAGGATCAAATTGACAATTAAGCCCATAACATTATTCTGTATATAAATGTTGTCTATTTGTCTTTAGGCATGCATAGACACATTCAGCGACAAACAAACAAAAGTATGAGGAAATTTTATTATTAAATGTAAGCAAGTACAATATGCAACTAAATAAGGTCTTTAGAAAACCCCATCTTCGAAACATGTTCTTCGAAAATCTTAGGAGGGAGACCTTTAGTCATCGGATCCGCAAGCATATTCTTAGTACTTATATGCTCAATACAAAGTTTATTTTCCTCAACTCGCTCACGTACGAACAAGTACTTTGTATCAAGATATAAAGCAGCGCCAGTCGAACTGTTACTGTTCGAGAAACTAACGGCAGCTGAGTTATCACAATAAAGCTTCAATGGTCGAGAGATGGAATTAACTACTTTGAGTCCAGTGATGAGGTTTCTGAGCAACATTCCATGACAGGTTGTGTTGTACAGCGCAATGTATTCTGCCATCATTGTAGAAGTTGCAGTCAACTCTTGCTTATGACTCTTCCACGAGATAGGTCCGCCAGCTAACATAAAGATATACCCTGAAGTGGATTTCTTGTCATCTTTGCACTTAGCAAAATCAGAATCAGAATAACCAACCACTTCTAAATTATCACTCCTCCTGTAAGTCAGTTTATAGTCTTTTGTCCCTTGTAGATATTGAAGAACTTTCTTAGCTGCTTTCCAGTGATCAAGACCAGGATTGGTCTAATAACGACCTAACATTCCAGCAATGTAAGCGATATCTGGACGAGTACAGACTTGTGCATACATAAGGCTTCCTACTACTGACGCATAAGGTATCATTCTCATCTATTCTTTTTCAACCACTGTTTTCGGACATTGAAATAAACCGAAAACATCTCCCTTAACTACTGGAGCCACAGAAGGAGAGCAATGTTGCATGTTATAGCGTGTAAGGACACGCTCAATGTAAGCCTTTTGAGATAATCCCAAAATACCATTGACTCTATCTCGGTGTATTTCGATGCCAATAACATAAGAAGCCTCTCCGAGATCTTTCATGTCAAAATTACGCGAGAGTAAGCGCTTGAACTCATGCAACATGTCTAAACTATTACTTGCCAATAGAATGTCATCTACGTAAAGGACAAGTATAGTAAAGTTGCTCCCACTCATCTTGAGGTAGGTGCATTGATCCACTTGATTCTTTATGAAACCTTCTGACTTCAAGACTTGATGCAACTTTAGGTACCATTGACGTGATGCCTGCTTCAACCCGTATATGGATTTCTTTAGCTTACAGACTAGGTGCTCTTGACCTTCAGATTCGAATCCTTCGGGTTGTTTCATGAACACTTCTTCATCCAAATCGCCATTAAGGAAAGCGGTTTTGACATCCATCTGATGTAGCTCTAAGTCAAAGTGAGCTACAAGGGCCATAACGATCCTTAAGGAATCCTTTCGAGAGACAGGAGAAAAGGTCTCTTGATAGTCAATTTCCTCTTTCTGAGTGTAGCCCTTTGCAACCAATCTCGCTTTGTAGCGTTCAATGTTTCCATTCGGGTCCAGTTTTGTTTTGAAGACCCATTTACATCCTACGGGTTTTACACCGTTGGGTAATTCAACCAAATCCCAAACATCATTTTTCTTCATGGAGTCAAGCTCTTCAATCATGGCTTTATTCCATTCAGAAGACTGATCACTGTTAATGGCTTCATTATAAGAGGTAGGATCATTAAACTTTCCAGCATCCATTTCTGCTTCAGTCAGGTAGGTAACATAATCATCAAAGTTAGTAGGCCTTTTAGACCTAGATGACCTCTTGAGCAAATTTTCGGGTTGAGCATTGGCTTGATGGTGATCATTTGAGGTGTCTTCATTTCCAGGTACATTTGGAGTAGGAGGAGGTGCAGTGTCGTGCGAATTGGCATTGAGTACAAGATGAGTAATTGGAGGTAAATTAATCGACAAGTCTCTTCCCCCCGCGTCTTGTACTTCTAGCAATTCATCATAAGGATTTTCACTGCTCCCACTGACCTTAAAATCTTCAAGGAAATGAGCATCTTTGGTTTCTACAATGCGAGTGACATGGGAAGGACAATAAAATCTGTAACCCTTTGAGTGAGAAGGATAACCAATGAAGTAGCAAGTTACAGTTTTCATGTCGAGTTTCTTCAAGAAGGGATTATAAAGTTTAGCTTCGGCAAGACAACCCCATACTTTCATATATCTTAGACTCGGTTTCCTTCCTGTCCAGAGTTCATAAGGAGTTTTAGGGACAGCTTTAGAAGGAACCCTATTGAGTATATGAACGGCTGTTTTTAAGGCCTCAGTCCAGAGAAATAGAGGTAAACCTAAGTTGGCTAACATACTGCGTACCATGTCCATTAGGGTCTTATTTCTTCTCTCAGCAACACCGTTCTGCTGAGGAGTACCGGGCATGGTATATTGGTTCACAATCCCCTAGGACTTACAAAACTCATAAAATGGACCAGGAGCTTGACCCACATCAGTATGTCTACCATAATATTCACCTCCTCTATCTGATCTTACAACTTTTATCTGACGATCAAGTTGTTTTTCAACTTCAGTTTTATAATCTTTAAAAGTTGTAAGTGATTCAGATTTTTCCTTAATAAGATACAAGTACATATATCGAGAATAATCATCAATATAAGTGATAAATGAGTTATGTCCAGTTATGTCAGTGATAGAGTAAGGACCACTAATGTCAGTGTGAATGAGCTCTAATAAATTAGAACTTCTAGTGGCACCTTTCTTATTCACTGATGTCATTTTACCTTTAAGGCATTTGACACATGTTCCAAAATCATTGAAATCGAGAGATGGTAACACTTCATGCTTCACGAGTCTAGATAAACGTTCTCGTGAAATGTGGCCTAAGCGTTGATGCCACAACATGGATGAAGTTTCTAAGTCTCGTTTTCGTTTTCTCTTTGTTAGTGTCTGATTGATATTATATGACAACAAAGATTCGGAAAAATCATCATCTAGTTCTAATTTATAGAGACCACCATCCAGAAAACCATGACCAAACACTTGAGAATTGAAACTAATAGTAAGTCTGCCATGACCATGAGAAACATCAAAACCGTCTATGTCTAACTTTGGTCCTGATACTAAATTCCGAGTAATCTCAGGAATATATAAGGTATCATAAAGTTTAATACATAAACCAGTTTTCATTATTAATTCTAAGGTTCCCACGGCTTCGACAGCTAGTTCTGTTCCATTCCCCAGCTTAAGTGTTCTTCGGTTTCTTTCCAGCTTCTGGATTGTAAGGAATCCCTGTAGTGAGTTGGTTACATGAACCATAGAACCAGAGTCAAACCACCATGTATTAGTTGGAACATTTAAATTAAAGGACTCAAGTATCATGTAAAGATGATTACCTTTCTTCGTCAGCCACTCCTTAAAGTCTTGGCAGTCTTTCTGTCTATGTCCTTCCTTGCGGCAGAACTTGCAGTAAGACTTCCCTTTGGAGTTCTTAGAGCTGGAAGAAGCACTTGCATCACGTTTCTGGACTTTAGAAACATCCTTCTTATCGACATTGCCCTTCCTCTTCTTTGGATTAGCGGTCATGAGGTAAGCCGCGTCAGGTTTGTCCAGCTTCAGACGCTCTTCTTCTTGTACACACATAGCAATCAACTCATTCATCGACCACTTGACCTTCTGGGTGTTGTAGTTGACCTTGAAAGCTTCAAAAGATGCAGGAAGAGAAGTCATTATGAAGTGCACCAGAAAACCTTCACTGATCTCCATGTCTAATCCCTTGAGCTTACGGGCCATGTCGTTCATCATCATGATGTGCTCACGAATGCCGCTATTCCCGTCATATTTTGTAGTCACCATCTTCAAAATAAGAGTACTAGCATGTGCCTTAGAAGTTGCCTTGAATTGTTCCTCCACGGAAGCCAGATATGTTTTAGCATTAGATGAATCTGGAATAGCTCCCCTGATGATTATGCTGATGGAATTTTTAATGAGCATAAGAGCCATTCTGTTGCACCTCTCCCATCTCTCATGTACTATTTTATCTTCAGCAGTACTTTTATCAGTGAGGGCAGGAGGGGCAGGCTCTCTCAGTGCATAATCAAAATCCAACATGCCAAGAGTTAGCATCAGTGAATCTTTCCATGAAGAAAAATTCGCACCGTTCAAGGTTTCAATTCCCATATTTGGGGCTGATAGTGGATTCAGATGAGAGAAATAAGACACATAATTAAAGGAGAACTTAAGGGGTAATGAACTAAGGCTGGCGAAGATAAAGACCATTATATAGTAATGAAGCTGTGATAAGAGTCTATTATAACACCAAAAATAATAGACTAAATTTAATTCTACTTAAACAAATGGCTTTTACTTTGGTTATGACCACTTATTTAAGTATTATGAATAATAAAATAATCATGTGCAATTTGAATGTTACACATCACCTTTGGGCAGAAGTGAAACATTTAAATTTTAATGCACATATATATTTAGTTCGCAGTACACAATTATAACACATCATCTTTGGACAGAAGTGAAATATTATGTATTTAAGGCGAATGTCATGTAAATATCTATTTAAGGATATGTACTAAATGACAGTGATTAATAAGACTTGAAATAAATTTTACAAATATTACACATCACCTTTGGGCAGAAGTGTATTCTAAGATATTATTCAAGTCAAGCAAAATAAATCAATTTAACTAATCATAAAAAATAAATTTTATTTAAGATTAGTCAAATGATTTATAATTTATTGTTAATAATTAATTAGCCGCAAAAGTTAAAGCGGTTCGGTGCGGGGCTACGAAAAATTGAGGACCCATTAAGATTAATTTAATTAGAAAATCAAAAGGCGTATAAGGCAAGAGATTTTCCAACAAGTAAACATTTTAATTTTTTTTTTAAAATGGTGTTTTAGCATATTCCTTACTTAGTTTTGCTATTCTAGGTAAAAATAAATTAATAAATAAGGAAACAGAATACATTATGCAATATTAAGATATGCCATACAGTTTAAGGAAACAAAATTATGTTTCAAATCAAATACCAAAATAGGAGGATTTCATCAAAATAAGGATGATTTCCATAAACATATTATCAAATTTATACTTATTGGGCTGAGATTGAATCAAAATAAAACGATAACTTCCGATCCAAACTTTGATCAAAAACCCCCTTTTTTTTATTACTGGAATTGAATCAAACACGGTAATCTCAATGATTAATTTTCAAATTTGATCCCAAATTTAGGAGATGGAGAGATTAAAGTGTATGATGACTTTTAGCACAAGCTATAACTACTGCACGATGGTTTGGAAACTCTATAATGGCAGAAACGTGATAATCCAGATCGGAAAAAAAAAACAAGTATTTCAAAAGAATTTTCACAGTTTATAATTCCCGATTACAGTTCAGAAAAAATAAGGAATTGATTTATCTACATAATGCTCCGATACCACATGTTGATCAATTCTTAAACATAAAATATAAATTAGGGATTTAATCATGTGTACCTGATAATCCTGTAAACGTAGTTAGGGATGAAGCCATGATTCTCACGCAGATCGAGTTCCCGTTTAGGGTGTATCGTTATGATGGCTAAGGTGAGGAAGACTCACGAGAATAGAGAGGCAGAGAGGAGGCGTAAGATTGGTGTGTTAATCTCTGCCTAATGACCTCTATATATATACACCCAAGGGGAAACCCTAATTAGGTCATAAGGGTAATTACGTCCATCGAATAATTACCAATTAAGTACGTAGGGTATTTATTAGGTCAATGATCAATTAATTAGATAAATGATAACTCAGGGCACATAATAAAATGGTGTCTAACAGAAATCTCATCATCTTCTTCAATAAAATCAAATCGTTTGATCTTCTTCAACGAAACCAAAATCGAAAAACAAAGTGTAATTATAAGTGAATCTCATCTTATCTCGCTCAAGAAAATAAAATCTAGGGTTGAGATGAAGAGAAGATGAAAAAGAAATCAATGTCAAATCCCAATTTCTCCTTATTTTCTTTCTTTAATGTTATTATCTCTGTTTTTTTGCTTCTACATCTCTATTTTCTGCTATGTGCTAACGCTTAATTATATAAGTTAAACTTTTGATTGTTTGTATAAATTGATATGTATTCTAGATTTCATCAATTTCAGGTGAGAAATACTTTTTTTGAATGCTCGGGCGAAATTCTAATTCCTAAACGTGGGCAGCAACCGTCCAGAACAAAAGCTCTCATTGGTATCTGTGAATTCGGTATGTCAAATTGATTCGGTCAGTGTATCAAATATGTGTTTGAATTGGAAATAGAAATTACATGAAAATAGTGATAATTTTAATACCTATTTATTTCAAGATTAGGATTAACCCTTTAAAATTGATTAATTATATCCGTTTGGGGTTCAGATCTCTATTTTGAAAGACAATTGCATTGTGTTGGTGTTCTAAAATAAAAATCGTGTATTTGATCAAATTTGTCATTGTAATACAGAATAATTTATTTACATTCATTCGTAGCACCATATTTTCTTAACTTTTTGTTTGCCACAACCAAGATTACCCATCTCCTTTAATTTCGAAAATTATCCCGACCGGTGAGTGTGAGGGTTAAAGTGATATGAGTATCAATTATATCAAGAAAATATTTATTGATAAATTTGTAAGTTATAATTTCATTTTTTTTGGTTGGTCTTTTTTGGTGGTGTTCATTTCAGGCTGAATGAATTTATTCTCTTTAATTTGTATATTGTTATGAGCTTATGAAAGTAATTTTATTTTAATTGAGATGCTTCATCTCTTATTCACTGAAAGTGGTAACTATTCAGGGTAAAGGTAAGTAGCCTCTGTTCTTAGTTAATGCTCCTCCATATCGAAAATGAATCTAATTTACAGCGCAATTTCTGTAGAAGGCGATGCTCTCCATTAGATGATTTCCAGGGTAATTCTTAATTTTGGCAATTTTACGCATATTTAATTTGTATTCTTCCGAGATTTTACAGTTCATATTGATTGTATAGCAAAACCATTAATTTTAGCTTTACATGGCACAATCCTGACATTTGTTTGTTTGGTTAAGTTGATCTTGGATCTACTATTTGGTATGTTTTTTAAACAATATTAGTGTTAAAAATCAATACTGGAGCTCACACCTATTGTTGCTTCGATGGCCAGTGAGAGACAGAGCTGCCAACCAGAAACCAATTCTGGACTGTCTTTTCTGGAGCAGAGTGGAAGGGGGGTACTCGCTGGAAGGGAACTTCAAGAGGCGGTGGAACATCATATTCAAGGTAAGCTCAATGTCATAACATGGAATCTCCTGACCTAAAAAAGCCCTAGATTATCTTCAGTTGCTCGAAATATATTTACAGAGTATTTTTTTTACTCAAATTTTATTCCAATTACTCCTATTTGTGAAAATTGGGCGTGTGTGATTACATACATCATTTAGAATCATAATATGTGAGTTAATGGCACGAGAAAAACACTCTAAGGCTCAGATCCAAAAGATTACATTGTTCATTTATACAAGTACAAAATTGAAAGCTAATAGATCAAAGCTCTCTGTTTATGTTTTGATTCATTTTTTTTTGTGGTTTCCACAAATTGGTTGAAAAAAAAAGAAATGGGATTGTACAATACTTTTTCATGCCGTTGGGCAAACAAGGCTCTGGATTTAGATCTTTTCAGAATGAAGTCACTAAAAATATTGGCTTCTAAAGAAACAATATGAGGTATACTTGCGATCCTATTACTGAGTATGCTAATGATTTCAACTATTCTGCAGAGATTTTTTTCATGTTGATGGATACACATTGGAGCAATTAATGTTGATGCTAATCATTAGGGGTTTTCATTTTGAAGATGTCAAGATGATAGACAACTCTAGATGTCATCAAAGAATGATGAAGAACGACTTAGCTCGGAATTTTTCTAAATGGACTTTGCAATTGGGATAAAGAATATAATCATATTCACACTTTTTATGTGCTTGAGATTACTTTGCTATCCTATATATGGGGATCCTTAGTTGATGAATATTTTAAAATTTTTGATCATTTTCTTTTCAAGAGAAATGAAAGTATCGTATATCGTTTGTTCCAACACATACGAGATGCAGAGAGTGAGAAAAGTAAATCTTAAGTCTTTTTTGGTATGCTTAAGTGCTAGGATTTTTGTTAAATTTTAACAAAAATAGAAAATCTTATTAAGATAACACTTCTAATATTATTTTTTATCTTCTCATGGATGACGATTATAGGTCATTGTTTGAGAGTTGAATTTCACTTTCTTTCTCTATGGCAATATTTGTTATCTTCTCATCGCTGAGGATTATGAGGTGCGACATTTTACAATTAGCATTAAATTCTCTACAAGTCTCATAGGTGGGCTTACATCAAATTGAATATGAACACATGCACTATATGCTCATAGTCTGGAATTGCATGTGCAGCAAATCCTATTGTCTCGAAGACTTTTTTGAAAGAAAATTTTGTTCATTTCCTATGTTAAAAAACAACAACAAAGCCATAGTACACTTTGATAAATCTGAAAATTAAATCACCCACTTGCCTAAAGCAATAATAATATGGAGCATATTAATTCCTAAAGTACATAGTATCCATGCTGTGTAGAAATTATTGATTTTTTAGAAAGCTCCACATCGCTTGAGTTCCTTTCTCTCTTTTATTTTGCTAAAGATATAAGAATATAATGATTCTCAAATGCTATATATTTAGGAATAGACTATGCAGTAGATTGTTGGGCTACATTTCATTCTTTTTTAGAAATATTAGGACTGCTTTTTGGATCATTGTTTGCTATTTGGGTCTCATATAGAGGTCGGATTATTTTTTATTGCTTTAAATATTTTTTGACCTTATTTGATATGTATGTACCTCCTCCCAAATTATTTGGTGTTATATTTTGCTAGTACTCCAAAATATCAGCACACTGTATTCAAATGAATGTGAATCTTTTAAACTAGGCTTAGGTAATCAATTTGATTTTTGTACAGAATCTCTAATCATTTATGGACTGCTTTTTTCCAATTGGATACCAATGATTTTTCTTTGATTAACAATTACTACTTGATAAAATTATCGCCTCATTTAGCTAATGCTTAGTGTTTGGAGAATTTTGTTTATCAAAATTCTGGGATTACCAACCAGGCTCTTAGATTTGTAATCATGCCTCAAATTAATTTTTTTGGACCATTTCATCTTGGTTGTGTTAACGTATTTGCTCATTGCAATTTCTTTGATAGACTATTAAACAATGACGTCGGTTCTAGAGCCACTGGAATCCAGTGGCTACGGAAGCCACTGCCCCCTACGGGGCTCCGTTCATGAAATTGATGATTCCTACCCCGCTAACCCCCAGTAAACCCCCCCCCCCCCCCCCCCCGCCAAGTCTTGACCTAAACTACTTCCCCCACCTACGTCAATTGCACCTCGCAAGTATAATTGACTTTAAAGTCAAAATTTTTGACTTTATACTTGCGAGGTGCAATTGACGTAGGTGGGGGGAGTAGTTTGGGTCGAGATTTGGCGGGGGGTTTACCGGGGGGGTTAGGGGTTAGGAATCATAAATTTCATGAATGGAGCCCCGTAGGGGGCAGTGGCTTCCGTAGCCACTGGATTCTAGTGGCTCTAGAACCGGCCTCTTAAACAATTATTGAGGTCACTATTGTAATTTGTTCAATTTTCAAGCATTAACTTCGAAAAAATAATAGAGTAAAAAACACATCCGTTCCATCCGTGCATGACACGGGTTAAAAAACCGTCAGATCCTGGATTACCGGTTAAGTTTCAAAGAAGACAATTTCCAATATCTGTATGTTTTGGAATGACAATCAATAAGAGTCAAGACCAAACATTATCATTTGTTAGATTATTATTGACCAAATTGGTATTCAGTCACGGTCAACTTTATATTGCAATTTAATGAGTGAAAACTAAGAAAGGATTGAAAGTGTTAGTTTTAGATGACAATGGTAATCCTTGCAATTGCACCAAATTTGGATTTGATTAATACATTCATACGTTCTTTTCAATTTTTATATACATGAAATTGAGTTAGCATACTCTGCTTATGTCGTATCTAACATTCTATATTATATTTACCTTTATTCTTTAATTATTTTCTTAAAATGAAAAATTAACAGAGTTAAAAATAACATGCGTTCGACCCCGTGCATTACACGGGTTAAATACTAGTATACTAAAAGAATAAAGTATAGTAATATACTTTATTCTTTTAGTACTAGTATACTTACATTTATAACTTATAAACAAACATTTATAATATAACTTAGTAAAAAACTTATATTATAAACTAAAATAACATAACAAAGGGAGGTTGAATAAAAAGTAAATATTTTTTTGGGTTTTTATTTTTCTTATTTTTATGGTTTTTTTTATAAAATGGGAGAAAGAAGCTCTGAATATAATCAACTTCTTCAACCAAGGTAACCCAAAAAACACCGCCGAGAACCCGAAACAAAATGAAAAAGAGAACAAACACAAGTTGAACATTACACGTATAAATGGTATAATAGACACGTAGACAATATATTACGTAATTTACGCACTTAAAAATAGAAAATAATTCAAAGGCTCAAGTTGAAAGATATCCTTGACCACACATAGAGGATCGTCAACTCTTTATAAGGCCCGGCCCGGAGTCAAGAATTCAAAGGCCTTTTGGATCACTTAGAACCCCCACTCACCTCAAGCGCTTAAACAATGATTCCAAAAGATGAAAAAGTTTATAAAAAAACGAATCTTTATTTCATTCTAACTCTCATGCATAATTTATTCACAAAGAATATTTTATACACTTTAATAAACTTTAACGTCTAATGATGAAAATATTTTGCAAGTTTCCTTGAACAACTCAAACATAAGAATTTTAGTCTATTCACATAAGAAAACATTACATATTTTCAAAAACATAAAAATTGTTTTTGTGCTTAAAAAACTTTAAATTTTATGAAAATCAATAAACAGAGACACGACAAAACAATCACTCAATAACGAATCTTAAGGAAAATGTCCAACTTATGGGGCTAAGAAATTCATAAACCTTAAAATTTTACAAAACACACAACGAAGAATCAAGTATGAATTTGGAATTAATTTAATTATAATATGGAGCTAAAATAGATTTAATGAAAACCAAATTCGACATACCAACCTACTTATGAAATCAAATCGTGCGATTCAACCAAGGCAACAACAATTTGTACAAGAATGGTAGAAAGTAATATGAATCAATTTTCATTCATAAGGGATTTAGTATAAACATAAAAAATCCAAAAAAAAGAACATCAACCATATTTTTTAGAATCTTTCAAAATTAACACAAACAAAGGAAAAAAGTATAAACTTGAATTGAAACAACACTTTTACAAAGAAATTGGAGAAAGAAAAGGAAATTGGCAAATATAGGGTTAGCAATTTGAAAAAGATAAAGAACTTCAAGAAATTGGAGCTAGAGTAGGTCCCTACCGCTGCCGCCACCTGCCTTCGTAGAACGCCGGCGAGTCGTCCATGGCCGCCGTCTGCATCTCCGCCGGTGGGTCGCGTTAATAGCAGCGGCAAGAGCTGCTGCTCTGTTGTTTAAGTATGATTCCCCCTTGTGTTTTCCCCCCTTGTGCTTTCCCCCTCCTTCATGTGTGTCGATTCTCTTAAATTTATAGCAAAGAAGAGCTAAATTCTTCCCGTTGATAATTGATTGCTATGCAATTGATGGAGCCAAACGTTGGAGGAGACGTTGCAGGAATTGGTCGCCGGTTTAACGCTAAGAAGATGAAGTTTCTGGTTTTTTTTCTTTCTTTCTTGCGACTAAAGAGGGAGGAGAGAAGTGGGTTGATTCTTTAATTTGTTGATTTAATGATGGGTTTTGGGCTCCGGCTCAAAATCAATCTTATCTTTTTAAACTTGAACTGCACTTTGTCTTTTGCTATACTTTTTTCCAAAAAATAAGATTTCTGATAATTTGGGTTAGGAAAAAATAAAATAAAAATAATAAGTTGTTAAAAAATGATTAAAAAGATACTATTTATGAGAGAAAAATAAAATACTGTAAAAATAAAAATTAAAATAAAACTAAGCTAAACAACTAAAAATCAAACACTAAAAATATTAAAAATGACTAAAAAAGAATAAAATGAAAAGCGGCATTCTCCCTTTACTTTCGAATAATCTACTAATTACTAATTACATGCCTTTGGGAGAATATGGCATCCAATGGTTGGGGCCAATCACATGGGATTTCCAACCCTATTGCTTGAGGAAATTAGATAGCCAATCTAAAAGTTTCAATAGAAAGCGGATTATTCTTATTCCATAAAAATAGAGCTATTGCACAAAGCACGAGATTGGTCGGTTCCCGACTTATCAATACAATATTATCAAACTATATAGAAAAAAATTAAAAAGATATAATATAACCAGTCCATCGATCCAAATCGAAACCCGGTGGATCGGACCGGACCGGACCGAAACTCGAATAAGGAAATAATGTGGATCGGAGACCGGACCGAATAAGGACCGGTCCGGTCCGGTTTTGGCCAGGTTTTGGGTCGGTCCGGGTCGGATGAAATAATGCACACCCCTACTCCAAATAAGAAATGGGCTTGAAATTTTTAACGTTTAACTCATCTGACTTGAGGGACATCCCACCATTAGATTTGATCTAATTTGACTAGTTTAATCTCATTAACTTATAAGCGAGTGATTAAAATTCTTTTTGGTTTAGGTTCTGATTTTTGAAGTTCAGATCTGATATGATCTATTTGGGTCTGATCTGATCTGATGGATCTGATCTGATCTAATCTGAATTGATTGAATCTGATTTTATCTAAATAGATCTGGTTAAATGAATTTAAATTTGATTTAAATACAAAAAAGTAAAATAAGAAAATCAGCTAATCATTGATATGTTTAAACTTTTTTAAAAATATTAAACATTTTTTCAATATCACAACCTTTTAAATTTTTGTAAACATGAAAGAATCGGTATTAAAATAACCAAATATTTGAAAATATTGATGCTATTCTACAAAAATATCACATTCTATATGCATATTACATAACAATATATTTTATGTTACAAATTAAAAATTATTTAAAATTTTAAACACTAATATCTGTTTCACCTCTATCAATTTTGTCATAAACTCACCCTTATGTATATTATATCATCTTAAAGTTTAAAAGTAAGTCTTTTTAAGTATAAAATATTTATGGTATTGAAAACTAAGTTTTGAATAATTATTTTATAAACAAGTATTTTTAAAATAACTCTTTTTAAAGTATGAATAATACAAATTTTTAAGCTTTAATATTGCTTCCATGCATCATTTCTATCCTACAAGCTTAACAATTATTTAAAATAATGGTTTGTAGTTGAAATATTATAATATTAACAATAATATAACAAAAATAATAATTAAAATTATAATATTAATTAATATTTTTGTGTGTGTAATTTTAAATAAAGTAATATGATTTAATCAAATAATAGTAATTATTATTTAATACTTGTAAAATATAAATATTATTTTTTATATTTTTTCTTGATTTGATATTATTCGATTTGATCTGATCTGATCTAATTGGATCTGGTCTGATCTGATTGGATTTGATATGATTTGATCTAAACTGATTAGATCTAGTTTGATATGATTGAGTTTGATATGATGTGATGAAATCTGATCTGATTAGGTCTGGTCTGGTCTGATCCGATTTTAATAAGAATAAGTAATAAGTAGAAAAAATAAGTCCTATAAAAGGGACCCTTAGTATAATCTAATATGACATGATGTCTTATTATCAAATTACAAATATGATCTAATAATTTGATATGATCTAGTTCTAATAACAATAAATAATAAGTTGAATAAAACAAGTTCTCAATTTAATACTCGTATTACTCTATGATAAATATGATAGAGTTTATTGCACCAATATCCTAGGTTTGATAAATGTGTATTGTTACCTCCATAGTTTCACAACTTACGCTATTGCCCCTCATAATTTTGATATTACTACACCAATGCCCTTCGTTGCCCCTATAGTTTTGGAAATGGGCACCACGCCCCTCTTTTTTATTTTATTGTTTTTCTTTTTCTACTATTTTTTCATGAATGTTTTTTAGTTGTTTTTTAAAAATTATTTTTATAATGTTTAAAAAAATTCGAAATTTTTACGATTGCAATAAAAGATCATCACCTGGTGGGATAACATAACACCCCAACTCGTGTAACCCGAACCAACGAGTTAACGAATCGGATTGTTACTAAATTGGTATCCAAACACAATAATTTTAAACATTTAAACAACACCAAGGTTCCCATGACATTGGAATCCAATGTCATGGGATGACCCGGGGGCGCTCCGGTGCCTCGTTCGTAAAATTGACGGTTCCTAACCCCCTAACCCCCCGGTAAACCCCCCCCACCCCGCCCTGACCCAAACACACCCCCTACCCCCGTCAATTGCACCCCACATGGTTGTGCGCTCTCTCAATGTACATGATGATCCGTTCCAACATTGTGAAGATGATGAAGAAATACTCGGTCTAGAAATACCATACTTGAGTGTTATTGGAGCTTTGATGTATCTAGAAAACAACACTCGACCAGATATTGCATTTTCAGTGAACTTGTTAGTCAGACACAACTTGACCCCGACTAGGAGGCATTAGAATCGCATTAAACATATTTTGCAATATCTCAATGGTACCTTCGACCTTGGTTTATTCTACCGCAAAGGTGCCAAGTTCACTCTTGTTGGATATGCTAATGCATGATATTTGTCTGATCCAAAAAAGGCAAAATCTCAAACAGGACATGTGTTTACTTATGGAGATACCGCAATATCATGGAGATCGATGAAGCAAACTTTGACTACCACATCATCAAATCACGCAGAGTTAATTGCTCTCTGCGAAATATGTAGAGAATGTGTATGGTTGTGATCAATGATCCAACATATCCAGAGCGAGTGCGGTATGGAAACAATTACTAGTTATCCTACTCCTGTATATGAAGACAACACTACATGCATTGCTCAAGTGAAATGAGGTTACATCAAAAGAGACCGAACAAAGAATATATCACCAAAGTTCTTCTCAACACATGATCTTGAGAAAAATGGAAAGGTTGACATTAAGCAAATCAAGTCGAGTGAGAACCCCATTGATTTATTTACAAAAGCGTTGCTCCCGAAGAAATTTGAAGAGCTCGTATACAAGATTGACATGCGTCGCCTCCGTTAATTATGCTAAGCTGAGGGGGAGAGTTTTATGAACTGTACTCTTTTTCCCTTGATCAGGTTTTTATCCCACTGGGTTTTTCTTGACAAAGTTTTTAACGAGGCAATGCATAAAATTAGAATGAGTTCCTAAACTATGCCCATTTCACAAAGTATCCATCATTAATTAAAAAATGAACATTCAAGGAAGAGTGTTATGAAATTAATGATTGTTCATTTATTCAATTAATCAGGCATACTTTCTAGAATAGTAGAGTAAGACATCATTTATTCAATATTCAATTTATATTGCATATTAGCATAATGAAATACAATTTTGAAAGATCTCGATATGATAAATCCAATAAAGTTATTTTTATGTTAAAATACATTACAATTTTTATTTAATTTAAGTTCAAAGTTTGTCCAGTTTGACTCGGAAAAGTCAAACTGGACAAATAACTGCGATGGAGTGATTATTTAACACTCCGTAAGCAGTATTTTATGATTTTTTTACGGGTTACAGAAATAAGGAATAAATATTTCCGCAGCAATCCTAGGGGTACACCAACATGGGGTACCCCAAATGTACACCAAGCTAACACAGACACAAAATGTCTGTGCAATGTCTGTGTGTGTCTGTGTTGGCTTTGGTTTAAGCTTCGGGTACCCATGGTTTACCCTAGCTTAATTCATATTTCCGGAAATTACTAAGTCTAAGGCTGCTGAAATTGCAAACCAGGATCAGATTCACTTTCAAGTTTCAAGACAAACACTAGGGTTTTGGCTTCAAACATTGGAGCTCCTCCTCATGGCGGCAACCGTAAGAGGTCTTCCGCTCCGTTTACAACGGTGTCCAGCCAATTTCGTTCCGGGTACTTCTTTCTCCAGTTCCCATGGGCAAACCAAAAATTCAGACATCCTGAATCATATCAAGAAGAAACTAGCTGATTCGCCAAGCTGTTCTGCCCCTCCGTCGCCACGTGTTTCTCCGCCAATTACTTCATTTCGGGAGATTTACGATCGGAGTTTAGCCCCCAAGGAAAAAGAATCCAGGCCCGATGGCGCAAAGCCTGTCACCTACAAGCTTGGCTTGGACAGTATTACCAAGAACTTGAATCGGCTCAGAGAAAGTAGTCAAGGTGCTGCTCAGGGGAAAAACCATAATCAGTTTTCACTTTCTACATTAAGGGGCAATTTAGGGCTGAGGCTTGGTGATCAGAGCACAGCAGAAAAGGGGGTACCAATTGGTAGCCACAAGTTTCCAACCTCTGTAGGTGACAAGGGTAGCAATGATTTGAAAGGTGGGTATGACAGAGGAGCTGTGGAAGAGTCATTTGAGCTCCCGTATGATCACAATGAGCTGGGGCAGAAATTGATAAAATTGAGGCCGGATCACTTGGGAAACAAGAATTGGTTTTCATTACAAGAATTGAATGATAGATTACTGAAAGTTAGGGAGATCGCCAAGGAAGAGTACAAGGCTAAAAACACTGGAGAGTTAGCGATGCTGAGGAGTAACTTGAAGTCAATAGAAAAAATTGGAACTGCTGCTAAGAATGAGATCAGCCACTGTAGGTTCTGAAATTGATCTTTAACTTATATGTATTGCCTTCATTATTTTTGTTTTCGTTATCCAATGCCATAGTGATTCAGATAAGGCACTTGTTCTGTGCTCAATGCCCAGGCTTTGACTAATATTTGTTAATGAACATTAATGCAAGAAAAAGATAAGCACCAGTGCATGATTTTTCTGGGGTGTCTGGCATTTTAAACTTATTCTGGTGAAGGTTGAAATAACATGCATTTTTTTCTTTTCTTAGCAAAAGCTTCACAATATTAGAGTATCAATTCTATTGATTTTGGTTGAGAACTCACTTTTTCTTAATATTGGTTCAACTAGATGGGGCTGTGGATATGACACGCCTATTTGGAGAAAAGTCAGAATACTTATCACATCCTCCCAAGGAGCACTTAGTTGAAAAGGTGAGTTTCATTTCATTATGTTTCTCTCATAACTTTGGAACCAGTTTCATGTATCTTTTTTCTTGCACTTGCCGGGCTTCACACACACAACACAACCCCCCTTCCCCCCGCACAAAGGTCCTTACATAAATTTGAAGTCATATGGATAACCGTTAAGCTCTACCATAATGGCATTTGCCATTCAACTTTAATATGTATCTTGTTTTATATTCCCTCCGTCCCTAAATGAATGTCTTGGTTTGACTATCGCGGGGTTTAAGAAAAAGTGAAATTGGATGGTGGAGGTTTATGCAAAGCATAAAGAAATTTTGTGAACCACTCATTTCTTTCCATAAATGCAATGAGACATATTTTGGGACAACTAAAAAAGAAAATTAGGACATTTTTTTCAGGGACAGAGTGAATGTGTGTGTGTGTGTGTGTTAAGCCTGATGGGTAGCCATGAGGACGATGGGTTAAGGATTTGATGAATCTGTGTTGGATAGCATGTCCAAGTGCTCTACTGAATCCTTACATACCCAGGACAAAGTGTAGAGGGCATATGAAGTCACCTTGTTTCACCTCTCTCCTCCTGCTAAAACCCCCCTGGGACTGCCATTGATCAAGATGGATATCTTGGTAGCATCAAGGTTTCCCAACATGAGCTTGGTGACCAGGTCATTGATGCCCAACTTTCTATGGACCTGCTGCATATATGCCCCTGATTTTGTCAAAAAGCCCTTGCCATGTCAAGCTTAATGATTGTGTTACCACCCACCACAATCCTATCCAACTGGTGAGCAAGTTCCTGAGCCAGCAGAATCTGATCATCCACTGACTTACCCTTCTGAAAGCCAGCTTGCTCAGGGCTAGTTACTTTGTGAAGTAGGGAGTTCATCTTACGGACAGTATTCTTGTATTGATTTTGCTCTTTAAAGTGGAAAGTGAAATAGGTCTGAAATCTGTCTATTAGAGGCATCTTCTGTTTTGGGGATTAGGGTAAGAATTGTGCTTCCATCTGCTTTAGGGACTTTCACACCAAGAAAGAACTCTGGACATGATTTATGGGGATCATCCTTGATAGATTCCCAACATCATCTTAAAAATCTGCCATTGAACTCATCTGGTCCACTGGCTGGCTGCATTCTCTTTCAGGTTCCACACTGCATCCTTCACCTTCTCAAGGTTAGGGAGGTTGCTCCTATGGTTGTTGTCTGCATCATCAATAACAGTAGGGATGTATTGCAGTATGGGATCAAGAATAGGGTATGAGGTTCACTATAAAGTTTAGAAAAGTTGTCCACATCCAGGTCTCCAATAGTGGATTGAGACTCATGAGACTCATGTTTGGTGCCATTATCATTCTTAATCATTCTAATATTCAGCTTGGATCTTCTCCCCTTAACATAGGCATGATAGAATTTAGAGTTGGCATCTCCTTACAACCATTTCATTTTGATGCCGGAAGGTGACTTCCCTTTTGCTTTCCATGAGAAGCTTAGCAGCAGCTTGATTGGCCCCCATTCTGAGAATATCATGGAATCCTCCTCATGTCTGGCCTGAGTTTCACTGACCAATCATTCTGCTTCCTTAATGCCACTAATTATATCACCAAAATGTTCCTTCCTTAATGCCACTAATTATATCACCAAATTGTTCCTTATTCCATGCTTTAAGAGTGCTTTTGAGGTCTCTCAACTGGAGAGCAAAGCTTTGCATCCCTCCCACATTGGGCTCCTTCCTCCAGCAGTTTCTGATCACATTTTTGAAGTCCTTGTCGCTGAACCAGCAATTATCAAACCTGAACATTTAGGACCACAAAACTCCTCCTTGGTGCACTCCAAAATAATAGGCTTGTAGTCTGAGCCACTCTTGGTCAAGTGAGAGAGAGACATAAGGGAAGAATGTAAAAAAATCTCATTGTTGACAAGTACCCTATGTCCCTATCAAGGCGCCTCCACACTTTGCCTTGTGATCTGATGCCAGTCCATGTAAATAAACGTCCATTGGGATCAATGTTGTTTAGGTTTTCAATGCAGTCTTGAAAATCACCTGTCTTTTGTGGAAGGAACCACCTATCCTTTTTGTTCTTCCAGGGAGGCAATGACATTAAAGGCACCTCCTACCATGCAATTGCAATTTGCTGGCATATTGGTTGCTTTTGCTTCTCCAGAGTTCTTCCCTTTCCAGGGCTGTATGCCTCTCATATACAGTGGAAATATGGAAGATATCATCAAGAATGGGGCTTTGAAACTCCACGGTGATCAACTGAGATCCTAGCTTACAAGACTTCCTCACCACCAGTGAAGAGTCATTCCAAAAAAGCCACACTGTTATCTAACGCAGCCTTAAAATTCTGGCAACCAAGTTCCAAACCAAATCCATTGATCTTAGATGCATGTACAGCAGGCTCCAAAATCAAATTATGAACTTTAACAAGGGAAATAAGTCAATGTAACGAGCTATCAACACCAAACTATTCCAGAACAGCATCTTCAAGGACACTGAATTTAATTGAGCTTGAGCTGTCTTCATACTATGCCTTTGAACTACTCGAGGCCTAGTTTGTCCTTTATCTACCCCTCCCCCCCATCGGGAGCACCATTGAAAGGGTTTGCATTTACTGATATCAATCTCAAGTGGTTACAGGTTAGAGTGATCAATAATTTTTTCACCATCTTCCTTAGAGTTCATGCGAGTATCCCCGATGGCCTCAAGGCCAGCCTGCCTTATGCCCATGCATTCTCGTAAAAATGCATATCCATGTATATTCATGCATAGTTCACCCTTGCTTCCATGTTTAATTGGCCGTCCCTCCTGAGTACCAATAAGCCATCAACGGTAGGGTTTTCCAAATAGTCAAAGAAAGGGTCTTCAGTCCATATTTTTAGTGATGACGCAACCTTCTCCGTCCTCCCACCAGCTAAGTTTTTAGGAGAAAAGTGAATAAGGCTGATGCTCCCCTGTTCGCCATGGGGCCCAATGTCTTCTTGGGATAGAATAAATGCGTAATGTCCTTGTACTATTTTCACATTATGAGCAGAAGATGTGGACATTTGAGGGACCCCCATGACAAACCTCTTTGTGAATGATTTGAGGTATTTTAACCTGATATTTAGTTGATAGGTTGCAGGAATCTTGATCAATTTATTAGATGGGGCCCACTTCTGTGAATGCCCCAGATGTTTTAGGAGTTGGCTGTTAGCTCTTCTCTTTGAAATGATGGTCGTCCATCAATCTTTGTCTGCTACGAAGACATTTTTACCGCTGTCTGCTCCTTTGCTGGAGCAAATATTTCCAGTGGTTTTTGCATCCAAATTCCGGCCACCTATAGAGAAACAAACATGACCAAATCTCTTGCATGTGATGCTCCACCGGAACTCTGGAAGGGAAGCTGCATCATTCCCCATTCTTACCTTAATAGACGTTTCCAAGGGCTTTGATATGTCCACCTCAATAAGGACTGTGGCAGTGTTGTGACAAGAAGCCAGAAGAGTCCAGTCATCGACTTTAAAAGAGTGCCAACCAAACTAAGAAGAGTGCTGGGACATCTTGTAGGTGAAAGAGGACATTTTTGATGGTGGTCCACATGGGAGTAACTGGATTATCCTTTCCGTGTAAATAGTGAGTGACCATTTAGGCAGCGTTCCATTCAGCTTATTTTTTCGCTTATTACTTATTCTTATTATAATCAGACTGGACCAGATTAGAAACAACTTTAATTATAACTGCAACCAAATCAGACTAGACCAGATCAGATTAGATCACATCAGACCAGATCATATGATTCATATCAGATCTTCAAAAAATCAAATGGGGTCAGATCAGATCAGGCAAATGGAGCGCACCCTTAGATAGGTATAGGACTAGTTTAGGTATTAGCTGATGGCTCTTAGCGGTTTTTTTGGCTAATTTGAATGGCTGGTTGAGTTAGTTGTTTTGACTCACTGGTTATATTACGGAGTAGCTGTCAAGAAAAAGTTGTTTAGCAGGCTTAGTTGTTAATAAATACCTGTTTATATAATCGTAGTACAAATTACATTTTAGAACATGCTTCCATATGTGTTGAATAATGTTTTATTGTAAATACAAGAAATCAAAACTTACTGGTTTTCTTTGTTTTGTTATTGAAATTTTTGTGTCTAGCAATTTATTAATATTAGCTTTATCATTTAGAGGTTGGTTAGGCATAGCGCTAGTGGATGAGAAGTTGCGGAGATATATGAGGCTTACGTTGGTAGGGAGGAGTAGGGGAAGGGGTAGACCTAGGAAGAGTTGGAAGGAGGTGATTAGGCATGACTGAGAACTTCTTGCCCTTACGGAGGATATGACCTTAGATATGAGCGTTTGGAGAGCTATGATTAGAGTAGCTGGGTAGGTGCCATAGGCTAGGGGGTGGTCTATTGTACTTGATTTTCCACATTTTTTACATTTCATTTTTGAAATGACCATTCATGACTCATGAGCATTGCATTTCAGTAACAGGTTCATATGTGTTCCTATTATTGATTCCTTTGTGCGATACATTGGTTACTTCTGTTCTTCTGACGAGTTTTTAAGCATTCTCTTTTATAGTTAGTGTATTCATTTTGTGTCATTATTTTGCAGTATTTTGATCCAGCTCTCATGTCATCTGCAGAGAAAATGAAGTTGGAGCTAAAGAAAGTCAGAGATGAATTTAAAATGTCAGAGTCCGATTGTGGCTCTGCTCGTGTTCAGGGTAACCGTTTATGAGTTTTGTTAAGGATATGGATTTTCTCCACTCAAAACTGTGTACCATTGCAGGTTTTGATTGTAAGTTATTACACTATGTCCTTGCTATCAAATAATTTTATTTCATTCCACTGCAGTAGCTCAACTCACCACCAAAATCAAACACCTATCAGGTGTTCTGCATAAAAAGGTATGTCGTATCTGGACAGTGGATATGTAATTGTATCGTAATTTTTTTCGGTGTTTCAAAGATAGAGAAGGTGCTGAATTGTTTAATTACTACGTAGTAGCAATAGAAAAATGAAATAAAATTTAATAAAATCATTTGGTTAAGTAGAACAGAACTATGACTGTAGTTGATAGACTTATAAATTAATGGTTACTTGTTGCATTTACACGTTGTTCTTGGCTTTATGATTTCCTTACCAAGGATGTGACCGAGATTAAATCCTTGGCAGTCCTCTCCTGTTGCTCAACAGCACATTGTACTTGATGAATTAGATTTGGTCGCCTCTTGTTCCCTTCTCCAGTTTATTATTATTAATTCAAATTTTATCCGATGTTTCTTAGGATAAACATTCTCGAAAAGGACTTCAAGCAATGGTCGAGAAGAGGAAGAAGATGTTGAAGTATCTCCGGAGGACTGACTGGGACTCGTACTGTCTCGTGCTATCTAAGCTTGGCCTCCCTGAAAAAGATTACTACAAGGAGTAAACTGCCACATGCTCAACTCTTTGCAAGCTCGGGTTGGAATCGAAGCCTTTTTTTTGTGAATTGTGGCTGTCACTTATTTTCCTACCCCCCACAGGTTCCCTAAATTTTTTTTTCTAACCTTGCTTGAATGCACTTTTGCAAAAATAAATTTTTTAGAAGTACACTTTATGGCTATGTAATGTAGTTTCTTGTTTGGTTTTTGTTCATTTTAAAGATCTGATAGTGGTGTACTGTTTTATATGACATAGTTTCCACTATCAATCAAGTTTTCTTAGGATACTAAGAACGTTTGAATGCGGAAAGACTAATGCGTTTTAAGTTTGAATTTGCCTTTAGAAATTTTTTGTTGGGAAATGAAATGTGATTTTTTCCCTTTTAACATATAGTCCCACTCTCTTAAAATTAATTTCTCAGTGTGACTTTTGTAGTCTAACTTTGTAAACTTTGACCGTATGTTAAAAAAATGCTATTGAATTTTCATATAAGTTTGTTTTTAATAAACTTATCTGAAACATAGTTTTGAAATATATTATTTTTTTGATGTATATTTATATAAAAATAAAGATATTAATAATTAAAATGTTATTTTAGAAACCGTGAAAATAGAAATTAATTTTAAAATAGAGAGTGTTTAGATTTGTTGGTGATACTCTGTATAAAATAACCTTCCGTTCGAAAGTGGAATATGTGTTAGAATTTATACTCGAACGTGACCCATTTCATTTTAGGATAAGCACACATGACACAAAATGTCCAGTCAAAAGTATCATTTATATTCTGAGAGGAATGGCTAAGATTGTGTTCTCTTTGTTTGAATATATTAAATTTGATTTAAATTTTCTAAAGTTGATCTAATGCGCATGTATCTTATAATCCGATTCTAATGTACATAATTTGATTTGCTTATAGTGAAATTTAAAACTAGTATTTCACCTGTGCGATGCACGGGAATATATATTCTATCAAATTTTAAATTATTTATATTAGAAAAATGTAACAAAATCATTTTTGGTAAATTTAGCAAATGTGTAATGTATAATTTTTATTTTACTTATAGACAATTACCGCGTTATTAACGGTCTAGAACGATAGTAGATTAGATGAATTATCCATCAGAGATCTATTACGTTAATTTGATTTCAATACCATTTAAGTCATCCAATATTATATATGTTGAATTAAATTCTTCATAAAGAATACTACTCTTTATAAATAAAATGATAAATTCAAATTTTTATGATCTTTGTGAGATATTCTGTACTCAAAAATAAAATTCTCCCTTCTTTTCTTATCTAAATAAGATGAATGACTAATTATTTTTATATTATTCATTATTTACCTGCTCATCTACTATATATATAAAAGCCCATGAGAAATCTATGCCAATTACAATTCCCAATTTTCCCGCCAGATTTCTTCATCCAATGGCTGAATATAGTTTTTTACACATGGCATCATCCAATGAAATCTCTATCTATAAAGATATACAATCAATTCTAAACAAAAGAATATTATCCCCACATCAAGAATTCTAGTACATGATATCTCCAAAGAGTCAGTCCAAGCCAAGTAGTTCACTAATGTAATGACAAAAGAACTGCAAGTGCAATGGATATCACGCCATATTGTAACTGGCAGGTATTGTAACAGCCTCTATTTACTGAAACTATTCCACCTGCAAATGTGTAATATACCACGGCTGCAAAGGAATGATAAATCACATAATTACGAGACATACATTGAACATGGTCATTGTACTACACAACCAATACCCATTACAGGAGCTAAAGACCAGTCAGTATTAAGAAGGGAAACCAACATATATTATGCCATTCAAGTCATATAAAACCATTCATCACAGCCTCTTATTTATTAAAAAGATTCCAGCTTCGTAAAGGAAATAAGTGCTACAAAAATATGATGAAATCAATAAATTACAAGACATGCTATGAACATGGTCTCTGTACTACACAACAAATACCCATTACAAGTGGTAAAGACCAACAAAGTCAGTTCATAGTACATACGAAGTAGAAAACATCTCTTCCATAAAATCCTTGTGTTAAAGTTTTAACCCAACACACTCCATTGGGTGTATAAATACCATTCCAATCTAACACACTACACACCCTTCCACTTTTATATTAGATTCCCCTAAATTCTTACACTACTCTGATTTAATTAGAATTAGCCTTACAGTTTTCAAAAATGCCTGCCCTTTGGACGTGGTTGATGGATTTAAAACCATCTACCTTTGAGCCAATCTAAAATTAAGATAAATTTGTTCCTACGATCTAATGTCCTACAAGAATGTTGGAGAAGTTTATGCACATGAGTGTATTTTTCACGATAATGAGGTATTCTTCTTCAAGACTTGTGTGGCTAGCCACTTTTCTAAAATATAGTATTAATTATTTGAAATTTTTTTAGGGGAACCACATCCTTGCAATCTATCAAAAGGATGAAATACCAATGTTTGGAGCTACACCAAAAGAAGGGAAGTTATATACAATAAGTAATCATGCAATTCTATCAAATAACAAGCCTCACATTGTTTCAAACAAATTTAAGTTAGCACTTGGTAAAAGGACGTAGAGATTTTGGATGAACAATTCCCTATGCATTTTTTCAATCTGAAACCATTTGGTGAGATTAATGCGTTGGAAAGTTTTGAAAATGCTCTAATGTTCTATATTCATGGAATCATGGTCATGTTCTATATTTCAATTTTAGAAATATTTGTTTTTAAATTATGAACCAGAAAGAGGATATAAAAGATATGCTCCTTTAATAAAAATTACTAACTTTTTATATGCTCTTCTTTTACAGGTTTTTGAAGACAACAATGTTAGCAAATTAATCTAAAAAGCCATTTTTTTCAAGAAACGTAAATTGAAAATTCTGGAAAGGTCCAGTGATGAAGAAAATAACAAAATCTGGGAAAATATGTGGAACCAAACGAAACAACTGACAAACAAGAGTATAATTATTCTTTACTTCTTCATTTAATTTTGATATCATATATGAAAAAAATTCCCATTATTATTATAAAATATAATTTATACATTAAAAAAAGATGAAAAAGTGTAGATAATAGCTTTCCGAAGACATAGAGATTTTAATGAAATGTTCTTCGACCAGTGTTTAACCCTGCTACGTATACTGTTGTATAGATCCACAAAAATATATTAAAAATTTAAAAGCACAGCAAGTTCTTTAGATTTGTACAGACCAAATTTCATGCCTTTTTGAAAAAAAACTTGATTTTTAAGATCTAAAACTCGAAAAAAATAAAAAAATGCAGATAAATGGCATATAAAAAAACAGAGCAATTATGTTAGATCTTGAAAAATGAAACCGCATGAATGTTTTAAAAAAACTGAAATTTTAAAAGAAAAAATAAAAATGTTTCTATATACATAATAATAATAAATACTTTAATACTGTATTTGAGAGAGAGAGAGAGAGATGATTACGGATGAGCGGAGACAAATGATGAAGACGATGGTCGAGAAAGAGAGGATCGTAGCGGCAGAAATTAAAAATAAGGTTAGGAAAATTCGTTTTATATTTAACTTACTGGGCCGGGAAAGTAACTTGGGCCTGGCCAATGATTGGGCTAATATTCTTGTTTCTATATATACACACATAAATATATTCCTAATTGTTTTCTATTCCTATAGATAAAAAAATATTTTGACAATATTTTATAAGTTAACTCTGCTAAACTATTTGTGTGTGTGTGCGTGATACATACACACACACACACACACACACACACACATACTATATACAATTTCAATTTTATTTATTTTGATGTCAAAATTTACCAAGTTTGATGGAAAATAGTCAAATATGAACGTATAAACAAATACTCAAGGAAGGAGAAATATATTTATTGGATTAATATTTACTAGGTTGGAAAAAGCATCGATAAATTATATGAACATAATTTACTCCCTCAAAGTATAATTCAATTGCATGTGAACTATTCTCACGGTTAAACTTTAATCAAATTCTTTTTCATTTTATTTTGTGATTTTATTCAATCATATAGTCATGTCCCCATTATATTTGTAGATCTTTTTATGCAATTTTAGAATATGTAATTTTTGTAATTTTTTTTCAAATAAAATGATTTGAAATTAAATTGAGTAAAACGTTGAAAACCAAAAATGGGGATTTAAATGTGACGGAAGGAGTGATTTATTAAATGATTTTGAGTCTCTCTTCATCCTAAAATAGGCTTCCTTTTTATTTTTTTAAACTTTCCAATATTATAATGAGTACAATTGAAATGTTTATTTTATATAAACCCATATTATGCTTCAAAATGTAATTATTAATTGATTTTAAGAAATATATCAAAAATGGATCCTAAAATTGGGACATAATGACTAACGAATACATATTTAAAATAATATAATAAGGCAATACATGAATTTATTGCAACGTATAGTTCACTTAAAGTTGGCGTTATTCAAACAAACCAAAATCCATGTAGATGTAAATGTTTATATATCATTATTAATTGTTATTTTCCCGTGATATTTTCACTTGACCAATAAATATAGTGGTAATATGCTACTCCACGGTTATGGTAGGAGTTTGCAAGATTCTCAAGAAATGCCATATCCTAGAGCCGATTATTTACACTCGTGAAAATAGATTGATTAACGATGAAATGTGTTATGATCGGTGTCATTTGAAAAACGAGCATATTCAGCTTTTATCAAAGTTAACCAACGAGTAAAGACACGTGTATTCCTCTGTCATGGAAGCATTTGGAAAGAACATTGGTGGAATGTTTTTTGTTTATGGATATGGAGGAACACGTAAGACATTCAATTGAACTCAATCAGATCTTCGGGGATATGAATGCCTCTTTAGTTGGGGATTTACACACCTAAGAGTATTTGAACTCAATCAGATCTTCAAGAATTTTGAACCACAAAGTACTGAAAGTTGACACTCTGATCTTCGAGAATTAAATAATATTCAGCATCAACTATTCTCATATTTTTTTTAAATTTGTGATAAACTTATCTCTCCGTGCATCGCACGGGAGATGCACTAGTATAAACTCAAAACTTCTTAATCACTACTCTATTGAATCACCAATTTCATCATAGACATTTTGATTCAGATGTTTTTTACTCTGGTGCTAGCGACACATGGGTAAAGTTAGGGGTGGGCACGGGCCCGTCTGAGGCAAGATTTGTATAAATCGGACTCGGCTTGTTTTTATTAAAACGGTCCGGGTCGAAACAAGTTTTCAAAATTTTAAAATTGAAATCGGACATAGCCCAACTAGTTTGAAACGAGCCGTTTCCACAGGCCAACGGGTCTGAACGTATCATGATGCTAAAATTAAAAAAATAAAGTGATAATAAATTGATAATAATTACATGGTCATTCACCATTAGTCCACAACAATGTACTATCCCCATTATCAATTTTAAGTCATCCAATACAAAAAAGAGGCCTGAGTGAAGACAAAACAATGACAAAGAGGGGTAAGGGCGTAACTCGTAAGGGCATTGTTCTCGGTGTAATTACTAATAACAATACAGAATACTAAAAAGCGGTCCAGTCCGGATCTTGGATAATTTCAAAATGGAGAACCGGACTGACCCGACCCGTTATAAATATTTGAAAAGTGGACCCGCCCCTAACCCGGACCGAACGGCCCGAACCTGTCGGTTCGGTTTTGACTCCCGGTTCCTTGACCCGTTTGCCCACCTCTAGTTAAAGTGTGATCTTGAGGTCAATTACATGCAAAAGATTGATTTCATCAGATTAAACTAGATAAAATTCAATCACATCAGCTCTAAATTGATGAGATCATATAAGATCTAAGATGATTAGATTATACTCCGTACCATATAAGATCTACCAATGAGATGAGGGGAAGGGAGAGAGCTTTACAAAAATCAAACTCAATATTCGATTTTGTCTCGTGAAAAATATATCGAACTTACACAAAAATATATCGAAGGTCTTTCAATCTTTTATCGAAGTTTAGCATATACTATGTTGTCATTATTGTCGACAAGCCAAAAGAGTGAAAGACCTCATAGAGTCATATTCCTGCTTTCCATCAT
>NQVE01000072.1:917500-1083649 GCA_003260385.1 Cuscuta australis
TAATTTATAATACTTATATGTTATCCTTAGTCATTGGGGATTAATAATTTTTTTAGTCCATTTTTTTTACTTAGTTTCAGTTTAGTACCTTTTATTTGGTTCGACATATGAATTCATTTTAAATTGATTTTTTATTTCATATCTGTTTTATTCATCATTGGTTGGGGTATTTATACATACATGTGAGGAGGGTAAAGTCTAGGTAAATAAGAAAACAAGATATTCTAAATAATAAGAGTAATGTTGGCTAGATTCTTCAGGACCTATATTAAGTAATACTACTAGATCAGTTATGCCGCATCATCAAAAACCTTACTAAGAAAACCCGGTGGGACAAAACTTAGTCAAGGAAAAAAGAGTACGTGTATAATGCTCCCCCTCAAACTAATTTATCTCCTTTAACATAGTTATTTAAGGCATGATGCGCACCAATTCGCAAAGGGCTTCTAGCGCCTCGATGCATGATGCGCATCTGATGCGTGCGCATCACGAACACGATGCGCATATGTAGGCACAAGTAGCATAGCATCTCTAAATAAGCAAAAAATTACTCACGGGTGACGCGAGTTTTGTTGAAATAACTCTCAGGTCCCTCTATTTTCAAAAAGATAGCAGAGGTCCTTACATTTTGTTGTAATGACTGGAAGGGGACATTTCATCCAATATTTCATCTATAAACGTTAATAAATGTATTTTTTTCCTATTCTTTTCTAAATGTTTTAAGGTAATAAATCTTAGGTCGCTCCTTTTTTTATTTCTTTGTTTTTCTTTCATTTTGTTACTATTTTTTTAAAGTGTTATTTTAGAATTTCTTCTATAAAATTGTATAAAAATTCAAAATTGTTTGTATTATATTAAAACAAATGAAATAAAAAAATTTTAAAAAAAGAAAAAACAAGGTAATGGCAAAATAGGAAAAAAAAGTATTGGAAAAATAGGAAAAAAATTCATTTATTAACACTTACGGATGATGTATTGGATGAAATGTCCCCTCTCAGTCATTACAACAAAATATAAGGACCTTGGTTGTCTTTTTGAAAATAGAAGGACCTGAAAGTTATTTCCACAAAACTCGCGTCACCCGCGAGTAATTTTCTGCTAAATAAGTAATAACACACATAGGATGTTGAAAAGCATATGAAAATTTTAAAAAACCAAAAATCAAATTCAAACAGAACCATAGGCAAATTAAAAAAACCAAAATGCAACTTATGAATCAAAATCAAATTCAAACATTACCATATTCAAACAGCAATGAATAAAATTCATCAATTTAATAAACAAATTGCAATTAACTACCTAATGAAATTCATAAAATAAAAAAATTGAATCAATGAATAAAAAATCGATGAACCAATTGCAATTAACTAACTAATGAAATTGATAAATTACAACTATTTAATCAATGAATTAAAAAAAACAATTACGAGTATTTCACTGTAGTTGCGGAGAGTAACTAAAAAAGAGGCAGAAGAGAGTTTTTTGAGTTGGAAGTTTATTTAATTAAAAAAAAGCAACTAAAAAAAATAAACCAACTTGAGATAGCTTTGAGACTAGAGTCTGCTGAGAATGGATGGTAGTCGAATGAAGTTCCAGAGGCTTTTGCGACTTTCGAGGTGTAAGCGTCAACCTTATTTCTGCCATTTTCTGGGAGTACTACTTATAAAATACAGTATTAAAAAGTAATTAAAAAAGTTGTTCGTTCATGATGCGCGCATTATTGCGCCTCGCATCACATCATATAAGGCGCCTATGAGCGATATTGCGTGTGCCTCAAGAACGTCGCGCGCATCAAGGTCAGTGATGCGCTAAGGGCTTCGCTTCGTGCACATCACGCCTCACGCGCGCTTTTCACAACTATGTCCTTTAGCCTGCGGAGTGTAATCTTCTTTATGAGTTGCTCAAAACTATGTTTAGACAGAGATTTGGTGAATAAGTTTGCCAAAATTTCGCTTGATTTAACTTGAAGAACATCGATCTATGTCGAGAAAAACTTTGGTGAGATGTGCTTCGTTCTGTCTCCCTTGATGTAGTCTTCCCTGATCTGAGCTATGCATGTTGTGTTGTCTTCGTATATAATTGTAGGATTCTTCTTAATTTCTTCCAAACTGCATGCTCCTTGTATATGATCAATCTTTGATCTCAACCATACGCACTCTTGGCAAGTTTCATAAAGTGCTACCAATTCAGCTTGCTTTGATGTTGTTGTTGTTAGAGTTTGCTTTGTTGACTTCCAAGAGATTGTTGTACCGCCATATGTGAACATGTAACTTATTTGAGAGCGTGCATTGTGTGGATCGGATACCCAGCATCAGTATACCCTACAAGTTGGGACTTTTCATCTTTCCGATAGATTAGACCAACGTGTCCCACAAATATATCGGGATATTTGCTTTATCCCATTCCAATGTCTATGTGTTGGGTTTGAACTGAATCTTGCAAATAGATGTACTGAGAATGCAATATCAGGCCTTGTATATAAAAATACATTGTTGGAGAACTCCAGGTTCTAGTTTGCAAGAACTAATGGTTCATCATTTTTTTCAAAAGAAAAAAATTTCAAGTTGATTTTCTAAGTAAATTTCCAGAGTTTGAAAAAAAACTTTGAACATCTTCACAGCCAAAAACCGCCATATCTCATTAAAAAAATTATACACCTTCATTAAAGTTATTAAAAAATGGTGTAGGGTAGTTTTATTCTTATGATACAAATAGATTTGCATCCCATCATTTTCTTAAAAAGAATACATAGTGTATATTTAAAGGTCATCCATCCACTGGATAATCAATGACCTAGACATATATAGAGTAGCATGCCTAAAGTTGAAATTGAGCACTATGGATGTAATCATGAGGAGTAGTCATTCATTCAAATGCAAAATAAATTGATCAAGTTTATACATCCACATGTAAAAGATAGATCACACATGGAATAAATGCACTTTGAAAAACATACTGGAAGTTACAAGAGAGAAAAAACAGTGGAGGTCAATGTCCAAAATTTATAGCAATATAGTGGACCGTTTCTGCACTTCAGTAACATACTCAGCATGGCACTTTGAAAATTTATCCAAAATTTGAGGAGTATTTTGATTATTAATTTGGCTTTAGGATGGCATAAGATCGAAAAGTTGCACATGCCGAAAAGAAAGAAAGAAAAAAGTGCAGCTATTAAAACGCTTTAGTGTCATGATTATTTGTATAAGTGTATTGCGAATTTTTAAGGCTGTGATATTTAAAATTCAGCCTTCAATTTCAGAGGAGATTCCGGATATATTAACCAGCTACTGTGTTTGAATTTTATTGAAATCAGATTTAACCTCAAAACAGAAGCAACATATGCAGAGGCATAAAATAAAGAAATTCCCCCTTCATTAAACCAATGAGCGATTCCCTCAAAGAAAAGCAGTGGGTTATACACGGCCAATCCCTCTCTCAAAATCAGTTCAGCTTAAAAGAAATCATTTCGAGAAGAAAAAAATACAGGGGATAGTAGTATGCAAACACAAATCAGATTCCACAATATGGAATATATATGTAGAGCATACCATATTTGAGTTTAAAAAGGTTAAATCTGATATATTTGGGATACCTGGACTGTGAAGATCTGAAACTTCTGAAGAAGATCGGGAATTTTGAATAGTCAGTTCTTCTTTCTTCTCTCTGTGCGGGACTGCTGAAGAAGAAGACCGGAAGCTGGACTCTTGGGGTCGGAAATTTGGAGAAGATCTGGAATTTTGGAATTCTCGCTTCTTCTTTCTTCTCTCTGTGCGGGTCTCAATTAAATTGACAAATTAACCCAAATTGATTTATGTAGACTCCGGCGAAGATCCAGCGATTCTCCTCCCGTTCTCGTCCGCGGCAAACAAAGGCGAAGACTGAGGTTGAAGATGACGGGATGGCGTTTGGAGACCGACGGAAAAAAATCGCTAAGGGCGGAAAAATAATTTGGTGGTTTTGCTATGTTAGGGATCAGGGTCTCACCCCACTTACCAAATTATATCGTACATCCGGCTGTACGGGAAGAACCGTACAGCCGGCAATTAATTGGGGCGAAAGGAGGAACTAAGGAAGGAGCGGCCGAATCGATCGGCCATGAAGGAGGCTGCGTGATGGGGCTAGTTGGATTCTCGATCAGCGATTTGACGATGAAGGTCCAATCGGCGATTAGACGATGAAGGCCCGATGGAGGTTGTTTGGAAGTCTGATCGACGATTGGACGATGATGGTCTGATCCGCGATCTGAACGCTGCTTGGATATGCGAAGATCTGGTCAATTCCACTTCTAGTTGCTCGCTATGGTCTTCCGCTTCCTAGAGATCTTTTCTTCCACTTAGCAGATTTCAACTTGGTGCGTTGTTTAAGAATGAGTACTAGGTTATATGTGAATGAGTACTACTGGGTTTTAGAATGAATATTATATTATTCGTAAATGAATATTGAACAAATTTGTGAAAATGAGTACGACGTTATTTCCGAATGAGTACTGCATTATTTCAGAATGAGTACCACGTTTTTCAAATGAACCATTATGTTTGTGCGATATTTGAGTACTACTTTACTTTGGAATGAGTACTATATTGATGTACCTATCTCTAGGTACATTCGGATGTACCATATACACTCTCACCCGACTTACCACTAAATATCTGAAACCGAGATAAAAATAATCTGAATTTGATCCCAAAAATTTTACCCGAACCTGACATTGGGTCAAGTCGGTGTGAGTTAATAATTTTATCCGATACGAATCTGTACACGAATATTTTATAACTTAAAAACCTATCTATGGATATAATGAGCACTCTGCATAATCTTTAGACAAGGTGCTACTATATCAAATATGCTTTTTATAATTCTTTTTAAAATTCCTTAATAAAAAATGAGACACAAATAAATAGAGTTATTCTTTTTAAAATTCTTGGGGTACGTCGAATTGATTATGTTAGAAAGCATTTTCACATTGATGTTTTGTTAATGACAATGCTTGTTTCTATTTAGGTTTTGATATTGACAAACCGTCGGGAACATGGGACAAAATGAAAATATTCAAAGTCATAGAAAAAGCTCTTTGAATGAACAAAAAGCACAAGAAAGGCATTGACGTTTCTAAAGACGATGACATTGGCGTTTTGAAGATGTTGTCTAAAGACTTAGGTTTGTATAGTAACAAGCTCATTCAATTTCTCTACGTCATGGCTCAAAACAAAATATTTTTTTCATGCATAAAATGAGTGTTTTCATAAATGGTTTTAAGTTTCTAAAACCACTGGTTCTTGCCCAACCAAAACCATAACCATTGGTTATCGGTATTCGTCTATGGCGTTTGGTTTTTGGCATGGGTTAATGGCATTGATTTTAGCCAAATGGTTTTTGGGTTTTTATCTTTGATTTTTGCTTCTAAACACATTTAAGGGTTTTTCAAATGATTATTTTTCAAAAACCATAACCTTTGTTTTCCAGCGTTGGTTATCGGCATTCGGCGCTGGTTATCGGTGATGGTTTTTGGCACCCAAATCAATCAAGTGGTTTCTAAGTTTTATACTTGGTTTCTACATAAAATACATTATATAAGAGTTTCCAACACGTTGTTTTCATTTTGGAGAACTTTGGTTTTTGACATCGGTTTTCGGCGTTGGCTGCCAACCCATGGTTCTAGCGACCACACCCAACATAGATGTTAGATTTTGAACATAGATGTTAGAACAGCGATGTTGGGATTTGAACATCGATGTCGGAAAAGTGATGTTGGACTTTGAAAATCTATGTTTTGGCCAGGTTGGCTCAAGTCAGTCTTGGGCAGTAGGTTTTTGAACAACAATGTTCATTGTTGAACATCGATGTTTTCAAATGATCGTTGGGCTATTTAAGACAAAATCTTTCCATTTTTGAAAGTCAATCACCCCAACATCGATGTAGACTTCTAGACATCGATGTTTTGATGACTGTTAGCCATTTTTAAAGGAAAGTCAAAGCCAAAACAGCAATGTTCACTATATGACCGTTATCCATAAACTTTTTACATAGCTTTTTAGAGTCATTTCTTGAGGAATTAAGTGTGTTCTTGATCTAAATTAGTTTACTCATATTCTACTCTTTAAGAGAGTTTTTGTTCTTGAGTGGTTAAGTGTTGTGAACACTTTAAGGGAGGTTAGTTCCCTTGGTTGTACGTAGGAAGGCCATATCCCTTCGGTTTGAAGTCTTGGAGTGCGGTATCTCCGAGCAAGTGTAATGAGGCTCATGGGACTCGAGTTCTCAGGTTGTAACAGTTTGTTAACCACCCGTAAGCTTAACGGAAGTAGTGTAGCTCGAGAGAGTCTCTCGGGAGGCTTGAGTAGCCACACGTTGTGGTGAACCAGGGTAAATCTTGGTGTTCTCCCTTTCATTTCAAACGCTATTCACCCCTCCTCTAGTGTTGGGACCTTAATATAACAATTGGTATCAGAGCCTAACTCTCTAAAAGTCTTAACGGGTTGAGAGCACGATTTATATTTCTTTTGAGAATGTTGAGCGCAGGATCTTTTAGCGAAGGACACTCTCTAACAAGGCCACCACTCTTTAATGGAGTAAATTACTCTTATTGGAAAGAAAGAATGAGAATCTTCATTCAATCCGTTGATTACACACTATGGATGGCAATCAACAACGGAGTTTCTCTCTCAACGGAGAAAGTGGGCAAAAAAGAGTAAAGAAACTTGAGGAGGAGTACAATGAAGAAGATATCAAGAAGGTGGAACAAGATGCAAAAGCTCTTAACCTTCTACTTTGTGCAATTGACGCGCAAGAACTTCAAAAGTTCTCCGGATATCAAACGGCTAAGAATCTATGGGATGACATTCGTGAGAAATACGAAACTCTATAAGGAGAAAAAGAAGCAACCCATATTTGTCTCATGGCCAATGAGGAAGAAGAGGTAAATACTTCTAACTCTCCTTCTTTTGAAGAATTACTAGAAGCTTTTAAAGAACTATTTGGTGAATTTAAGAAAGCTTCAAAAATTGCCAAAGAGGCTAAGGCTAAACTTCATACTTTGGAAGAAGAAAATAAATTTTTAGAAAATGATAATCTTGACCTTAAAAATAAGATTAAGGCAATGAATGAAGCTTCTTCCTTTGACGAAAGTTCTACTTGTTCCTCTTGTGAGTCTTTAAAAATAGATAATGTAGAATTTAAGAGCATCATAGAAAAATTTAAGGTAGAAGAGCCTAAGAAACTTGGTGAAGAAGTTAAGAATGATAAACCATCTAGAAGAACAAATAATCCTAGGAATAACAAAATTAATTTTAGAAAGAATAAAAATAATAAGTTGAGACAACCTAGAAATGCTTCTAGGATTTTTAAAAATGATAGGAATAATTTGAGACAACCTAGAAATGAGTCTAGGAACTTAATTAATAATTATAGGAATAATGACTTTAGATCACCTAGAAATTTTTTGGCTCAACCTAGGCATATGCATAATCCAAATGTAGTTTGCCATTATTGCTCTAAGATAGGACACATAGCACCCGTTTGTTTTACCAAACACAGGGATTTGTTTTATAGCTATGATTATTATTTGCCTAACCCTCAAGGACCCAAAAGGTTTTGGGTACCTAAAAATTATTTTTAGATGCATATGTAGGTGTGTTTGAAGACTATATTTTTGTAGTGGATGCTCCAAGCACGAAACGTAATGAATTGAATCAAGGGAAGTTTGGGGGGAATTGTTTTTGCTATAAACATGGTATCAGTTTCAGGGAAAACATACAACAATGATGTTTTGTATTAAACATCAATGCTCAGGGAGTACACTTTTTAAACTTTATTTAGTGCTTTTTGCTAATGCCAAAAGGGGAAGTGTTTGAGTATATGCAACAAGTGAGGGGGAATCTTGTTTTCAAAGACGTATGGGGAATTACCATTACTCTCTCTTTGAAAACCCAACTTGGCTTGCATATCCTCGCCCTGGTTCTTGCCAACCAAAACCATAACCATCGGTTATCGGTGTTCGGTTGTGGCGTTCGGTTTTGGCATGGGTTATTGGCATTGATTTTAGCCAAATGGTTTTTGGGTTTTGATCTTTGGTTTTTGCTTATGAACACATTTAAGGGTTTTCCAAATGATTATTTTTCAAAAAATCATAACCTTTGTTTTCCGACGTTGGTTATCGGCATTCGGCGTTGGTTTTTGGCGCTCAAATCAATCAAGTAGTTTTTAAGATTTTATGATTGTTTTTTACTTTTGGGCATATCCAAATACTTCTCCAACAAAAACATGTTAAAAACCACCTTTCGTTTTTGGTCCTTTGGTGAAAACCATGTAAAACGGGATAAACTTGGCTAGCCGTGGTTTTTACCTTAATGAAGTGGTTTTTAAGTGTTTATACTTGGTTTCTACATAAACTACATTATATAAGAGTTTCCAACACTTTTTTTCATTTTTGGAGAACTTTGGTTTTTTGACATCGGTTTTCGGTGTTGGCTGCCAAACCATGGTTCTAGCGACCAGACCCAACATATATGTTGGATTTTCAACATAGATGTTAGAATAGCGATGTTGGGATTTGAACATCGATAGTGGAATAGCGATGTTGGACTCTGAACATCTATGTTTTGGCCAGGTTGGCTCAAGTCAGTCTTGGGCAGTAGGTTTTTGAACAGCTATGTTCATTGTTGAACATCGATGTTTTCAAATGACCATTGGGCTATTTAAGATAAAATCTTTCCATTTTTGAAAGTCAATCACCCCAACATCGATGTAGACTTCTAGACATCGATGTTTTGATAACCGTTAGCCATTTTCAAAGGAAAGTCAAAGCCAAAATAGCGATGTTCACTATATGAACATCGATGTTAGGCCAAAATTATGTAGACCAACTTTGATTTGATTTCCAAAAATCAAGCCAATCAACCCCAATGTTCTCCCAACTGTTGCACCTTGTTTTTGGGTATAAATAAGGGTCTTTTGGATCTACTTTTAACAATCATTCCTCATACATTTCATAGCTTTATATTACATCATTCCATAAACTTTTTACATAGCTTTTTAGAGCCATTTCTTGAGGAATTGAGTGTGTTCTTGATCAAAATTAGTTTACTCATATTCCACTATTTAAGAAAGTTTTTGTTCTTGAGTGGTTAAGTGTTGTGAACACTTTAAGGGAGGTTTGTTCCCTTGCTTGTACGAAGGTAGGGCATATTCCTTCGGGTTGAAGTCTTGGAGTGCGGTATCTCCGAACAAGTGTATTGAGGCTTGTGGGACTCGACCCAAACCCAACCCACTTCCCTTAATGTGTATACAACACTAAACACTCAAGAACAAGACTCTCTTTAAAAGTAGATAATGAGTAAACTAAATACGCTCAAGAACAACTCAAACTTCACACAAATTGGCTCTAGAAAGCTATGGAAAAGAATGTCGTTTGAATGCAATGAAAAATATGAATATTGTGAAGTTAATTGATGTGAAAAGCAGACCCAAACACCCCTTTTTATAGTGCCAAAATAGGCTCCAACGGACCAATGCATTAAAGGGGTGATTGGCTTGATTTATGGGATTGAATAAATTTGGTATCTGTAGGATATTGGCTTCCCATCGATGTTTAGACTCACCCATCGCTGGTAAGCCAATTTTCCTTCAGTTTTGAAGCCAACGGTCACCTACCCATCGATGGGTAAATGCTTCCCATTGCTGGGTGGGAGGTTGACTTTCAAACTAGGAAAGAATCAGCCTTAAATGACTCACAACGGTCATGCCTAACCAGCCATGGGTATGCCCTCCCATCGTTGGGTTCCCATCGATGGGTAAAGGTTCCCATCGTTGGGTAAGGTCATTCTGCCTTGTGGAAATGTTGGACTAAGGCTTAAACAGCGATGGGTAGAACTTCCCATCGCTATTTGGCATGGTTCTGGAAATCAGTTGGGCTGAAGGCTGCTTACCCATCGTTGGGTAATATCTCCCATCGCTGGGTGAAATGATTCTGGAATCCCGGGATCACTTACCCATGGATGGGTGATATCTACCATCGCTGGGTAGATGGCTAGCCCAGAACCATGACATAGCTGACCAGCACTAAAACCCGACCGAAAAATGCAAAGTTCTCCAAAGTAAAAACTAAGTATATAAAACACTTATTTAATGTATTTTGATGTCAAAAAAAGCTGTTTAAGTTGAAAACCACGTCGTTAAGGTAAAAACCACGGTTGACCAAGTCAACGCCGTACACGGGTGGTTTTTACCAAAAGACAAAACCGAAAGGTGGTTTTCATGATGTTTTGATTGGAGAACCATTTAAATGCATTCAAAAACAATTCCTACACAAAAAGACTTGAAAACCACTTCATTTAAGTAAAAACCACGGCTAGCCAAGTTTATGCCGTTTCGCATGGTTTTTATCAAACGAGAAAAAACGAAAGGTGGTTTTTGAAGTGTTTTTTATGGAAAACTATTTAAATGTGCCCAGAAGTAAAAACCAATCATAAAAAGTTGAAAACCACTTGGTTGGTTCGGACGCCAAAAACCAACACCGATAACCGAATGCCGAATGCCGGTTTCTGAAAACCGAACGCCGGTTTCCGAAAGCCAAACCCCGGATGGCTTGGTCTTTGGTTTGGGCGAACACCAAGTGTTTTTAATATGTTTGAACGTGTTTGAAAATAATTTTGATGCTATGTAAAATGCAATAAAAAAAGTTTTAGCATAAAGAGCCAAAGTGCATGTTAGAATAAAAGACCAACGCTAGAGGGGGGGTGAATAACGTTTGATCGTAGAAATCGCAGGAATTAAAAACTTAAAAGAGAAGTAAAGAGAAGAGTAAGAGGCACACCGAATTTTACCCTGGTTCACCACAACTTGTGGCTAATCTAGCCTCCCGAGAGACTCTCTCGAGCTACACTACTATCTCGTTAAGCTTGCGGGTGCTTAACAAACCGTTACAATTTGAGAGTTCGAGTTACACGAACCTCAACGAGTCCTTCAAAGGAAACAGCCCTTCCTTTGAATCTACTGAGAGAAATACTTTCTCTCAAAGTGTCTAAGAACACGAATACACTCAAGAACGAGGCTCTCTTATAGAGTAGATTATGAGTAAACTAAGTACACTCAAGAACAACTCAAACTTCACAAATTGGCTCTTGAAAGCTATGAAAAATGATGTTGTTTTAATGCAATGATGATATGAATATTGTGAAGTGAATTGATGAGAAAAGCAGACCCAAACACCCCTTTTTATAGTGCCAAAATAGGCTCCAACGGACCAATGCATTAAAGGGGTGATTGGCTTGATTTAAGGGATTGAATAAATTTGGGATCTGCAGGATATTGGCTTCCCATCGATGTTTGGAACTTACCCATCGCTGGTAAGCCAATTTTCCTTCAGTTTTTGAAGCCAACGGTTATCTACCCATCGATGGGTACAAGCTTCCCATCGCTGGGTGGGAGGTTGACTTCCAAACAAGGAAAGAATCAACCTTAAATGACTTTCAACGGTCATGCCTTCCCATCGATGGTTTAGCCTTCCCATCGCTGGGTTCCCATCGATGGGTAAAGCTTCCCATCGCTGGGTAAGGGCATTCTGGCTTGTGATAATGTTGGACCAAGGCTTGAACAGCGATGGGTAGAGCTTCCCATCGCTGTTTGGCATGGTTCTGGAAGTTGGTTTGGCTAAGGGGCTACTTACCCATCGATGGGATGTTCTTCCCATTGCTGGGTGGATGGTTAGCCAAAAAACCTGTGGTTTTTGCCTTAACCATGGCCTAGCCAACCGATGCAAAAACCGACCGAAAAATCCAAGGTTCTCCAAAATAAAAACCAAGTGCTTAAAACACTTATTTGATGTATTTGGCTAAGAAATCAAGTGAGACACTTTAAAAATCAATTCATTTGATTAAAAACCACGGCTAGCCAAGTTTACGCCGTTTTGCGTGGTTTTTGTCAAACGACTAAAAACGAGAGATGGTTTTCAAAGTGTTTTTGTTGGAGAACCGTTTAAACATGCAAAAGAGTGAAAGCAGATCATAAAATGCTGAAAACCACTTGGTTGGTTCGGATGCCAAAAACCAAACCCGACAACCGAAAGCCGAACGCTGGTTTCTTAAAGCCGAACACTGGATGGCTTGGTTTTTGGTTTGGGCGAACACCAAGTGTTTTTAATGACTTAAACAAGTTTGAAAAACATTTTTATGATGTAAGAAATGCAATGAGAGATTTTAGCCTAAAGAGCCAAGGTGTAAAGATTGGGTCGGTCTTGATCACAATAAAGACCGACTCAATACTATGATTAAGGTCTTCGTTTAGCTCTTTCTCTTATCTTCGTTCTTCGCCTTGTATATTCAATGTTCGACTTGATCATGGCGGTTTGGCATTATCAAAACCTGTTACAAGAACGAACACGGCTTTAGTACGAAAACGTGACAAGCCCGTGTTTCAACAATTTCCCCCTTTTTGATAATGGCAAACGAGACGAGGTTATGCATAGGAGGATTATTTTGAAAAAAAACAATGTTCCCCCTTAATAGATTCCATTTTACAAAGTAAAAAAAATTCCCCCTTAATAGATGACATAACCTCAATATCTTCCCCCTTTTGACATTAACAAAAAGAATTAAAAGTAAACTTTAGAACTGTAAAAGTAAACTTTTATTCATGAAAAAAGGGAAATGCGGAATACAACGGAATGGAAATAAAAAAATACAATCATAGTAAGAGGAGAAAAGAAAAGTCTAAGCATCGGCGTCCTCGTCGTCATCCTTGTCGTCCTCGACGTCCATGGATTGCCGTCGACCGCATCTTCAAAGTCGGCCTCGTCGGGGGAGGAGGATGGAGCATAAGAGTTATCCTCCTCGTCCTCGCCTTCATAGTTTTGGCCGAAGAAGGTGCTGTCAAAGGGCGGCGGGACGTAGTTGATGCCGCGAAAGAACGCCGTCATGTCGTGGTGTTGGCGTTGCAGCGTCCAGTCCATCCGCTCGATTGACTGCCCCATGCCATCCACTGTGAGGGTTAGCCGATTCAGAGTATCGGCTATGGATTGCAAAGAGGCCTTGGCGGGAGCGGGGGCTGGTGCACGACTTGGGCCTGCGCCGTCCCGGTCTCCGGACTTCTTCCGGAAGGTGCTGTCTTGAATTATCCAAATCTTTGTCATCTTCGTATCCGGGCCGGCGATGGAGATGTCGGCGGAGATGATGAGGTCCATGATGAGGAAGGCGTATGGCAAGCTCCGCCATGTGGATCATCACGAATTTCGCCGAATTGATGGAGGCGCCGTGGATGATGGCATGAATCGCCTTCAAGTCCTCGTTGAAGAGCGAGGTATGGCCGCTGTCCCGGGGGCGGAGAATCCGGGTGATGATGTAGAGGAGGAGGCGCATGTCCGGTGGGGCCGAGTGAATCGTCGGTGCGCCACTGTGGCGGATGAGGTTGGTGATCCCAAGCTCTCAGATGACCACCGCCTCGTTGTTGAGGGTCCAATCATCGCCGCCATACGTTGCGATGTCGTCACCGCGGATGGGCAGCCATGCGACCCGAGCAAAGGTAGGCAAATCAATCTCTATGTCGTAGAGATTGATGCTGCTGCGAATGGTGTCCCCGTCACGGCGGAGATTGGAGTAGAAAGCCCGGACGAAGGCGGGATTGAAGCTCGAGTGGCTCTTGGAGACGAATGGCCACAAACCCGACGCTTGGAGTTGGTTGTCGAGGTCGTGGTACCCTTTGTCTTGGGGAAACAACTCCGGGAGCACGCGAGGTGGAGAGATCGGGCGCTTGGCAAATTGAGTGAGGAAGCGTGTTAGTTCTTCCTCCGACCCGAACTCAAGAAATGATCCGTCCAAATATGGGAACGGAGGAGGCGCGGAACTTGAGGGTTCGGCGGTGCTTTTCTTCTTGGAAGCCTTAGACTTTGATCTTCCTCCGGCCATGATTGAGGCGTTTTTGAAGAAAGATTGAAGAAATAAGTGGTATAGGCTAAAGAAATGAAATAATGATGTTAATTGTGTGTTAAGAAGGTAAGGGATGATGTGAATATATAGGGAGAGGAGGAAAAAGACGTGTGAATTCAAAAAATATGGCTGTTGGGCATTAAATTCGGTGCCCAACGGCCATAATTTTTGAATTTCAACAGCCTTCCCAGCGATGGTAGGAACTACCCATCGATGGGAGGGTCGCTACTGCAAGGCGAATAAGAAAACCAGATTGCCTTCCCAGCGATGTGTGGACTCTCCCATCGATGGGAAGGTGTGTTCTGGAAAGTGAAGGATAAAGGACGAAAGCCTTCCCACCGATGTTAATACCATCCCATCGCTGGGTTGGTGATTTTGGGAATCCGATAAAAAAAATTTTAAAATATAGTGTCAAACACCCAGCGATGGGATGAAATACCCATCGATGGGTAAGGTGTTTCTGGAAATCCGTTAAAAGTTTTTTTTAAAAAGAGAGTCAATTACCCATCGATGGGGAGAAGCACCCATCGATGGGAAGAGGGGTCCTGGAAAAGTGAAGACTTCCCTCCCAGCGATGGTATAACGCACCCATCGCTGGTTCCCCCTGATTTCCAGAATTCTTCACTTCGAACCGTTCCTGCAAAAAATAGTTAGAAAACCCTCCGACGCTCAAGTTAATAAACGGTCAAGCAAAGAAAAAAAAGTGATAAAATGCACAAATTAGATCATCGTGGAGTCAAGGATTCCGAGTTCACTACGAATGCGGAAGAACGATTCTTTCTCTAAAGGTTTTGTGAAAATGTCGGCTAATTGGTTGTGTGTTTCAACAAACTCAATTTCAACATCACCTTTGAGAACATGATCTCTAACGAAATGGTGCCTAATGTCAATGTGTTTCGTTCTTGAATGAAGAACGGGGTTCTTCGTCAAGCTTATGGCGCTAGTATTCTCACAACGGAGTGGAACGTGACTGATACTAAGGCCATAATCCACGAGTTGTTGCTTCATCCAAAGGATTTGAGCACAGCAACTGCCGGCGGCAACGTATTCCGCTTCGGTTGTGGATAACGCAACACTGACTTGTTTCTTACTAAACCATGAAACTAAAGAGCTACCAAGTAAGTGGAAAGTCCCACTTGTACTTTTACGGTCCAATTTGCAACCGGCAAAGTCCGAATCGGAATAACCAGCGAAATGACACGAAGAGCCTTTTGGATACCACAGTCCAACGTTAACCGTGCCAACAAGGTATTTCATGATCCGTTTCACGGCTGTTAAGTGCGATTCCTTCGGACATGATTGATACCTTGCACAAAGGCATACGCTAAACATGATATCCGGCCTACTAGCGGTAAGATAGAGAAGGGATCCGATCATACCTCGATACTTTTTGACTTCTACTTCCTTACCTTTCTCGTCTTTGTCTAGATGGTCGGACGTGCTCATCGGGGTCGCCATGGCTTTGGTGTTGTCCATTTCAAACCGTTTTAGGAGCTCCTTGCAATATTTAGTTTGACAAATGAACGTGCCATCATTCATTTGCTTGACTTGGAGTCCCAAAAAGAATGTGAGCTCACCCATCATCAACATTTCGAACTCGCTTGTCATTAACGTTGAGAATTCCTTGCACAAAGACTCGTTAGTAGCACCGAATATAATATCGTCTACTTAAACTTGAACCAAAAGGATGTTATTGTTTTTACTCTTGATAAAAAGTGTGGTGTCTACCTTTCCCCTTTGGAAACCACTATCCAAAAGAAATTTGCTCAAACGTTCATACCAAGCACGAGGTGCTTGTTTAAGACCGTAGAGCGCTTTCTTGAGTTTGAAGACATGGTCGGGAAACTCAAAGTCTTCAAACCCCGGGGGTTGGTCAACATACACTTCCTCTTGAATAAAACCATTGAGGAAGGCACTCTTAACATCCATTTGATAAAGTTCAAAATCCATAGACGAAGCAAAAGCAAGAAGTAAACGAATAGCTTCTAAACGTGCTACAGGTGCATAAGTTTCCTCGAAATCAATGCCTTTTTCTTGATTGTAGCCTTTAGCTACGAGCCTAGCTTTGTTTCTAGTGATTATTCCATTTTCATCAAGTTTGTTACGGAACACCCATTTCGTACCAATAATCGTACGATCATCGGGTCTTGGCACCAATTCCCAAACGTCATTCCGTTTGAATTGGTTTAGCTCCTCTTGCATAGCCAAGGTCCAATGTTCATCGTGTATTGCTTCGGAAATGGTTGTAGGTTCAATTTGAGAAACAAAAGACATGTGTCCTACGGTGTCCCTAAGTGAGTTACGAGTACTTACCCCGCGGTTGATGCTACCGATTACCTGGTCAAGCGGATGGTTCTTGTTTGTTCTCCATACTATGGGAAGCTCGGTTGCTTCTTCTTCGTGTTCCTCTTGTTCCTCTTCTTTCTCCTGATTTTCTTCTCCACCTTGGTTAGTCGCTTGAGGTATCTCCCCAGTTTGCGGCTGTGTGTTGATGTATATTCCCGTGTAGTCTTCATCGTCATCAACGTGTATTCTCTCTAATGAATCTGTAAAATCATCACAAATATCCTTTCTCGCCAAGTGAGGATTATCTTCGGAAAATACAATGTGAGGAGACTCCTCAATAGTCAAGGTACGTTTATTGAAGACTCTATAGAACTTGCTACGTAGTGAGTAACCCAGAAAAATTCCTTCATCCGACTTTGCATCAAATTTGCCTAAGTTGTCTTTGCCATTGTTATGAATAAAACACTTGCAACCAAAGACTCGAAGATGAGAAAGGTTTGGCTTTCTTCCTTTGTATAGTTCATAGGGCATTTTCATGAGTATCGGTCGAATGACGGCTCGGTTTAATACGTAGCTCGCGGTACTCACGGCATCCGCCCAAAAATACTTAGGGATTTTTGCCTCATTGATCATAGTTCTAGCCATCTCTTTGAGACATCTATTTTTACGTTCCACCACTCCATTTTGTTGTGGTGTACGTGGGGCTGAGAAGTTATGATCAATGCCAAGTTCGTCACACAAATCTGAGAACAAATTTCGTTCGAACTCTCCCCCATGGTCGCTTCTTATGGCTACTATGGTTGTCTCTTTTTCATTTTGAACTTTCTTTAAGAAATTTTTGAAAACGTGAAATGCCTCACTTTTATGAGTTAGAAACAAGGTCCATGTAAACCTAGAGTAGTCATCGACAATCACAAATGCAAAGTAATTGCCACCAAAACTCTTCGTTCTAGAAGGACCAAAGAGATCCATGTGCAAAAGTTGAAGCGGTCTAGACGTTGAAACAACGTTTTTAGACTTAAACGAAGCCCAAACTTGCTTCCCCTTTTGACATGCATCACATATGGTGTCTTTTTCAAACTTAAGTTTTGGGATGCCAATTACTAAGTTTTGTGAAACCAGTTTGTTCAAAAGGTTCATGTTCATATGAGCTATCCTTCGGTGCCATAGCCAAGTGTCTTCCTCTTTACTCATGAGACACTTAGCAAAGTCGGAAGGAGATTTGTCTAAGTTAACCATATAAATGTTATCGATTCTATCACCACGAAGAATGACCTTATTGTCAATAAGGCGTTCTACAGTGCATGATTTTGAATCGATAGTTACACGATTTCCCTTGTCACATAATTGACTTATGCTCAAGAGATTGTGTTTAAGACCTTTGACTAGCAAGACATTATCTATAGAGGAGTCTTCGGAGTTACCTACTGAACCGACGCCAATAATTTTTCCCTTGCTATTATCTCCAAAAACTACATTTCCTCCTTTAGCGGGTTTGATTTGTAGGAACTTGGATGCATCTCTAGTCATGTGCTTGGAGCATCCGCTGTCAAGGTACCAAAGTACACTTGACGCCTTCAAGCACACCTACAAAGATTATTCAATAAGATTTAGGTACCAAGTCTTTTTGGGTCCTAGAGTGTTAGGTGCAAAGTGGTAGTGTGATTCATTTTGTGCCCAATGCCTATGCCTGGTAAAGCAAACGGGAGCTATATGTCCTACCCTGTTGCAATAGTGACAAACTACATTTGGGTTGTGCATCCTCCTAGGTTGATAATAGTTGCTAGGGGGCCTAACCATATTCATCCTATTTTGAGAAAATATTGGTTTTTGAAAATTCTCTCTTCTAGGTGTCCTAGCATTATTTTGTCTATTTGAAAAATTATTTTTGTGCATAAAATTATTTTGATAATTTTTCTTAGATTGTCTAGCATGCACATTTTCATTCCTAGGTTTTTGTCTAGGTTGTCTAGTGTCCTTAGGTTGATTAGATCTTCTATTATCCTGATTTTTAACTTTCTTGTGTTGAGCCTTAGTAGGTTGTCTAGGTGTATGCTCAACGTTTTTATCCTTAGATTCATTTTTATCAAAACCTATTCCTTCCTTAGAAAAATGCATAGTGTCTAGGAGTAAATTGAGATCCTTGTGTGGTGTATTAAACTTCTTAACTGTACTCTCAAGTTTTGCAACTTTTTCTTTTAAAGCTTTGCAAGATTCACATTCTCTTGAAGAGCTTTCCGGTTTGTCAGCACTTCTTTTACCATAAAACTTATTTTCTTGTTTTAACTTTTCATTATCTTTTTCCAGCTTTTCAAAATCATTTTCAAGAGTTAAAAGACGTTTCTTTAATGATTTGTTGGTTTTAGAAGCGCTAACAAATTCATCATAAAGTTCTTGAAGAGCTTCTTGCATTTCTTCAAAAATATAAGTCGGAAGAAGGGGTACATACCTCTTGTACTTCGTTGACTTGGTCTTCGTGTGCCATGAGACAGAGGTTGGCGGCTTCTTCCTCTTCTTGATCCGTTGACTCCTCCCCGGAGTCACCACCCCATGAGATGTAGGTGTGTTGCTTTTTGAAGCCAGGTTTGTCCTTGCCGCTTTTACCTTTTGGACACCTCGGCTTGATGTGGCCTATCTCACCACAGCCATAGCACTTCGGGGGACCGTCGTGCTTTCTTCCTTTGCGCTCAAATTCCTTCTTCATAAATTTGTGGAATTTCTTGATGACGAGTCCGAACTCGTTGTCATCATCGCTTGAGTCTTCTTCCACGGTCTCCTTGGTTGCTTTCAGTTCTATTCCCTTCTTCTTTTGTTCATCCAAAGACGGAGTTAGAATAGTAGATTCATAAGTTTTGAGGTTACCTCTTAGCCCGTCGATGGTGACATTGGAAACTCCGATGGATTCGTAGATTGCGTCAGCCTTTGATCTCCATTCGGGTGTGAGACTACGCAGGATTTTCCTCACAAGGTCTTTGTTGGCGTACGTCTTCTTGAGAGCGTGAAGGTCGTTGATGATCTTTGAGAACCGATCGAACATGTCATCGATCTTTTCGCCTTCCTTCATCCTGAACATCTCGTACTCCTGCGTTAGGAAGTCAATTTTGGCTTCCCGAACTTGGTCCGTACCTTCATATGTGACTTCCAGCTTGTCCCACATTTCTTTTGCAGTGGTGCAGCAAGAGATCTTGCGATAATCATCAGGATTGACCGCACAGTACAGCATGTTGATTGCCTTGGCGTAGTTCTCCACCTTCTTGATGTCTTCGGCATCAAATTCGTCTTCGGTCTTTGGGACAAGTTTTTCATTTACCTTTTTCATTGGCGTTTCTTCGCCGTTTTTGATGACCAACCACAACTGGAAGTTGGTTGAGCGGATATAAATTCTCATCCGCTCTTTCCAATATGTGTAGTTGGTGCCATCAAAAAGCGGTGGCCTAGATGTTGATTGACCTTCTCCAATTCCTGCATAAAGATTTCTAGAAGAAGAACCCATGATTGCTTTACTCTCAAACGGTTAAGTTTAGACGCGAGTTAGGCTCCGATACCAATTGTTAGAATAAAAGACCAACGCTAGAGGGGGGGTGAATAGCGTTTGATCGTAGAAATCGCAGAAATTAAAAACTTAAAAGAGAAGTAAAGAGAAGAGTAAGAGGCACACCGAATTTTACCCTGGTTCACCACAACTTGTGGCTAATCCAGCCTCCCGAGAGACTCTCTCGAGCTACACTACTAACTCGTTAAGCTTATGGGTGCTTAACAAACCGTTACAACTTGAGAGTTCGAGTCACACGAACCTCAACGAATCCTTCAAAGGAAACAGACCTTCCTTTGAATCAACCGAGAGAGATGCTATCTCTCAAAGTGTCTAAGAACACGAATACACTCAAGAACGAGGCTCTCTTATAGAGTAGATTATGAGTAAACTAAGTACACTCAAGAACAACTCAAACTTCACAAATTGGCTCTTGAAAGCTATGAAAAATGATGTTGTTTTAATGCAATGATGATATGAATATTGTGAAGTGAATTGATGAGAAAAGCAGACCCAAACACCCCTTTATATAGTGCCAAAATAGGCTCCAACGGACCAATGCATTAAAGGGGTGATTGGCTTGATTTAAGGGATTGAATAAATTTGGGATCTGCAGGATATTGGCTTCCCATCGATGTTTGGAACTTACCCATCGCTGGTAAGCCAATTTTCCTTCAGTTTTGAAGCCAACGGTTATCTACCCATCGATGGGTACAAGCTTCCCATCGCTGGGTGGGAGGTTGACTTCCAAACAAGGAAAGAATCAACCTTAAATGACTTTCAACAGTCATGCCTTCCCATCGATGGTTTAGCCTTCCCATCGCTGGGTTCCCATCGATGGGTAAAGCTTCCCATCGCTGGGTAAGGGCATTCTGCCTTGTGATAATGTTGGACCAAGGCTTGAACAGCGATGGGTAGAGCTTCCCATCGCTGTTTGGCATGCTTCTGGAAGTTGGTTTGGCTAAGGGGCTACTTACCCATCGATGGGATGTTCTTCCCATCGCTGGGTGGGTGGTTAGCCAAAAAACCTGTGGTTTTTGCCTTAACCACGGCCTAGCCAACCGATGCAAAAACCGACCGAAAAATCCAAGGTTCTCCAAAATAAAAACCAAGTGTTTAAAACACTTATTTGATGTATTTGGCTAAGAAATCAAGTGAGACACTTTAAAAATCACTTCATTTGATTAAAAACCACGGCTAGCCAAGTTTACGCCGTTTTGCGTGATTTTGTCAAACGACTAAAAACGAGAGATGGTTTTCAAAGTGTTTTTGTTGGAGAACCGTTTAAACATGCCAAAGAGTGAAAGCAGATCATAAAATGCTGAAAACCACTTGGTTGGTTCGGATGCCAAAAACCAAACCCGACAACCAAAAGCCGAACGCTGGTTTCTTAAAGCCGAACACTGGATGGCTTGGTTTTTGGTTTGGGCGAACACCAAGTGTTTTTAATGACTTAAACAAGTTTGAAAAACATTTTTATGATGTAAGAAATGCAATGAGAGATTTTAGCCTAAAGAGCCAAGGTGTAAAGATTGGGTCGGTCTTGATCACAATAAAGACCGACTCAATACTATGATTAAGGTCTTCGTTCTTGGTCTTCGTTTAGCTCTTTCTCTTATCTTCGTTCTTCGCCTTGTATATTCAATGTTCGACTTGATCATGGTGGTTTGGCATTATCAAAACCTGTTACAAGAACGAACACGGCTTTAGTACGAAAACGTGACAAGCCCGTGTTTCAACAGTGCAAAGCTTGGGTCGGTCTTGATCACATTGTGACCGAATCAACGACACTAAAGACTACGGTCTTCGTTCTTGGTCTCTTTTTGGCTCTTGTTCTCTTGCTTTCTTCTTATATTTATTTCTCGCCTTGTATATTCAACAACTTGTCTCGTTCACGGCGGTTTGGCATTATCAAAACCTGTCATAAAAACAAACACGGCTTTAGTACGAAAAAGCGATAAACCTGTGTTTCAACAATTTCCCCCTATTTTATAATGGCAAACAAGACGGGGTTATGCATAGGAGGATTGTTTTGAGAGTTTGAAAATATTGAGACTTTTGAGAGATGTTTCCCCTTAACAAATGCAACAAGGTTTATGTTTTGAACAAGAGTTAATATTTTTATATTTTACAAAAAATTGTGCCTTAGAAAAAGTTCCCCCTCAATCTTTGCATAACCTTTATATCTTCCCCTTTTGACATTAGCAAAATGCACTTCAAAAAATTGTAAAAAAAGAACTTCTTGAACATTGATGTTTGATACTGAACATCGATGTTTGAAAATGTCCTGGAGCATCAATTGTTAACAATATCGAAAAACGAGCTTCCCCTTGATGCGGTTCATTGGGTTCCGTGCTTGGAGCATCCACTACAGGTTTGTAGTCTTCAAGCACACCCTTTTGTGTATTTAGTAATACCATTGAGGTACCCAATAGCTTTTGGGTTCTTGGGGGTTAGGCAAATAAAAATCATAATTATGATTATAAGAAGTGTCCCTATGTTTAGCAAAACAAACGGGAGCTATGTGTCCTATCTTAGAACAATAATGGCATACTACGTTTGGATTATGCATATGCCTAGGTTGAGCCAAAAACTTTCTAGGTGATCTAAAATCATTATTCCTAGAATTATTAACTAAATTTCTAGAGTCATTTCTAGGTTGTCTCAAAATATTTCTACCATTTGTAAAAATCCTAGAGTCAATTCGAGGTTGTCTCACCTTGTTACTTTTATTCTTTCTAGAATTAATTTTGTTATACTTAGGACTATTCGTTGTTCTAGGTGGTTTATCATTCTTAACTTCTTGACAAAGTTTCTTAGGCTCTTCTACCTTAATTTTTTCAATGGTGCTTTTACGTTCTACATTCTCTACTTTTAAAGACTCACAAGAGGAACAAGTAGAACTTTGGTCAAAGAAAAAATCTTCATTCATTGCCTTAATTTTATTTTTGAGGTCAAAATTATCATTTTCCAGATATTTATTTTCCTCTTCCAAAGCATGAATTTTTGCCTTAGCCTCTTTGCAATTTTTGAAGTTTTCTTCAATTCACCAAATAATTCTTGAAAGGCTTCTTGTAATTCTTCAAATTAGAAAGAGTTAGAAGTACTTACCTCTCCATTTTGTTCATGAGCCATAAGACATAAGGTGACGGTTTCGTCACCGGAACTTTCCGAATCCCATGCCATGTATGCTCGTTCCTTCTTTTTCTTTTCCTCATGGTTTGAGCAATATGGCTTTATGTGACCAAGTTCTCCACAACCAAAGCACGTTGGAACGGGTTCCCCCTTTCTTTTACAATCTCGGGACCCAAGTTCTTCCTTCAAAAACTCTTGGAACTTTTTAAGCAAGTTATATGAAGGATTATCGTCATCGCTATCAGAGTCACTTGCCTCTACCCTTTTTGAGGATGAGGCTTTGAGAGCGAGACCATGACTCTTGTCAAAAGAAGGTTTAAGAATAGTAGATTCATAAGTTTTAAGATTACCTCTGATGGGTATATCCTTATACCCGACCCGGACAACCGAAAGGGACAGGTCAAAATATGACTGGTCACTTTTATCAATCACCAAATGAGGTTAACTCTTCGATTGGGACGAGTCAAAAGTTGACCGGTCACTTCCACTAAAAAAGTGACCGGTCACATTTTGGGCGATAGCCAAAATGTCGCCTAATGTTACAAAGGACATTCTAGAAGACCAGAGACGGGTTGAGCACAAAGAATGACCGGGTAACTTTTGAGAGAAGGTGACCGGTCATATCACTTTACTTGGCTAACATTGGTTCAGTCTCTTAGGCATGGTGAACCACGTCAGAGGTCAAGGGGACACCCCGCCGCTCATCCATCACGAGGCACACAGTGAAAGGGATGTTTGTCATTTTGCAGGGTTGATTGGATTGAGAATATCCATTTTAGTCTTTGATTGAACAGTACATATCTTGGCTTATAGTTGCTAAATTCTATGATTGTACAGTGCTTCCATTATCTACAGTGACCTTCCCACGAGCTTCCTATTTTGTCCATGGATGAACACGGGAGGGTCACAAATCCTCCTCTATAAATATGATGATATTTGATAGAGGAGGGGATCCAATTTTTCTCTCACTAAAGTTCACTCTTGAGATAGAGTAAGAAATATAATTCGGACTGAGGAGATTTACCCGGTCTAGGTCATACTTCGTGTTCTTGTTGTGTGTTTTATATTACGGGTCGAGTGTGTCCAGGTCAAACCCGGTTAACCCACCCCGCTATATTTACACCATCATTTTTGGCGCCCACCGTGGGGCCGATTTTTTCGACCAAGTTAAAGTTTTTTCGACCAGGTCAAAACTTTACCCCCACTAAATATCCACAATCATGTCTTCAAGCAACTACAACGCTGTGTCAAGCCAGGCTGCGAGTGAAAGCACTCCTGCCATCCCATTGATGATGTCGAGCATTGGGACGACCTTTGCTCCGATCACCACTGTAGGATCGATTGGCATGATCCCAATCATGTCAACCCCTACTCCTACGCCGACGACGACAATGTTCCCAGGCTCGGTAACGACGCCTGGTGGAGCATTCACACCATACCCATCAGCTTGGGCTCAGTTTGCTGCTGACCCGGCAAATGCTCAGGCTCTACAGGGCTATCAACAGGTGATGGCCATGATGCAACAGGAAGGGGGCTTCATTCCATTTGCCTATCCCGGCATGACACCACCAATTATGCCACCTCTGGTGTCGACCCCGTCAACATTTGTCCCTAGGATGGTCCCTATACATCCGGTGAATATGACGGGGACCATGAATGAAGCAGCACCCTCAAATGTCCATGAAATTGATGAGGCGGAGCAAGAGGCGGCCCGCAGAAGGAAGGGTAAGGCTATAGCCAAACCCAACAAGACCCGAGATTCGGCTTTCAAACGCGTAGGGGACAAAGAGGATGGACCCCGCAAGTCTGCCAAGCTACGTCTTGGTCCTGAGATGGGCCAGACTAGCGCGATGGAAAGACTTGGTGGGAGTCGTCACGCCCAATCTCGTCGTTCTAGGGAATCTGAGACGATTCGCCAAGACGAGAAGGAAGCAGAAAGCCAGCCCAGGGCGTCGGCATATACCAGGCTCTCATATGATGAGGATGATCTGGACAAGATAGGAAGTGTAGCAAGAAAGCTACATGCCCTGGAAGAAAATGTGGACGAGAAGGCGGGAGCAAAGAAGCACACCCTGGCCAAATCACCCTTTTCGGCCAGGGTACATGCACAAAAATTGAGGCGTAAGGTCAAGCTGGACGTGGAAAAATTCACTGGAAAGGAGGATCCAAACGTCCACCTTGACACCTTCCACAATGCAGCACAGATGGCCGGGTGTACTGATGCTGAGGAATGCCTGCTCTTCTTCTCATCCTTGAGAGGGAGGCCAGTGGAATGGTTTAACGGCCTTCCCCATGGAAGGATTGGGTCCTTTGAGAAACTTGCTGAAGTTTTCCGCAAGAAGTACCAGAACAACTGCATCAAGAGGAAGAAATTTACCTACCTTAACACGGTAGGGCAGAGGGAGAAGGAGACATTGACTCAATTCTTAACCCGCTGGAGGGATGAGGTTGACAAGGTAGAAGAGATGGACGATAAGACGGCCATGTCTTTGTTGATGAATGCCTTCCGGTCAGGTGACCTCTACACTGAATTCTGTAGGAGGCCGCCCTCCTCTTATCAGGAAGCCTACAATACGGCATGGGAATATGCCGAAGCAGAAGTGCTGAACAAGAATAAGTGGGAGCTGGAAGAAGGCTACACAAAGTCGAAATCCGACAAGCCAAAGAAGGATGAGCAGACAGGAGGGTCCAAACTAAAGGCCACATATGACGGATCCATCCACCAAATAAGGGATGATAAGAAGGGAGAGCAACCCAAAAGACAATGGACGGAGAAGTGGTGCATATACCACCAATCCGATTCCCACAACACGGCGGATTGCCGAAATGTCAAGGCTGTGCTCAAGGAGATGGCCTTGAAAGGAGAGCTTGGGGAAGGTTACGCGACGGGTAATAAGAAGGACCCGAAAGCGAACACCTGGACCCGTCATCAGGGAAAAGACCTGGGAAGGAGAAAATCCGGGAAGGATAACAACAACCCGGATAAAGAATTCATTGAGATGATTGTCGGTGGCCCAGAAGGCGGGGACACTGCCTCCCAGAGGAAGAATTAGGCCAGGAGCTTGCACGTAGCGGTGGTTTCCCTGGAATCACAAGGGAAACAGGCAAGAAGGGAACCTATCACTTTCACTGATAGGGATCTGCCTAGGACGGGGGGAGATCATGTTAGAATAAAAGACCAACGCTAGAGGGGGGGTGAATAGCGTTTGATCGTAGAAATCGCAGGAATTAAAAATTTAAAAGAGAAGTAAAGAGAAGAGTAAGAGGCACACCGAATTTTACCCTGGTTCACCACAACTTGTGGCTAATCCAGCCTCCCGAGAGACTCTCTCGAGCTACACTACTAACTCGTTAAGCTTACGGGTGCTTAACAAACCGTTACAACTTGAGAGTTCGAGTCACACGAACCTCAACGAATCCTTCAAAGGAAACAGACCTTCCTTTGAATCAACCGAGAGAGATGCTATCTCTCAACGTGTCTAAGAACACAAGTACACTCAAGAACGAGACTCTCTTATAGAGTAGATTATGAGTAAACTAAGTACGCTCAAGAACAACTCAACCTTCACACAAGTGGCTCTAGAAAGCTATGGAAAATTATGATATTTGAATGCAATGAAAGTATAGATGTTGTGAAGTGAATTTGTGAGAAAAGCAGACCCAAACACCCCTTTTTATAGTGCAAAATTAGGCTCCAACGGACCAATGCATTAAAGGAGTGATTAGCTTGATTTATGGGATTGAAAAGATTTGGGATCTGCAGAATATTGGCTTCCCATCGATGTTTGGGACTTACCCATCGCTGGTAAGCCAATTTTCCTTCAGTTTTGAAGTCAACGGTCACCTACCCATCGATGGGTACAAGCTTCCCATCGCTGGGTGGGAGGTTGACTTCCAAGCAAGGAAAGAATCAACCTTTAATGACCACCAACGGTCATGCCTTCCCATCGATGGTATACCCTTCCCATCGCTGGGTGGGAGGTTGACTTCCAAGCAAGGAAAGAATCAACCTTTAATGACCACCAACGGTCATGCCTTCCCATCGATGGTATACCCTTACCATCGCTGGGTTCCCATCGATGGGATAGACTTCCCATCACTGGGCAAGGTCGTTCTGCCTTGTGGTAATTTTGCACTAAGGCTCTAACAGCGATGGGGAGTTGGTGGAACTCCCCATCGCTGTTTGGCATGGTTCTGGAAACTGGTTTGGCTGAGGAGCCGCTTACCCATCGATGGGAAAATCTTCCCATCGCTGGGTGAGTGGTTAGTCAAGAACCCATGGTTTTTGGCTTAACCACGGCCTAGCCAACCGACGCGAAACCCGACCGAAAAATTCAAAGTTCTCCAAAATAAAAGCCAAGTGTTTAAAACACTTATTTGATGTATTTGGCTAATAAATCGAGTAAGACACTTTAAAAACCACGTCTTTTAAGTGAAAACCACGGCTAGCCAAGTTTTATGCCGTTTTGAATGATTTTTGTCAAACGATCAAAAGCGAAAGATGGTTTTCAAGGTGTTTTTGTTGGAGAACCGTTTAAACATGCCAAAGAGTAAAAACCAATCATAAAAAGTTGAAAACCACTTGGTTGGTTCGGACGCCAAAAACCATAGCCGATAACCGAGAGCCGAACGCCAGTTTCTGAAACCCGAACGCCGGATGGCTTGGTTTTTGGTTTGGGCGAACACCAAGTGTTTTTAATGACTTAAACATGTTTGAAAAGCATTTTTATGATTTAAGAAGTGAAATGAAGGTTTTTAGCCTAAAGAGCCAAGGTGTAAAGATTGGGTCGGTCTTGATCGCAATGAAGACCGACTCAACGACACTAAGACTAAGGTCTTCGTTCTTGGTCTTCTTTTAGCTCTTGTTCTTGTCTTCCTTCTTCGCCTTGTATATTCAAAGTTTGACTTGATCACGGCGGTTTGGCATTATCAAAACCTGTCATAAAAACAAACACGGCTTTAGTACGAAAACGTGTCATGCCCGTGTTTCAACAATTTCCCCCTTTTTGATAATGGCAAACGAGATGAGGTTATGCATATGAGGAAGTCTTTGAGATTTTTTAAAAAAAGTGTTCCCCCTTAATAGATGCCATTTTATTTAAAATAATTCCCCCTCAATTTATGCATAACCTTGATATCTTCCCCCTTTTGACATTAACAAAAAGAATTAAAAGTGAACTTTGGAGTATAAAAGTAAACTTTTGTTCATGAAAAAATGAGAAAATGCGGAATACAACGGAATGGAAATAATAATAAAAAAAACAATCATAGGAAGGAAGGAAAAGAAAGAAGAGTTTAGGCAGCGGCGTCCTCGTCCTCGGCGTCATCGTCTTCTTCGTCGTCCTCAACATCCATGGGATCCCCGTCGACCGCGTCCTCAAAGTCGGCCTCGTTGGGGGAGGAGGATGGAGCATAGGAGTTATCCTCCTCGTCCTCGCCTTCATAGTTTTGGCTGAGGAAGGTGCTGTCAAAGGGCGGCGGGACGTAGTTGATGCCTCGGAAGAACGCCGTCATGTCATGGTGTTGGCGTTGCAGCGTCCAGTCCATCCGCTCGATTGACTGCCCCATGCCATCCACTGTGAGGGTTAGCCGATTCAGAGTATCGGCTATGGACTGTAAGGACGCCTTAGCGGGAGCGGAGGCAGGGGCACGGGCACGACTCGGTCCAGCGCCGGTTCCGTCACCGGACTTCTTCCGGAAGGTGCTGTCTTGGATGATCCAAATCTTTGTCATCTTCGTATCCGGGCCGGTGATGGAGATGTCGGCGGAGATGATGAGGTCCATGACGAGGAAGGCGTATGGCAAGCTCCGCTCAGTGGCGATGGAGGCGCAATCCGCCATGTGAATCATGACGTGTTTTGCCCAATTGATCGAGGCGCCGTGGGTGATAGCATGAACCGCCTTGAGATCCTCGTTGAAGAGACATGTGTGGCTACCGTCCCGGGGGCGAAGAATCCGGGTGAGGAAGCAGAGAAGAAGACGCTTCTCCGGCGGGGCTGAGTGGATTGTTGGTGCGCCGCTGTGACGGATGAGGTTGGTGATCCCAAGCTCTCGGATGACCACAGCCTCGTTGTTGAGGATCCAATCATCGCCGCCATATGTTGTTATGTCGTCACCGCGGGTGGGCAGCCCTGCGACCCGAGCGAAGGTAGCCAGATCAATCTCTATGTCGTAGAGATTGATGCTACTGCGAATGGTGTCCCCGTCCCGGCGGAGATTGGAGTAGAAGGCTCGCACAAAGGCGGGATTGAAGCTCGAGCGGCTCCTGAAGACGAACGACCACAGACCCGATGCTTGAAGCTGGTTGTCGAGGTCGTGGTACCCCTTTTGTTGAGGGTACAACTCGGGCAGCACCCTAGGCGGAGAAATGGGACGCTTGGCAAAGTGCGTGAGGAACCGGTTGAGTTCCTCCTCCGACTCGAACTCCAAGAAGGATCCGTCCAGGTATGGAAAGGGTTGAGGCGCAGAGCTCGTAGCCTCGGCGGCGGCCTTCTTCTTCGAAGCTTTTGTCTTCTTTCCTCCGGCCATGATTGAAGCAAGAATTTGAAGAATTGTGAAGAATAAAAGATGAACTATGAAATATGGAGGAGAATTGTGAGGATGAATGACCAAATATGGTGAATATATATAGGGAAGGAGTGGAAAAAACGAGAAGAATTCAAAAAATATGACTGTTGGGCATTTAATCTATTGCCCAACGGTTATTATTTTTTTTGAATTTTGGCAGGCTCCCATCGATGGTATGAACTAACCATCGATGGGATGATCACCACTGGAAAGCACGGAAGAGATTAAGGCTGCCTTCCCATCGATGGTCAAACTCACCCATCGATGGGAGGGTGGCTGCTGGAAATCCGTTAAAACGTAAAAAAAAACAAGTGTCAAACACCCATCGATGGGAGAAAGTTACCATCGATGGGATGGGAGGTCCAGAAATTTTTTTTTATGATAAAAGTCCTTCACCTAGCGATGGGACAAAGTACCCATCGATGGGTTAGGGTGTTCTGGAAATCCGTTAAGTATTTTTAAAAAAATTAGAGTCAATTACCCATCGATGGGAAGAAGCACCCATCGATGGGAAGAGGGGTTCTGGAAAAAAGAAACTTCCCTCCCAGCGATGGTATGTCCTACCCATCGCTGGTTCCCCCTGATTTCCAGAGTTCTCACTTCGAACTGTCCCTGCAAAAAAAGAGTTAGAAAACCCTCCGACGCTCAAGTTAGTAAACATTCTAGTAACAATAAAAGAATGATAAAATGCACAAGTTAGATCATCGTGGAGTCAAGGATTCCGAGTTCGCTACGAATGCGGAAGAACGACTCTTTCTCTAAAGGTTTTGTGAAAATGTCGGCTAATTGGTTGTGTGTTTCAACAAACTCAATTTCGACATCACCTTTGAGAACATGATCTCTAACGAAATGGTGCCTAATGTCAATGTGTTTCGTTCTTGAATGAAGAACGGGGTTCTTCGTCAAGCTTATGGCGCTAGTATTCACACAACGGAGTGGAACATGACTGATACTAAGGCCATAATCCACGAGTTGTTGCTTCATCCAAAGGATTTGAGCACAGCAACTGCCGGCGGCAACGTATTCCGCTTCGGTTGTGGATAACGCAACACTGACTTGTTTCTTGCTAAACCATGAAACTAAAGACCTACCAAGTAAGTGGCAAGTCCCGCTTGTACTTTTGCGGTCCAATTTGCAACCGGAAAAGTTCGAGTCGGAGTAGCCAACTAGAAGACACGAAGAGCCTTTTGGATACCACAGTCCAACGTTGACCGTGCCGACAAGGTATTTCATGATCCGTTTCACCGCGGTTAATTGCGATTCCTTCGGACATGATTGATACCTCGCGCAAAGGCATACGCTAAACATGATATCCGGCCTACTAGCGGTAAGATAGAGAAGGGATCCGATCATACCTCGATACTTTTTGACTTCTACTTCCTTACCTTTCTCGTCTTTGTCAAGATGGTCAGACGTGCTCATCGGGGTCGCCATGGCTTTGGCGTTGTCCATTTCAAACCGTTTTAGGAGCTCCTTGCAGTATTTAGCTTGGCAAATGAACGTTCCATCTTTCATTTGCTTAACTTGGAGTCCCAAAAAGAATGTGAGCTCGCCCATCATTGACATTTCAAATTCGCTAGTCATGAGCGTTGAGAATTCCTTGCACAAAGACTCGTTAGTAGCACCGAATATAATGTCGTCTACATAAACTTGAACCAAAAGGATGTTGTTGTTTTTACTCTTGATAAAAAGTGTAGTATCAACCTTTCCCCTTTGGAAACCACTATCCAAAAGAAATTTACTCAAACGTTCGTACCAAGCACGTGGTGCTTGTTTAAGACCGTAGAGCGCTTTCTTGAGTTTGAAGACGTGATCGGGAAACTCAAAGTCCTCAAACCCTGGGGGCTGGTCAACATACACTTCCTCTTGAATAAAACCATTGAGGAAGGCACTCTTAACATCCATTTGATAAAGTTTAAAATCCATAGACGAAGCAAAAGCTAGAAGTAAACGAATAGCTTCTAAACGTGCTACAGGTGCATACGTTTCTTCAAAATCAATGCCTTCTTCTTGATTGTAGCCTTTAGCTACAAGCCCAGCTTTGTTTCTAGTGATTATTCCATTTTCATCAAGTTTGTTACGGAACACCCATTTCGTACCAATAATCGTACGATCATCGGGCCTTGGCACCAATTCCCAAACGTCATTCCGTTTGAATTGGTTTAGCTCCTCTTGCATAGCCAAGGTCCAATGTTCATCGTTTATTGCTTCGGAAATGGTTGTAGGTTCAATTTGAGATACAAAAGCCATGTGTCCTACGGTGTCCCTAAGAGAGTTACGAGTACTTACCCCGCGGTTGATGCTGCCGATTTCCTGGTCAAGTTGATGGTTCCTGTGCGTTCTCCAAGCTATGGGAAGCTCGGTTGTTTCTTCTTCGTGTTCCTCTTGTCCTTCTTCTTCCTCCTGATTTTCTTTCTCACCTTGGTTGGTCGTTTGAGGTATCTCCTCAGTTTGCGGCTGTGTGTTGATGTATATTCCGGTGTTGTCTTCATCGTCATAAACATGTATTCTTTCTAATGATTCTGCAAGGTCATCACAAATATCCTTTCTCGCCAAGCGAGGGTTATCTTCGGAGAATGCAACGTGAGGAGACTCCTCAATAGTCAAAGTACGTTTATTGAAAACTCTATAAGCCTTGCTACGTAATGAGTAACCTAGAAAAATTCCTTCATCCGACTTGGCATCAAATTTGCCTAAATTGTCTTTGCCATTGTTGTGAATAAAACATTTGCAGCCAAAGACTCGAAGATGGGAAAGGTTTGGCTTTCTCCCTTTGTATAGCTCATAGGGCGTTTTCATGAGTATCGGTCGAATGACGGCTTGGTTTAACACGTAGCTCGCGGTACTCACGGCATCTGCCCAAAAATACTTAGGGATTTTTGCCTCATTGATCATAGTTCTAGCCATTTCTTCGAGACATCTATTTTTACGTTCCACCACTCCATTTTGTTGTGGTGTACGTGGGGCTGAGAAGTTATGATCAATGCCAAGTTCGTCACACAAATCTGAAAACAGATTTCGTTCGAACTCTCCCCCATGGTCACTTCTTATGGCTACTATGGTTGTCTCTTTTTCATTTTGAACTTTCTTTAAGAAATTTTTGAAAACATGAAATGCCTCACTTTTATGAGTTAGAAACAAGGTCCATGTAAACCTAGAGTAGTCATCGACAATCACAAATGCAAAGTAATTGCCACCAAAACTTTTCGTTCTAGAGGGACCAAAGAGATCCATGTGCAAAAGTTGAAGCGGTCTAGACGTTGAAACAACGTTTTTAGACTTAAACGAAGCCCGAACTTGCTTCCCCTTTTGACATGCATCACATATGGTGTCTTTTTCAAACTTAAGTTTTGGGATGCCAATTACTAAGTCTTGTGAAACCAATTTGTTCAAAAGGTTCATGTTCATATGAGCTACCCTTCGGTGCCATAGCCAAGTGTCTTCCTCTTTACTCATGAGGCACTTAGCAAAGCCGGAAGTAGATTTGTCTAAGTTAACCATATAAATGTTATCGATTCTATCACCACGTAGAATGACCTTATTGTCACTAAGGCGTTCTACAGTGCATGATTTTGAATCGAAGGTCACACGGTTTCCCTTGTCACATAATTGACTTATGCTCAAGAGATTTTGTTTAAGACCTTTAACAAGCAAGACATTATCTATGGACGAGTCTTCGGACTTACCTACTGAGCCGACCCCAATTATTTTTCCTTTGTTGTTGTCTCCAAAAACTACGTTTCCTCCTTTAGCGGGTTTGATTTGTAGGAACTTGGATGCATCTCCGGTCATGTGCTTGGAACATCCGCTATCAAGGTACCAAAGTACACTTGATGCCTTCAAGCATACCTACAAAGATGATTTAATAAGATTTAGGTACCCAAGTCTTTTTGGGTCCTTGAGTGTTAGGTGCAAAGTAGTGTGATTCATTTTGTGCCCAATGTCTATGCCTAGTAAAGCAAACGGGAGCTATATGTCCTACCCTATTGCAATAGTGACAAACTACGTTTGGGTTATGCATCCTCCTAGGTTGATAGTAGTTGCTAGGGGGCCTAACTGTATTCATCCTGTTTTGAAAAAAACTTGGTTTTTGAAAATTTTCCCTTCTAGGTGTTCTAGGATTATTATGTCTATTTGAAAAATTATTTTTATGCACAGAATTATTTTGATAACTTTTCCTAGGTTGTCTATCATGCACATTTTCATTCCTAGGTTTTTGTCTAGGTTGTCTAGTGTCCCTAGGTTCACTAGATTTTCTATTATCCTGATTTTTAACTTTCTTATGTTGAGCCTTAGGATGTTTTCTGGATGTTTGCTCAACGTTTTTATCCTTAGATTCATTTTTATCAAAACCTATTCCTTCCTTAGAAAAGTGCATGGTGTCTAGAAGTAAATTAAGATCTTTGTGTGGTGTATTAAACTTCTTAACCGTACTCTCAAGTTTTGCAACTTTTTTTTTTAAAGTCTTGCAAGATTCACATTCACTTGAAGAACTTTCTGGTTTGTCAGCGCTTCTCTTACCATAAAATTTATTTTCTTGTTTCAACCTTTCATTATCTTTTTCCAGTTTGTCAAAATCATTTTTAAGAGTTGAAAGACGTTTCTTTAAAGATTTATTGGTTTTAGAAGCGCTAACAAATTCATCATAAAGCTCATGAAGTGCTTCTTGCATTTCTTCAAAAGTATAAGAGTCGGAAGAATTGATACATACCTCTTGAACGTCGTCAGTTTGATCTTCGTGCGCCATGAGGCAGAGGTTGGCGGCTTCCTCCTCTTCTTGATCCGTTGACTCATCCCCGGAGTCGCCTCCCCAAGATATATAGGCGCGTTGCTTTTTGAAGCCAGGTTTGTCCTTGCCACCTTTGCTTTTTGGACACCTCGGCTTGATGTGGCCTATCTCACCACAACCATAGCACTTCGGGGGCCCGTCGTGCTTTCTTCCTTTTCTTTCAAATTCTTTCTTCATGAATTTGTGGAACTTCTTGATGACGAGTCCGAACTCGTTGTCATCGTCGCTTGAGTCATCTTCCACGGACTCCTTGGTTGCTTTCAGCGCTATACCCTTCTTCTTTTGTTCATCCAAAAGTTTTGAGATTACCTCTTAGCCCGTCGATGGTGACATTTGAGACTCCGATGGATTCATAGATTGCGTCTGCCTTTGATCTCCATTCGGGTGTGAGGCTTCGCAGGATTTTCCTCACGAGATCCCTGTTGGTGTACGTCTTCTTGAGAGCGTGAAGGTCGTTGATGATTTTTGAAAACCGATCGAACATGTCATCGATCCTTTCTCCTTCCTTTATCCTGAACATTTCGTACTCCTGCGTTAGGAAGTCAATTTTGGCTTCCCGAACTTGATCCGTACCTTCATATGTGACCTCTAGCTTGTCCCACATTTCTTTGGCAGTGGTGCAGCAAGAAATCTTATGATAATCATCAGGATTGACGGCACAGTACAGCATATTGATAGCCTTGGCGTAGTTCTCCACCTTTTTGATGTCCTCGGCATCAAATTCGTCCTCGGTCTTTGGAACCGTGGTTTCTCCTACTTTCTTCATTGGAATTTGTTCTCCATTTTTGATGACCAACCATAATTGGAAGTTGGTGGAACGGATGTAGATTCTCATACGTTCCTTCCAATAGGAATAGTTGGTGCCATCAAAGAGTGGTGGCCTAGACGTAGACTGACCTCAAACGGTTAAGTTTGGACGCGAGTTAGGCTCCGATACCAATTGTTAGAATAAAAGACCAACGCTAGAGGGGGGTGAATAGCGTTTGATCGTAGAAATCGCAGGAATTAAAAATTTAAAAGAGAAGTAAAGAGAAGAGTAAGAGGCTCACCGAATTTTACCCTGGTTCACCACAACTTGTGGCTAATCCAGCCTCCCGAGAGACTCTCTCGAGCTACACTACTAACTCGTTAAGCTTACGGGTGCTTAACAAACCGTTACAACTTGAGAGTTCGAGTCACACGAACCTCAACGAATCCTTCAAAGGAAACAGACCTTCCTTTGAATCAACCGAGAGAGATGCTATCTCTCAACGTGTCTAAGAACACAAGTACACTCAAGAACGAGACTCTCTTATAGAGTAGATTATGAGTAAACTAAGTACGCTCAAGAACAACTCAACCTTCACACAAGTGGCTCTAGAAAGCTATGGAAAATTATGATATTTGAATGCAATGAAAGTATAGATGTTGTGAAGTGAATTTGTGAGAAAAGCAGACCCAAACACCCCTTCTTATAGTGCAAAATTAGGCTCCAACGGACCAATGCATTAAAGGAGTGATTAGCTTGATTTATGGGATTGAAAAGATTTGGGATCTGCAGAATATTGGCTTCCCATCGATGTTTGGGACTTACCCATCGCTGGTAAGCCAATTTTCCTTCAGTTTTGAAGTCAACGGTCACCTACCCATCGATGGGTACAAGCTTCCCATCGCTGGGTGGGAGGTTGACTTCCAAGCAAGGAAAGAATCAACCTTTAATGACCACCAACGGTCATGCCTTCCCATCGATGGTATACCCTTACCATCGCTGGGTTCCCATCGATGGGATAGACTTCCCATCGCTGGGCAAGGTCGTTCTGCCTTGTGGTAATTTTGCACCAAGGCTCTAACAGCGATGGGTGGAACTCCCCATCGCTGTTTGGCATGGTTCTGGAAACTGGTTTGGCTGAGGAGCCGCTTACCCATCGATGGGAAGATCTTCCCATCGCTGGGTGAGTGGTTAGTCAAGAACCCATGGTTTTTGGCTTAACCACGGCCTAGCCAACTGATGCGAAACCCGACCGAAAAATTCAAAGTTCTCCAAAATAAAAGCCAAGTGTTTAAAACACTTATTTGATGTATTTGGCTAATAAATCGAGTAAGACACTTTAAAAACCACGTCTTTTAAGTGAAAACCACGGCTAGCCAAGTTTTATGCCGTTTTGAATGATTTTTGTCAAACGATCAAAAGCGAAAGATGGTTTTCAAGGTGTTTTTGTTGGAGAACCGTTTAAACATGCAAAAGAGTAAAAACCAATCATAAAAAGTTGAAAACCACTTGGTTGGTTCGGACGCCAAAAACCATAGCCGATAACCGAGAGCCGAACGCCAGTTTCTGAAACTCGAACGCCGGATGGCTTGGTTTTTGGTTTGGGCGAACACCAAGTGTTTTTAATGACTTAAACATGTTTGAAAAGCATTTTTATGATTTAAGAAGTGAAATGAAGGTTTTTAGCCTAAAGAACCAAGGTGTAAAGATTGGGTCGGTCTTGATCGCAATGAAGACCGACTCAACGACACTAAGACTAAGGTCTTCGTTCTTGGTCTTATTTTAGCTCTTGTTCTTGTCTTCCTTCTTCGCCTTGTATATTCAAAGTTTGACTTGATCACGGCGGTTTGGCATTATCAAAACCTGTCATAAAAACAAACACGGCTTTAGTACGAAAACGTGTCATGCCCTTGTTTCAACAAATCATAATGACCCTTTGGTTATTACAATGGATATCAATGGAGCAGATGTGGCCAGGGTCCTGGTTGACACAGGAAGCAGTGTCAATGTTCTATACTTGGATGCTTTCAAGAAATTGAAGCTGGACAGGTCCATGTTGAGACCGTTGCAAACTCCATTGTCAGGCTTCACTGGAGCTAGCATAGAAGCGGAAGGTCAAATCACCTTACCAGTTACCTTGGGGTCGGGTAACAAAACAGTAACCAAGCAAATGAGATTTGTTGTGGTTGATATCAAGTGTGTACATAATGCCATTCTTGGTAGACCTGGGATCAACCAGGTCAGGGCCATCATTTCTATGGCACACTTGTGCATGAAATTCTACACTCCCAATGGGATCGGGGAGGAAAGGGGTGATCAAAAGAATGCCCGGTCCTGCTACCTGGAAGCAGTCAAGAAAATGACCCGCCAATTCAAACAAATTGATTTGGTCTCCCAGCAAGTAGACAAGGGAGAGGAGAAGGCTAGAATCGAGCCGGATGCAAACACGGAGGAGATCCAGATTGATTCCTCCAATCCTGAGAGGAAGGTCAAGATTGGAGCTGATCTTCAGGAGGAGCTAAAGACTGAGGTTGTCCAGGTGCTGACCAGGTATAAATCTTTGTTTGCGTGGAGTGTTGCTGATATGCCCGGAATTGACCGGCCAGTCATTTGCCATCGTCTCTCTGTTCTTGAGGGGTCTAGACCTGTAAGACAGAAGAAGAGATTCTTGGCAAGTGATAGGAGAGATTTTGTAAAGAAGGAGGTTAAGGACCTACTTGAGGTAGGTCATATCAGAGAAGTAAACTACCCTGAATGGCTGGCCAATGTAGTCCTGGCTCCGAAGGGTGATACCTGGAGGATGTGCGTAGACTACACAGACCTCAACAAGGCATGCCCAATGGATTCTTATCCTCTCCCTAGCCCGGACCAAATGGTTGACGAAACCGCCGGGTGTGAGCTGCTAAGTTTCATGGATGCCTTTAAAGGGTATCATCAGATCTTCATGGCGGAAGATGACGAGGAAAAGACGGCCTTCCTCACTCCGGATGGGACATACTGTTACAAGGTGATGGCCTTTGGGTTGAAAAACTCAGGGGCGACCTACCAGAGGATGGTCAACAAATTGTTCAGACCTTTACTTGGAAGGACCATGGAGGCCTATGTCGATGATATGCTGGTGAAAAGCAGGACAACCAACACACACGCTCAAGACCTGGAAAAAATGTTTTGAGATTATGGCTAGGCATAATCTTAGACTTAATCCAAAGAAGTGTGTTTTTGCCGTAAGGACGGGGAAGTTCTTGGGCTTCATGGTTACGAAGAGGGGGATTGAGCCAAATCCTGAGAAGATCAAGGCCATTGTTGAGATGCAACCCCCAACCTCGGTAAGGGATGTCCAGAGATTGACGGGGCGCCTGGCGGCCCTAAACCGGTTCTTGTCCAGATCAGCTGAGAAGGCCTTACCTTTCTTTAAAATCTTAAAGAAAGCCAACACCTTCCAGTGGGATGACGAATGTGCCAGGGCATTCGAAGAGCTAAAGATATACCTGACTTCAGATATTGTCCTATCCAAGCCGGAAACGAAGGAGACTCTATACTTCTACTTAGGGGTAACTCAGATGGCCGTTAGCTCGGTCTTGATGAGGGATGATGGGGTCCAGAGGCCCATTTATTATGTAAGCAAGGCCTTAAATGGGGCAGAAAGTAGGTATACTCCCACGGAGAAGGCAGGGTATGCACTATTCATAACGGCGAAGAAACTCACCTCCTACTTTCAGGCCCATCCTATTATCGTGTTAACTGACCTACCATTGGGTACGGTCATGAGGGACTCCACCTCATCAGGAAGAATGATCAAATGGGCCATGATGTTGACTCAATTCAACATCGAATATCGCCCGAGGACAGCGATAAAAGGACAGGCCGTGGCTGATTTTCTTGTGGAGATGGCGGGTCACCAGGAAGAAGAACCGGCTAGGGCTATCATAGAGCCTTGGTGGTCCATGTCGGTAGATGGAGCCTCTGGACCGAAGGGTTACGGGGGAGGTGTAGTATTCACAACTCCGGAAGGGTTCAAGGTATATCATGCCTTGATCTTCAATTTCAAGCTCACAGACAACGAGGCTGAGTATGAGGCATTGATAGGGGGTCTGAGATTGGCCAAAACCCTACAAATCACATGCCTCAGGATCAAATCCGACTCAAGCTTGGTGGTAGGCCACATCAATGGCAACATGGAGGCCAAAGGAGAGAAGATGCAGAAGTACAGAGACTTGGCAAGGGCATTATTGAAGGATCTGACTGAGTATGTGATGGAGCAAATCCCTAGGGGGGAAAACACCGATGCTGACTTGCTATCAAAATTGACGCAAGCAACCCCGGAGCATGTGTCCAAGTTGGCCAAGATTGAGACGCTGGAGAAAGCCAGCATTGAAGGGTTTTCTGTTAGCACGATAGAGGAAGATGGACAACCCAATCCAGATCGAGTGGAACCAGATAATATTTGGATAGATGACTTGGTCAAGTATTACATGACCGGGCAATTCCCTGAGGATGAGGACAGGGTGCGAAAAGTAAAGTTGAGGGCTCCAAGATTCCAAATGCTAGATGGAAGGCTATACAAAAGGGCATTTGGCGGTCCGCTGCTGAGATGCTTGACCAGGGCGGAGGCGGAAAGAGTGATCGCTGAAGTCCATGAGGGTGTCTGTGCAGCCCACCAAATGTCCAGGACACTCGCACAAAGGATCATCTTGCTAGGTTATTTCTGGCCTACAATGAACCAAGATTGTGAGAAGTATGTGCAAAGGTGCAAGACTTGCCAGGTGTTCTATAAGTTTCCGGGAAGGCCTGCGACATATTACCATCCGGTTTCCAATGTTATTCCATTCGCAAGGTTTGGGATGGACATCATTGGAGCCTTCCCCCAAGCACAAGGGAGGAAGAAGTATGTCATGGTTGCTATCGACTACTTCACAAAATGGGTAGAGGCCGAGGCATATGCAACCATCACAACCAAGCAGTGCCAGCGCTTCGTCTGGAAGAATATAATCACCAGGTTCGGGTCTCCTCGAAACATTGTGACGGACAACGGGCCTCAATTTCGGAATCCAGGGTTCACCAAATACTTGGAGGACTTCGGGATTACTCACAACAAGGCTTCCGTGGCCTACCCGCAAGGGAATGGTCAAGTGGAGAATGCGAACCGCACAATAGTCGATGGGATTAAAAAGCGGTTGGGTGAGGCAGGAACAAATTGGCTAGAGGAGTTGCCACATATCATCTGGGCTTACCGAGTCACTTCGAGAACGGCCACCAGGGAGACACCTTTCGTCCTTACTTATGGATGTGAGGCGAGACTACCCATTGAAGCAAAGATAATGACCTTCCGGGAAAAGATCTATGAGGAGAAAGGGAATGAGGAGGACCATTTGGCAGAGTTGAACTTGTTGGAGGAAAGACGGATGGTTGCTGAGGCTAAAATGATAGAGTACCAGCAAGCAACCAAGGCTTACCATGATAACAAGGTAGGTCCTCGTTATTTCCAAGTCGGAGATGAGGTCCTGAGACGAAGGGAGGTCAGCAAACCGGGTGATGGTGGAAAGCTTGCAAAGAAATGGGAAGGTCCATATAGGGTCACAGCAATATTACGCCCTGGGACATACAAGTTAGAAACAATGGAAGGTCGGGAGTTGGAAAGGTGCTGGAATTCCCACCACCTTAGAAAATTCTACCGATAGACCAAATTGGCAAGGCATACATTTGTAATATCCCTTCAATGATAAATAAGAGATTTCTTCAATACTTGTGTTGCTGGGTCAGTAATACTAAACTAATGTCTTGATGTAAGAGGCAAGGTCAAAAAAAAAACCCTTGAGATAGGGGCCTTGATGTTGAGGTATGGCCTTGAGATAGGCTGGGTCTGGAAGAGGACTCGCGTCCATACTTACATGGATCCCTACCAAATTTTCATTTGGTAGGGGAAAAAAGATGCCAAAATAAAAAATGATTACCGTCTTGCATGAGCCATCCTTTTCGGATTGAAGGGTCTAGGGAAGACTAGAATTCACTTCAAACGCATAACATATGGACATGTAAGATTGGATGAGGGCTGGTTCTCACCGGCATACCCCCACGTGGGAAGATTGGGTTGGCTAGGTCAACCTAATGATTAGAGAATGGCACATTAAAAAACTTAAAACCTGGAAGAGGGGCCCTGGAAGAAGGGTGTTGCCTGGAAGAGGGCTGAACCTTGGAGAGGGTTTGCGATCATAGGACATGGTCAAAATCTCCGAAGAAAGTTCGGGTCTTGATGTTGAGACTTGATGATTCCAAAACCGTTTGGGATTATTCGTTCGAAATTTGTGCAAGGTTGCTGTTAGGCATGGCACCCAGGCCAGAGGGGGAGAAGATGGTGGCATGGTCAAAAGTGACCGGTCACTTTTTTATGTTCTAGATTGACAAGAAAATGCGAATGGAAAAAAAATCTGAAGAAAATCTGAGCGTTCGGAGTAAGCTGACCGGGCAAAATATGAAACTTTTTACAGATTTCAATAAGGAGGGGGCGGAGAGGAAAAATAATACCTCCCTCCAGAGACGCAATATGGAAACCCAACCGGGTTCCCTGGTGGGGTTCAATGATGTTAGGCCAGGTGGTTGTGGAAAGGACTTTGTAGCCCGGTGGGAGGATGGTACGGACCTCGGCCAGAACCTTTTTGGTGACCCTAGAAGACTCTTTGAACACCGGTCTACATCAAGGGCTAGGAAGCCCAAGGATCCCAGTTGTTCCTCCCATTGCTCCCAGCTAAGGACCTTGGGATTGAATCGACCGGGCAATTGATTCAAAGGGACAGGGTCCTGGGCAATAATTTCCCGGGCCTGAGAATTAGACTGGTGAGAGGGGCGGCGAATCAAAGGAGTGACAGGGGGAGAGGATGATTCAGAGTGGGAAGAAGAAGAGAGCTGAGAGCCTGATCCATAGGATTGGCCAGATATGTTTTGGCTATCAGAAGACATGACCTAAGCCTACCGGTCAAAAATGGAGAGATGGAAGAATTAAAAGACTAGGAGGACTAAAGCACTTACTTGGAAGAGAGCTAGAGAGAGAAAGCTGACCGGTTGAAGTGGAAAGATCGAAGAAGAGAAGTGAAGAAATGAGATGGGTTGGAGGGGTATTTATAGGAGAGAGAGAGGCGGTTTGGAGCTCGAGGCGACAAGTGGGAGAAGGAGCGCCTGACACGTGGAAGAGGTTGTGATTAGGAGGGAAAATTTGAATTTTGAATGTGGAAGGTGAGAGGTTTTGGGGGGAAATTCCAAAAATAAAAAGCCAGGCTCAACGTTTGGACTCCCACAAATCCAAACGGACGGGTCATGCAGCGTAGTCTACAAATCCAAAAGTGCCAGGTCTGGTATGAAGACGGTGAATCCAAGAAATGGGCAGGTCTCCACGAAAAGGTAATGGGAATGGCTTGACAATTTCAAAGAAGGACAGGACAGGTCTTGAAAAAGAAAGGCTTGGCAATCCAGAAAAAGACAGGTCTTGAAAGAGAAAGGTATGATAATTACAAAAGTGACGGGTCTAAAAGGATAATTTCAACAAGAAGGACAGGTCATGGGAATGACTTGATAATTTAGAAGAAGGATAGGTCATGGGAATGACTTGATGATTTCAAAGAAGGACGGGTCATGGGAATGACTTGGTAATTTCAAAGAAGGACAGGTCGTGAGAATGACTTGATGATTTCAAAAGTGATAGATCAACATAAGTATACTTCCCGCCCTTGATGACTTCCTCACAAGGCCGGTAAGTGGGGGACTTCTTGATGGGTATATCCTTATACCCGACCCGGACAACCGAAAGGGACAGGTCAAAATATGACCGGTCACTTTTATCAATCACCAAATGAGGTTAACTCTTCGATTGGGACGAGTCAAAAGTTGACCGGTCACTTCCACTAAAAAAGTGACCGGTCACATTTTGGGCGATAGCCAAAATGTCGCCTAATGTTACAAAGGACATTCTAGAAGACCAGAGACGGGTTGAGCACAAAGAATGACCGGGTAACTTTTGAGAGAAGGTGACCGGTCATATCACTTTACTTGGCTAACATTGGTTCAGTCTCTTAGGCATGGTGAACCACGTCAGAGGTCAAGGGGACACCCCGCCGCTCATCCATCACGAGGCACACAGTGAAAGGGATGTTTGTCATTTTGCAGGGTTGATTGGATTGAGAATATCCATTTTAGTCTTTGATTGAACAGTACATATCTTGGCTTATAGTTGCTAAATTCTATGATTGTACAGTGCTTCCATTATCTACAGTGACCTTCCCACGAGCTTCCTATTTTGTCCATGGATGAACACGGGAGGGTCACAAATCCTCCTCTATAAATATGATGATATTTGATAGAGGAGGGGATCCAATTTTTCTCTCACTAAAGTTCACTCTTGAGATAGAGTAAGAAATATAATTCGGACTGAGGAGATTTACCCGGTCTAGGTCATACTTCGTGTTCTTGTTGTGTGTTTTATATTACGGGTCGAGTGTGTCCAGGTCAAACCCGGTTAACCCACCCCGCTATATTTACACCATCAACCTCGAAGACCATCAATGGTGACGTTGGTGTTACCTATCGACTCATATATGGCATCGGCTTTTGAACGCCATTCCGGTGTTAAGCTCCGAAGGATTTTTCGAACAAGATCTTTGTTTGAGTATGCTTTCCCAAGGACATGGAGATCGTTGATGATCTTTAAAAATCGGTCGAACATTTGATCAACGCTTTCAATTTCCTTCATTTTAAACAACTCATATTCATGGGTTAGAAAATCAATTTTAGCTTCACGGATTTGAGGCATACCTTTGTATGTCACTTCAAGCTTATCCCACATTTCTTTTGCGGTGGAGCAAGAAGAAATTTTCCGGTAGTCATCCGGGTTAATTGCATAGAAAATCATGTGTTTAGCTTTTTCAAAAGCTTCTACCTTCTTGATATCTTCAGCATCATATTCTTCCTCCGTCTTTGGGATGGTGGTTTCACCAACCTTTTTCATTCGCATCGTCTCACCATTTTTTATGATTAACCACAGTTGGAAGTTGATTGACCGAATGTAAATCCTCATTCTTTTCTTCCAATAGGTGTAGTTTGTTCCATCAAAGAGTGGAGGTCTAACGGTGGAGTGTCTTTCGCTTAATCTTGCATACGACATTCTCAACAAGAAAATATAGATCGTTCTCTCAACCGGTTAAGGCTTGTAGAGAGTTAGGCTCTGATACCGATTGTTAGAATAAGTGACCAACGCTAGAGGGGGGGTGAATAGCGTTTGATCGTAGAAATCGCAGGAATAAAAAATTAAGAACGTGAAAGATAAAGAGCGTAGAAAGCGTAAAGGGAGCACACCAAGATTTACCCTGGTTCACCACAACTTGTGGCTAATCCAGCCTCCCGAGAGACTCTCTCGAGCTACACTACTTCTGTTAAGCTTACGGGTGCTTAACAAACCGTTACAACCTGAGAACTCGAGTCCCACGAGCCTCAATACACTTGCTCGGAGATACTGCACTCCGAGACTTCAACCCGAAGGAAAATACCTTTCCTTCATACGATCAAGGGAAACAAGATTCCCTTAATGTGTATACAACACTAAACACTCAAGAACAAGACTCTCTTTAAAAGTAGATAATGAGTAAACTAAGTACGCTCAAGAACAACTCAAATTTCACACAAATTGGCTCTAGAAAGCTATGGAAAAGAATGTTGTTTGAATGCAATGAAAATATAAATATTGTGAAGTTAATTTATGTGAAAAGCAGACCCAAAGACCCCTTTTTATAGTGCCAAAATAGGCTCCAACGGGCCAATGCATTAAAGGGGTGATTGGCTTGATTTATGGGATTGAATAAATTTGGGATCTGCAGGATATTGGCTCCCATCGATGTTTAGACTCACCCATCGCTGGTAAGCCAATTTTCCTTTAATTTTGAAGCCAACGGTCACCTACCCATCGATGGGTAAATGCTTCCCATTGCTGGGTGGGAGGTTGACTTTCAAACAAGGAAAGAATCAGCCTTAAATGACTCACAACGGTCATGCCTAACCAGCCATGGGTATGCCCTCCCATCGTTGGGTTCCCATCGATGGGTAAAGGTTCCCATCGCTGGGTAAGGTCATTCTGCCTTGTGGAAATGTTGGACTAAGGCTTAAACAGCGATGGGTAGAACTTCCCATCGCTGTTTGGCATGGTTCTGGAAATCAGTTGGGCTGAAGGCTACTTACCCATCGCTGGGTAATATCTCCCATCGCTGGGTGAAATGATTCTAGAATCCCGGGATCACTTACCCATGGATGGGTGATATCTACCATCGCTGGGTAGATGGCTAGCCCAGAACCATGACATAGCTGACCGACACTAAAACCCGACCGAAAAATGCAAAGTTCTCCAAAGTAAAAACTAAGTATATAAAACACTTATTTAATTTATTGTGATTTCAAAAAAAGCTTTTTAAGTTGAAAACCACGTCGTTAAGGTAAAAACCACGGCTGACCAAGTCAACGCCGTACACGGGTGGTTTTTACCAAAAGACAAAACCGAAAGGTGGTTTTCATGATGTTTTGATTGGAGAACCATTTAAATGCATTCAAAAACAATTCCTACACAAAAAGACTTGAAAACCACTTCATTTAAGTAAAAACCACGGCTAGCCAAGTTTATGCCATTTCGCATGGTTTTTATCAAACGACAAAAAACGAAAGGTGGTTTTTGAAGTGTTTTTGATGGAAAACTATTTAAATGTGCCCAGAAGTAAAAACCAATCATAAAAATTTGAAAACCACTTGGTTGGTTCGGACGACAAAAACCAACGCCGATAACCGAATGCTGAATGCCGGTTTCTGAAAACCGAACGCCGGTTTCCGAAAGCCGAACCCCGGATGGCTTGGTTTTTGGTTTGGGCGAACACCAAGTGTTTTTAATATGTTTGAACGTGTTTGAAAATAATTTTGATGCTATGTAAAATGCAATAAAAAAAGTTTTAGCCTAAAGAGCCAAAGTGCAAAGCTTGGGTCGGTCTTGATCACATTGTGACCGAATCAACGACGCTAAAGACTACGGTCTTCATTCTTGGTCTCTTTTGGCTCTTGTTCTCTTGCTGTCTTCTTATATTTATTTCTCGCCTTGTATATTCAACAACTTGTCTCGTTCACGGCGGTTTGGCATTATCAAAACCTGTCATAAAAACAAACACGACTTTAGTACGAAAAAGCGATAAACCCATGTTTCAACATGACACACCCCGTACCTTGTGTTAAACCAAAATATTAGTGATAAAGGGATAATAAGGGTTATACAAATAAGATGTGTCGTTGAAGGAATTGTTCCAAGAGCTTTATATCTATAATTTGGGGGTGATAATGTGTTGCTAGATACCGCTTATCACTTGTAGTATTTAATCAATACTATGGCCAATTTTATAGATACCTAGAATAGGGTCACACACATAAAACATATAAAAGTGTAGAAGATTTAAGTGGAGTAAAGCAATATTTTATATATATTGTTGTGTGTGAATATGATTAGATACACAAACATATGTATAAATAAATATTTATATTTGGACATTTTAATTATGGCATAATTAAGTTTGTCAAATATAATTAATAATAATAGATATATATATATATTCGGATATATATATATATATATATATATATATATATATATATATATATATATATATATAATAATTTTTGATATTTGGACATTTTAATTATATGATAATTAATTTTGTCAAATATTATTCGAAGAAACAAAATATAACATTATTATATTTATATATAGAGGTGCATGTATATATATATATATATATATATATATATATATATATATATATATATATCGCCGAATATATATAAGTATGTATATATATATATATATATATATATATATATATATATATATATATATATATATATATATATATATATATATATAATATATATATATATATATATATATATATATATATATATATATATATATATATATATATATATATATATATATATATATAATATATATATATTATAAATGTTGTATTGTTTATTTTGTGTTAATTATATGATAATTAAAGTTGACAAAATGAATTGGAAGCTTTCTTAAAGTGGTATTTGAAATTACCAAACTGGAATAGGAATGAGATTTGATTTCATTCCTAAACATTAAAAGGAACATTCTCATTAGGAATGAGAATGAGGATTATGCTCCTTATAAATAGGAGATCATCCCACCCCTTTTTCTACACAATAGTTTTGACCCTCTCTCTTCCTTCAAGAGACAAAATTTTGTTTTGTTCTCTTAATACTTTACACCAAATATTTTCTATTTTAAAAGTATTATAGAGAAAAATTACTAGCATAATTTTCTCTAAAACACTCTTTATTGTTCGTGTGTCTCAACTGAAGGTCATATACTTTTGTGGCTAGCTCTTGGATCAATCCTCCAACCTACACATATTGTTGCTTGCTCTCCAAGAAAGGTTTATTCTTTAACAATAAATTATAATAATCATAAGAGGTCTTGGGTGGATCTACGTTTGGGCAACAAAATTTATATATTTCCGCTGCCCTATCCAACCGTAGAACCCTACAAATTCTAGCCCAGAACTTAGTTTAAAAAAAGGAACACTTAGGTAGTTTTCAGGCAGTTTCTGACAGATGTGTTGGTTAGTAACTCTTGTGTTTGTTTGTAATGGTTGTGTTGGTTAGTCCTCTATTTATATGTATGGACACATAATTCTAGACAGAAGTATCAGAATAAAACACTCTGTTTATATCCTCCACTTCTAACGTCTTGGGCTATCAAAATGCAATCGTTTATGGATGCCCAAGGAATTTGGGATGCCATAGAACCACCGGATGCAACGGAGGTGGATGTCAAGATCTGGAAGAAGGCAAAGGCCTTTATCTTCCAGGCACTACTGGAAGATATTCTGATGCAAGTAGCAGGACATGTAGAGGCCAAGAACGTGTGTGATGCACTCAGGGTGCGTTATCTCGGAGCCAATTGGGTTAAACAACCACGAATCCAAACTCTGAACAGAGAGTTTGAAATGTTGAGAATGAAGGAAAGTGAGAGTATTGATGATTTTGCAAGCAAGATTGGTAAGATCTTGTCTAAGGTTCAGGAACTTGGATCGACAATCAAGGAGAAGAAACAAGTAATAAGTTGCTTAATTCTGCCACAAACAAGTTTCTTCCAATTGTTGGCACAATAGAACAATATATTCGGACTTGAATACTATGGCATTTAAGGAAGCTGTTGGTAGTCTTAACGCCTATGAGGAATGGATTTGTAACACCTCCGACTCGTGATCCCGGTTCACCGTGACCCGACGGGCCAAAAGGGGTTACATAGATGGTATTAAGGGCCATTCATATTTATATAAATAAAATCCTTGGGAATTATTTCCCTAAAACCATACGGAGTAGAAAAATTGTTTAAGTTACGGAAGAAAAGAGAAAACCAAATGCCCAGTCCATCAAGTAAGTGCAACAAGGGTGGGTTCAACCCCAAAATATTTTAAAGTAATTAAATCAAAGGATAAGTCGTAGGAATCCACAATCGCCATCCATACATCTCCTCACTCTCGTGTCATTCCGGATAGGCTCCAGGTTCATCATGCCTACCTGTGTATAGCAAAGACAACACTGTATGCTCAACATAAGCTTAGTGGTAATCTAGCAGTAGAAAACATAGTAACAGTCCTTATAGATACACACATTCATACTTATACTTAACATACAGAATTCATATAATGACCAGGTGATTCACTTAACGACCAAATGTACCATGCATGTGATTGAAGTACAAAATCCTCATAATGACTACATGATGTATGATGTATGAGTTAGCCGTGCAGGGACCCCATGCGCTCCGATGTCATCCCATGAAAGCGATGAGTCAGGTCTACCTTAGTCTCTTAACGAGACTAGCAATAATGGATGGTAATCGAAAACCTGATTACCATATATGTACACAGAGCCCTCCAAATGAAACCCATTGAACCCGAAGGCTCTTAGACGGGCCCGCTATAAGAGGCGCACTACACCTGACCCCTTAAGCGGTTATGCCATGATATGAATGATTCCTATATGATGCGTCTATTCATGCATGATGAGATGAATGATGACATAACTTGGAAATTAAACCATGAATACATCTCACAATATAGCATTCATACAGTGGGTAATGTCCATTATATTGTTCAGTAAGGTGTTTGTGTAATGCCCTAGAAACCGGCCTAGAAGTTAATCAACGATTAAATAAATAAGAATTATTTAATTACAAAAATCTATTGTTTTAAAGATTTAAAAGATATTTTAGAGATTCTAATCATCTCAACATAACGAGACTGATGTGACTATATTTGTAAAGATTTAAATTAAAGGACTAATCAGTACAAATTAATCGAAAATATCAAGACGGATCAAGTGGAACGTATAAATGTTTGTCAATTGAATATAAAGTTATATCATTGGGTACGGATCGACCAATCGAATCCAACGACGCGAACGGATCTCAATTCGGAGCAAGTTAGCCCGAAAAGTGTGTTTTACTCAGACACATTATTTTAAATTACGGAGCACAAAACCCTAGGTATATTAATATAACCTTCTCATTCTCAAACCCGGATCTTCTTCTTCGATTCGACTCGACGCCGCGTCCAGCAGTCTTCTCCGACCAAGTCGAGCAGCAGCATGTAGGGCTGTTCAAGTTTTGGTCTAAACCGAAAAAACCGATCGTACCGGACCGTTAGGTCCAGACCGAACCCGGACCGAATGAATTTCGGGTCGGTCTTCGGTCCACAATTTTTGAATGTTCGGGTTTCGTTCCGGTCCGGTCTAGACCCGAAATGAGTTCGGTCCAGACCTAAAAGACCGAAACAGTAGTACTTTGCCAAAGTGCTTGAAATCATCCGTAATTTAATATTTTTTTCCGCAACCCCCTTTCTCAACTCAGTATGCGTAGATCCAATCACCCATAATTAAATTTCTTCATGATCTTCCCTCATCCAAAATCAAACATCCAGCATCTCCTTTGTTCAATCAACATGCTGCTTGTGGTCCAAGGATCCCGGACGGCAGTGAAGTAGAAACAACTCAAGTCTGACACCTTCTTCTTAATATATGTCGACATATTATGTTCAAAATCTGTAGATCTGAATTGCATTAAGAGGTGATTTTTTTCAATTTTCAATTTTAGTTTTCAAATGTCTAGTTAGTGCTACTGCTCAGTACATTCAGATTACTAAACCCTACTCTTGGTTATTTTTTTTAAAGAACTTGCTTTTGAACAATTTTTATTAATTGTTATTTGCAGAATTTGAGTGGCGGTTTTGGCTATTTTGTTTCCCAGTTTTTTAATTTTGCATTTTCAATTCGGTCTTTTCGGTCCTAATCGGTTCGGTCCAGGTAATTTCGGTTCGGTTCGGTCTAAACCCGACAACTAATAGGTCCAGTCTTCGGTCTTCTTTTTCATTTGTTTCGGTCTTCGGTCCAGTCCTGTCCGGTTCTGGACCGATGAACAGCCCTAGCAGCATGGATCTATAACTTTGACGGCGGCAGTTCTCCTGGAAACTTCGACGATTTTGGACAGTGGCGATGAAGGCCGCTCGGTCTCCCTACGGCGATGAGTCCAGCAGTGACGGGGAACGGTGACATCGCGAGGCAAATCAACGGCGACGAATTCCACCGGCAACCCTCCATGTCCAGCGACCTCTGTTCCGACAAAGTCCAGCAGCGACGAACCACCAAAGTTTGGAAACCTCCATGGTTTTCGGCGACCCCTCTCTGCTCTGGTGATCTCTGCGATGGTGGTGACCGGGTTGGCGAATCAACGACCCCCGTGCTCAAGCGACGAAGTTCGGGCAACGGGTAGTCCTTGTCAGCAACAATTGAACCAGCAAGGGGATTGACCACGATGTTTTCCAGCGAGTTGACTCGGTCAACAGCGACGACATTTCCAGCTTTGTCCAACGGGGGTTTTGGGGAGTAGCGGGAATTCGGGCAGCAGGTAAGAGTGCTCCGATGTTGGCATCCGAGCGACGTTCTCTAGAATTGAATCAAATCGAAACAAATCGAAGTGAGTACGTGGACATCTAACACTAGAATATGCATCTAGGTTTGAAATTCTGTTCATGATTGTTATCGTGGTTGATCTGTGTGATTTATCTGTGTAATTGTTGGTTATGGTTGGGAATTGTTGTCGCTGAATCGAAAAGGGAGTATGCATGATTTAGGCGTTGATTGACGGATTAATGTACTTATTAGTGTTTGAAATGTTAATATGAACCTATTGTTTTCTATTGATATGAAATTGTCGTTGGTTTGATGTTGAAAAAATGAAATAGGTAAAAAGCAGAAAATTGTCGTGTCAGACGGTAGGCGGTACCGTCGGGACGGTACCGTGCTACCATCACACTTTGTTTGTTTATATCCTCTCTGTCGGTAGTTGTGACCGTTCGGTACCTAGGTACCGGACGGACGGTAGGCCCTATTTGATTATGTTGGATATCTCGTTAAATGCATTTTGAATTTATGAATGTTGTATTGTGTATTGAATAATGAATTTTGGATATATCACCTAGAAGAATTCTAGGAAATGATCTGAATGGATTAGTGGCAAGGTATGCCATAAGTATAGTAAGTTAGAGCCATGTGGTACCTGCTGGGTCCAATGGCTGTTCGAGTAAAAACGTGTACACGGGGATCTAAGAAATGTCGTTCCGATGGGGACAGGGATCTCACCCATCCAACGAGGAACTCCCGAGTTGGTTTGAGCTTGACCTTCGTTCCGAAGGGGAAGGTCATGACTCCATAGGCAAGTCGAATGCAGTTAAGCTTTAACCTAGTATAGGTTAAGAGCCAAGTATGATAAGGAAAGTAAAGTAAACAAAAAAAGGAAAGTTCCTAATGCATATACAGTTGTTGTTTGTATCTTATGAACTGTTATGACATTGATTATGCATGTTATATCTTATATATCGTATGATTGTTGCCAAGCATGTTGTGTGCATGATACCATGAGATAATTATGAATTAGTGGATTCGCCTATGTGTATGTTCGAACTGTTAGATATTTCTCACTTAGCTTCAATGCTGAGCGTGTAGCCCTTTTTCTTATTTGCTACACGTAGGTGGTTGTGGAAGATTGATTTTGGTAATCCGTCCCGGAGAGCAGCATGACAGAGGAGATGTACGGATGCAAGGATTTAGTAAAGTTGATATTTAATCAAATTATACGGCTTCCGCACTGTTTGTATAAACTCCGATATGTATTTAAATTGTTTGGATTTTAAATGAAATGTTTTAATTTATTGGAAAATATTGTATGTGGATACCAATTTAGTAGCAACCCGGTCCGCTAATCTATTTATTCGGGTTTTGCGGGTTAGGGTGTTACACTTTGAGGTCAATTGGGTCAAGGGGTACAAAAACAGAGTTTTTGTCCGGTCTCTGGTCACGGTACAGTAAGTGGACGGTAGGTCATGATTGTAGCAGACGGTATGCTGTGACCATGACCGTAACCGTGGCAACCAGTACGGTAGGCTATGACCGTGGCGGACGGTAGGCCGTCGTCCCATACGGTCGCGGTGGTGACAGCCCGACAGTGTTTTGATGTTTTGGTCTATTTCGTCTTATGTCTTGATTTCTTTTTAATACATGAACATAAACAAATAAGGATATTTTTCTATGATTTCTAAATGCTATTTACCGAGCTTTACGTCACCAAACAATATAGCGAAGATTCTACATTTATATGGATTCAACGTAAGTTTCGTCAGGTAAAAACTATGAATATATCTATATTGAATATAACTATGAATTCTAAAGCCAGAGGGGCAACACACTCACCTCTAAAACGTGATGATACAAACGGCGCTACGAACGACACCACGCCTCACGAATGATCGAACAGACTTCCTCCTCCTCTCTTCTTCTTCTTTCTCTCTCGCCGGAATCCTCCTTCTTTGTCGCCGCTGGTGTTGCTCGTCCATGTCAAATGGGGAGGGGGAGTTTTGGGAGTTAAGTGGTTGTGGTGGAGAAAACAAAGAGAAGGAAAAGAAAGTGGTGAATGGATGTAATGAAGAGATGTTGGTGATGATTCCTAGTTTGGGGAAGTGGGGGGGACAACACATGGGAAATTCCGGACCTGAAAGGTATGCGCTTTCCCCCCCCAAACTGCTCCGAATCGAAAACCGTTTGCGCTTCTGGAATTATACAATCAAAACTAGTATTATGACATAATCAAATAAATTTTCTTAAGACTTTATTTTCCCAACCTCGTTCTGTGCAAGGATGAAATTTTCTAACATACTATTTGGGAATAGAGTTGAATCAGGACCAAACTTGCATTACTTTATAGATGAAATATTAGATGAAATGTCCCCTTCCAGTCATTACAACAAAATGTAAGGACCTTTGCTGTCTTATTCAAAATAGAAGGATCTGAAAGCTATTTCAACAAAACTCGCGTCGTGAGTAATTTTCAGGCTTGTGCCTCTACTAATTTGGGCCGGTTAACGCCCGGGTCAAAATACAACCAAACCCTAAACATCTAATCAGAGATCTATTCACTCTTCCATTTTCCTTCAGTCGTTCGTCGTCCACCTCAGGTAATTTTCTTCTCTGCTTCGATTTCAAGCCTTTTTATATCTTCTCGAATGAAAAGTTATGTTCGATTTACTATCCACACCTGAAACGAAACTAGTACCCGTAGTTTCCATCTGCAAATAAATTTATAGATCTAGGACAAATTTTTTTTTGAATCTGAATTACTACTCATTTGATTTTACACTAAAACCTAAATTTTTGAAGATGTGAATGAGACGCCATACATATCCTCTCTTTTTCTCATTTCGGATAAGTATTTGCATTGTTTTTTTGTTTTTTTTCAAATTTGCAACTGTACATACCCCATCCTTTTCAAGAATAAGTGCCTGATATCACTTCAGAATGTAGAAGAAAAACAGTCAAGGAAATAGCAAAAATGTGGATTTACTTTTGTACAACATGGAAAAGGGGAGTGTGCATTTGTTTTAGGAATAAAGGTATATAATTTAGTAGTACCGTGTATGTTTGTTTTAAACCTGTGTTTTCCAGTTCTCTTAAATTACATCGTACAATGTTTTTATTTTAGGTTTTAATATTCCTCATTACATTGGTGAATTTGCATTCGTTATCATGTTCTTTTAATTGCTCAGCAAAAGGAAAGTTTTGTTAAGAAATATGAACTTTTTTTGTTCATTATACTGTATATAGTGAGAAAACCAAGTATTTCAAAGCTTTTATTATTAGCAGATTTGGGCAGAATTATCAAACCTCTTCTTGATACACTTTTCTAAAATAATCATAATTTCAAAGTAGTTGGCACAAAATGCACCTAAGTGAATACAATCTCACACAACAAAGTTTACACTGCTAGTGTTTCACAGACAATAATTTCTCATGATGAGTGTGCGTGATTGTCTTTGATGGTGTCAACCTTGGTGTCATCCCTGGGGTTGAAAGTAGCATTTTCTGTGAGATTTATACTAACAGTAACAGTTGAACTCACCATATTTATAACCCTTATTCAAAATCTGTACAGGGACTTGCACATCTTCATTGTGTCTTCACAGTATTGTTAACAAAGTTTCAATATATTCTGTAAATGGCCTCTAGTCTCTAGAGTTTCAAAGTTGCCTCCGTTCTTTTCTCAAGGCTCCTCTCCCATAGCCTTACACCAATATCGTCTTGAGCATTATGCGCAGCAATAGAAACCCAGACCCAGAAACTGGAGTGCATCTCCAGCAACCTCCTTGACAAGCTAATTTTTCTCAGCTTATACTGTTTAAGCTTCACAAGACCCAGAAACTTCACTGTTTAAGCTAATTTTTCTCAGTTTATATTGATATGAAAAACAATCTTTAGCTGCTTTTCTTTTTTTAAATCATCACCAAGTATTTAGATCTACAGTGATAGGTTTCAAATCTAAAATGCCATTTTCGGATATATGTACGGAGTATGAAACATTGCTCTATAGATCTTACATTCACTTTCCGAAGGAATATTTTCTTTCTTCTAGTGTATTCGTTGCGATTTTAATATTCTCGTAAATATCTGCTTATACAATTCATTTTTTCATGTTTTGTTTTTGTTTCCAATCTGTTATTTACTAAACAGGTTATTGTGAAGCCACTAAGAAATAATCTTCTGCCATGAGGTAATTTCTTCATATCCTAATGTTGATTTAAATTCTCATTTTTGCTCATTTGTCGAATGGGTTTTGGTGTTCTCAAGGCTTCCCATGTTTTAAGTCTTTGGATCATAACATCTGAGAAACCATTTGACCTTAACATTTGACCTTTAACATAAGCATTATTTACCTGGCAGAGAGTGAATTTATTTGTAGCATTAGGAAATTAGATAGATTTAATATTTTTTTAGACAAATGCCTGTGCATTTTTTGTTTAATATTCCTTGTATCGGCTCATCTTATTTGTAAAAAATTGAACTTGTGGCTGCGTTTGGTCTCGGTGCTCTCACTTTTTAGTGCCAATTTGTTTACTCTGTCTGCATTTCTATGTTTGATCCGGGTTTTTTTGGAAATCTCTGTACTTTTGAGTGGAGGTAAGGTTTGCGTACACACCCTTCCCCGACCACACTTCTTGTAGGATTTTACTGGGTTTGTTGTTGTTGTTGTGAGTTCTTTGGGGGTTTTGATTCTGATGTGTGTGATGTGTGTGGTTATTTGTTATCAGTAAATTACAAAGTGATGCAGTGAGAGAGGCAATCTCCACAATAAAGGGGAATTCTGCTGAGAAGAAACGCAACTTCACTGAGACAATTGAGCTCCAAATTGGCTTGAAGAACTATGATCCCCAAAAGGACAAACGTTTCAGTGGTTCTGTTAAATTGCCACACATTCCCCGTCCCAAGATGAAGGTCTGCATGCTTGGTGATGCTCAGCACGTGGAAGAGGTACATAACCTTTCCTTTTACCCCTATTTAGAGGAAAGTAAAAGATTCGCTAGCTCATCAAGTTTATTTTCGGTCACACTGATAATTATTTTTCAGTTATGTAAAGATTAAAACATTTAAATTTATGTAAAAATGTTTAAACAGCTGACTGTATATGTATACTTTTTTTTAGAATACTTCTGAAGTTTCCAGTTAACGCCAAACATAAGGAATTACATTTCCTTGTCAGTTTAATTTTGTTAGTTCCCCTGTTGTTTTCTGGGATCCAATTCATATTGGTGCGGAACTTACCTTGCAGGCGGAAAAAATTGGTATGGAGTATATGGATGTGGAAGGGCTGAAGAAACTCAACAAAAACAAAAAGCTGGTGAAGAAGCTTGCAAAAAAGTACCATGCCTTCTTAGCATCTGAAGCTGTGATCAAGCAAATCCCCCGTCTCTTGGGCCCTGGTCTTAACAAAGCAGGCATGTAATCTATTCTTGAAGTTGGGTTTCGTTCATACACGTGTTTCTTTGAGTTTTTAAATGAAAAATATAATTATTTTGGCCTTTTCATATATATGATCTCAGGAAAGTTCCCAACATTGGTCACTCACCAAGACTCCTTAGAGAATAAGGTTAATGAGATTAAAGCAACAGTGAAATTTCAGTTGAAAAAGGTGCTCTGCATGGGGGTGGCTATTGGTAATGTGTCCATGGAGGAGAAGCAAGTGTTTCAAAATGTTCAAATGAGTGTCAACTTTCTTGTCTCTCTCCTCAAGAAGAACTGGCAAAATGTAAGTTTTTTTGTTCTTCTAAATTCTGGATGTTCTTTTTGAAACCTATTCTATGGCATCGTTCCCCTTTTTCACTATACTTTGTAAATGTTTGATCAATGTGTAAGTATAATCATATTAGTTCCAATGCCCCATAAAAAGAGTCCTGCTTGAAGACTCCTCTTTTACTAAAAAAAGTCATCATTAAAAAGGGTAATGGAAAACAGTGGAGTAAACCAACAAAGGATTTTACCAAAAAACTAAAAAAATAAGTTCACATGACTTGCCAAAAGCTACTTTTCATCATACCTGTTGTTTTTGCCGAACTTGTTAGATACATAAAATTTAGTAAACTTTAAAGAAAATTTAAAAATATAGCAATAGTTGACTACATTTTCCAATAGTCGTCTCCATTGTTAAAAGAGGTTCTTGACTACAACATAAGTTGATTCATTGTCTTTTGTTGTCAAAACAGGTGAGGTGCCTGTACTTGAAGACTACCATGGGAAGGCCAATTCGGGTCTTTTAAGTTAGTTTATGGAGTGTATTTCTGTACTGCTAAGATTTCTTGTTCCTCTCCATCAGAAATTTTATTTCCTTTTTTTAAATTGAGTTTTGTCAGTATCATGGATTCTGAGCAAACATTTACTGGAATGATCAGTCAAATATTTTTATCATCTGATATAGTGAATTTAGATTGGAAGTACTCCCCCTATCCCAAAAAAACTTTACGGGAGTAGAAGAAAAGTTTGAAACTTGAGAGTAGGATCAAATTTTGTTTAGATGTGAAAAAAAAAGTGTAGTTTTTCAGGGGAAGGGAGTAATGTTTTTTTGTTGTACTAGTTTGTCTATGAGTATACAAGTATTCATATTCACCTTAGATGTTAAATGCCAGACAAGAAATATAGATTGCAGTTAACGCAGCATTTAATGCGAGATTAAAGTTTCCAAAAATGATTTATTGTATTAATAATTTAATATGTGTAACTCTGTTCCTCCCAATTTAAATTCTGTGATTGAAGTTATTTTTAAATCAATTTATATAAAAAATGGTTTAGAATTAAAAAATAAAAATTATATATTTAAAACTACATCAAAAGATTTGCAAAACTAATTTTGACATGACTACATTTATTTATCAAATGACTGATGAAATTGGGAAAGAAAGTATAAAGCTTGACCTTTTGAATTATAAATAGATACTCCGTAATTTAATTTGAAACGGAGGGAGTATAATGTTTATTTACTTTTTGAGTAAAATTTGTTTAATTTGATTAAAAAAAGTAAAGAAATTACTATAAATATGACTAAAACATAGAGAAAATATCAAAATAGGAGTTTCATATTTTTATTCATTAAATAGGAGTTCCATATTTTTATTTATTAAATAGGAATTCGCACTGTGGTAACATGACATTGTACATGTGCATTTTGCGTAATGTAAATACTCATAATTGGTAATGTAAATGCATTTTAACTCCTATTTCGCGAATAAAAGCATATAATAATGCATCAACCAGATACTCCGTATGTGTTAACTTAGGGCTTCTCACATATAGATAGGGGTGTACAAAATTCGGGTTGGATCGGGCTGGAAAATTGCATCTGGGCTAGATTGGTAAATTCGGGACCAGTCTCCGGTCTTAACATTAAAGACTGGTAAAAATACGGTCCATTCTGATCCAAGACCAAATTGTTTCTTGGTCGGACCGGTAAGATCGGAATGTAAATTTTTTATTCTAATACCTTTAATACGAAGTATGTGATTATAAATATAACTTTGTGTTTTTATTTTTTTTCTTCTTATTTTATTATGGAGTATAATCTTTTAAATGTAATACGTAATTTTTAACTGATTTTCATTACTTTTTATAATTACAACCATTGACCTTTACCCAAGAATCTCCATAGTTCTACAAAACTAAAACAATTTCAAAAAAATGAAGTATAATGTTTCAATTTAGAGTATTCGATAATTTGAAATTTCACTTATTCTTACAAAAAACGAAATAGTTTTAAGTATAACTTTATACGGAGTAATATTTTTGAAATCCCACAAGCTAACAGAAGCAAAAAACTTATTTAAAAGTTATCATACTCTTGATTAAAATATTTTACATTAATATGGTTTCTTGAAACACGCCCAATAAATATAAACATTAAGAGTAGGATTCTAATCAATTCAAATCAAGCTACATTGTTGAAAAACAAGTTTAAAAAATTTGACCAAAAAAATAAATAATAAATTCTGGGTTTTCCAATTTTTACCTAGAGCGGACCAGAAAAACAGGTTTGGACCGATCCGGACTAGAATCTAACAGGCCTGATATCCGGTACTAGACTTTAGGTGATTTTAGTTCTTCGGTTTTTTCCGGTCCGGTTCGGTCCAGTTCTGGACCGGTGTACATCCCTACCCAAAAGGGAGAAGGAACAAACTAAGAGTAAAACATATGTCATATCTTCAAAATATGAATTCAAACTTAAACTACTCTAAATAGGAGTAAAACATAATTAATAAAACAAAAAAATAAAACATTTTTTTTAAAGATGCATTGTGAACTAAGTAAGGAGCACATTCACATACCCAGTGCATGCGGCAATTTTTTTTGCAAGTCATGTTTTTGAGTTTTCATTTTTTTTATAGAAAGTTAAAATAAATACTTTAATTTAATTAATAAAACAAAAAATGCTCCCCACACGCGCTGCATTTGCGGCCAATACCAGTGGTGGCCAAGTTCAAAACTAAAAAAATTTGGCCAATTTCACAATAGCATGCTACCGATAGCGACACCCACTGCCGCCATCGTCGTCGAGGGTGATGCCCACCGCCGCCATCGTTGCTGCCACATACCTGTCACTATCACTTGAATCTTCACCACCGCCGTCCTCTGCTCCGTCGCACTGCTACAAACAAAACCTACCATTGGCGCCTTTGATTTTTGTTGTCACCACCGACGATATCACTGCTCAAACTCAATACCATTATCAACAACACTACCATCACAATATGCACCATCGTCGCCACAGTACCACATTCACAGTCAATACATTGTCAAAGAAGGACATAATAATGTCAAACATGACACCATGTAATGTCACATATGACAATATATAATAACATAGATGCTCATATATAATGTCATATATGCTCATATATAATGTTACAATGTTACACAATGACATAATGTCAAACCAAATTCATGCGAATCATGGGCACGGATGGGACACATGTTAGAATGTGTAGGAGAGAGAAAAATGGATTCAATGAGCTCATGTGGAGTGCTCTTCCTCTTCTTGGCACTATACACTCTCCACTCACTCCTAAGAACCATCACAAAAACCAAACACCAAAAGAAGCTCCCACCCGGGCCTTCCATTTTTACCCTCATCTCCAACCTCTCGGACTTGTTCCACAAGCCGCAGCAGACACTGCGAAGCTCGCGGAGGAGTACGGTCCCGTAATGCGGGTGCAAATTGCCGGCCGGGAGACGACCGTGATCGTCTCCTCGGCCGACATGGCGAAGGAGATCCTCCACACCCATGACGCCATGTTCTCCGACCGCTCACGACCACAAATTGTCCACCTGGTTTTCCTCCCGGTCTGGTAAGACTTGAGGAAAATCTGTCATCAGAGGTTGTTCTCCAACAACACTCTTGACGGCAGCGAAAACCTCCGGCGCAAGAGGTTGCAAGACCTTCTCAGCGACATGCACCAAAGCAGCCTCAAAGGTCGGCCATTTATCCATACTAAAATTTGATATATTTGGACCATTATTTAAATAAAATTATGTACAGTATATAGTAATACAAGATTATTTCAATTAAGTATATGTTGTAAAATATTTTTAATAGAGATTAGAACCATTACTCCTATTTAGTAGAGTTTAAGTTTGAGATCCTATTTTGGGATTTGACATATCTTTTACTCCTATTTAGGGGGTTTTTCTTACCCAAAAACACGATCCCTTTATAAAGCAACACAATAAACAAATCAAAACTTAAGGGACGTACTCATCCCTCGGTGGGCATGAATGAATACGCAGATCTTAATCTTTCACTTTGTGTTTTCCCTACTTTATTATATGTGCTCTATCATCTCTTATGAACTATTCAATTCTTTGTTATTATTAGGCATAGAGCATCTGCAACTATTAGGTGTAGACTCCACTCTTTAGCCTTTATCACCAATCTGCGATCAAAGTCCAATTTAATTCCTGTCAGTAACCGTCCAGTCGGGCCTGAAAGGACCCACGGAGATGAGGCTCATCTTTTTTTTCATATGCTTTATTATCTCTAAGGATCTTTTTATTTCTGCAGATTCAGCCGAGGGTCTCTTGAAAAGAGTCTTTCTACTTTTGAGTAGGGGTAAGATCTGCATATGCACTGTTGGGACACGTGTGCCTCACTCTAATCCTGCATTAGTAAGATATTGTCCGTTCTGAGTCAATCCTTCATGTGATTCCAATTTTTTTTCTTTTCTTTTACCATTTGAACTAGTTATATACTTATATTACTTATTCTCTATGTCCCAAAATGAATTACCATATCTAAACAAAATGTTAAATTTCATATTTTTTTAATTTGTTTTATTTATAAATTGGTAAAAAAATGAATAATACAACTTAAATATAAAAAATTAGTTAAAATTTATACAAAATAGAACACGGTTAAAAAGATATTTTTTTCACCCCCCTCTCATGTAATATTGTGTGGTTGGCAAAGCATGTGCTTTGAATTTTATTTAATTTCACTCAAATTTTATCTAATTGCATTCAATTTCACTCAATTTTAACATATTTTAACCAAATTATATATAATTTGGTAATCCAATTATATTAATGTATGGTAATATCAGAAAATATACTTTGCTTTCATAATTTGTAAACTAAATTTATAAACTATGACTACAAAGACAAAATGGAAGATATTTCGGATGAAGGTAGTGTAATTAGCAAAAATATAAAATAATATGAGGTGATAAATTTTTGATAGATTTACAAAAAATTGAGCGTATAATTAAATTTTAAATCGAAAATAACATACATGCAAATACATCCGAAATCGAAATATACCCGAACCGAAATATATTCGAATCGAAATATTTGCAAACCGGAATGTATTCGAAACAAAAATGATCCTAATCGATTGATATCCGAACCGAATCTGAATAGACCCGGAACTGAACCGAAATAAAAAAATGGATGGAACCGAATTAAATCAGAAACGAACCGATTATAATATATATTCAAAAGATATCTGAATCGAATTATTACAAACCGAAACCGATCCGATTGCCACCTCTAACTGCCACTACCATTCCACGGGACATGTCGCCTGAGCTCCTGTTGAGAAGACTTTTGACGCAAGGATCGAACTCCAGATCTCCGCTTTGTTGGGCTACACCGATCCTCTTTGTGGTCTTGGTCCTGTTGTTACACCCTCAAACCGAAAAAAAAATACTATAAAATGCGCTATGGAATTGGCCAAACATTATATTACCAATCACCTTAGCTCCATTGGCCAAAAAGAATATGCGTGCCACTAGAAGCTTGGAATACATGAATCCGTATTAACAGCTTTAGTACTCCGTATTAACGTATGAAAGTGTTAATGTTCAATCTTCTTTTGTTGTTGGTTGGATGTTTGTCCAAACTCTGCCCAGGAAAAGAAAAACTATGCATCTCCCATATGCCACACTGTTAGGATGTGGGAGTTGAGCAATTGCACAAGCCCCACATTTGGTTGTTTATGATGTGCATTCATAAATGCAAAATAGTTATATAAATCGGATTTATAAGTGATAGAATTTTATGATTGGGTAGAGATTACTGGATTGAGTTATAAGACACTTGAGTTGAACTATATTAAAAGATTAAATCCAATCATTTAGTTAGTTAACCCCAAAAGCTTATATACCGATTATTTTTACTCTTGGACTTTCGATGTGAGATGCCTTCTAACACTCCCCCTCAAGTGGACAACCGAGCCATTTTGAATCTAACCGATTGACCACTTGCAAATGAACTCCTATTCCCTTGAATTTTTTTATTGAGCGCTAACACCTAAGAGACCACAAGCCGCTGGGTATGGACTTCCAAACGAGCAATCGTGTTAAACGGGCCACAAGCCGTTGGGTACATACTCCATACGCACAACTGGGCTAAAGACAAACGGGCCGCTAGGAATGAACGTCTAGACGGACACTTTAACAAAGGAGGTGGGCCAAAACATGCTCTAATACCATAATCAAATTTAGGATGGGGTATGGACAACTGGATTCAGCTATAAGATACTTGGATTGAACCACATTAAAAGATTGAATCCAATCAATTAGTTAGTTAACCTTAAGAGCTTATATACCAATTATTTTACTCTTGGACTTTTGATGTGGATGCACTCTAACAATAAGTCACCCAAAGAAATTACAATATACTCCCTCCGTCCCATTTTATAATGTCTGTTTCGGTTTACGATGTTTGATTGAAATTATTTTCAAACCATTTTATATGACAAATGGTATAGAATTAAAAAATAAAAATTACATATTAAAAAACTACATCAAAATATCTACAAAACTAGTAGTGACAATAATATTTTATTTTATTTTATCAAATTGCTAACGAAAATAGAGAAAGAAAGTGAATGAAGTTTGACCATGTGAATAGTGAACATGCATTATAATTTGGGACGGAGGGAGTAATAAAAATAAAAAAGGTAAAAAAAAGATTATGCCTGTGTGGAGACTAAATGTCTAAATATTTGTTGCTTTTCAGAATGAGTAACATGGTTTTCAAAATGAATGCTTATGTTGATACGAGAATGAGTACTACTTTACTTCAGAATGAGTACTACTCGGATGTACCTATCTTTAGGTACATCCGGATGTACCATATACACTCTCCTAGCTGTATGCCCAAAATTTACTTAAAGTAACACCAGATGACAATCCTTTGTAAAAACTATCTGCGTAAAAAACTCGATGGATGGTGGATCTATGAAGGCTTTATGCCTAGTGTAAAAAAGAATAAAAATTTGGGTTGTTGAATAAGGTGCCCCCAATTCCAAAGCCAAATTGTCAAATCCAATAATAATAATAATAATAATAATAATAATAATAATAATAATAATAATAATAATAATAATAATAATAATAATAATAATAATAATAATAATCCCCTCATAACCGACTAAAAGATGGCTTAAGGGCTTCTAATATTTCGTAAGAGCTTCTGATTCTCGACAACAAACCTAACAAACCTTATTTAATGGTCGTACCGACCCCGCCCCTTAGGCTTCAATCCAACACTCCGAGTACTTTTTTTAATAAGTGACTACTTTTTTTTTGCCTTTCTGATGTAGAAAATTAGGTTTAAGTTTTATTTTATCTGCTATGTTTTAACTTTGTTACTTAAAAAAATTCCAAAGGCATGACCCCCGAACCTCAATAGTAAAGTGCTCTCAGTCACCGTCACCTATGATCCTGGATCAGCCACTAGATTCACTGGTGCTGAACGAGAATTGCAAATAAGTACAAAACACTAACACTATTACAGAACACTAAAGTGGAACACTAAAGAGGTTAATGTAGCTCAAGTTAGTAGGTTGGAGACCCAACACCTTTCAACCACTACATTCGCCACGACCATGTTTTCAGCTTCTGTATTGGAGTGCGAGTTTGTCAGTTGTCATTTAGAAGGCCAAGATATATGATTATCCCCTGAGAAAACACAATATCCGAAAGTTGACCGTTGTATGCCACTACATTCGCCACGACTGCGTTTTCAGCTTATGTATTGGAGTGCAAGGTTGTCAATTGTCGTTAAAAGGCCAAGATATATATCCCCTGAGAAAACACAATATCCGAAAGTTGACAATTATATGCCAAGGTAGCCTGCCAAGTCATCACAAAGGAAATCTGATGCTGAAGGAGCTAGAGAGATGCCATGAGACGCACTAACATGCAAGTAGTGAAGAACTCGTTTCATGGCATTGAAGAGTGAAGGTCATAGATCATACAAGAAAAGGCAAAACTGATAGACTGCATATACAATATTAGGTCTAGTGAATGTGAAATACTGCAAGACATGGACAATGGATTGGTAGAAAATGGGGTTTGGCGTTGGGGCCTTAGAGAGGCAGACAACAACTTCCCTTTTGTGTCAACAAGGGTAGATACAGGTTTGCATTAAGATGCTAAAGAAATTTATCTACAAATTCATGACAAAGCTCTAGAGCTAAAGCTGTTTTACCTTTTGCACTTGGAAACAGTCTGCCAAGCTCTACCAATTCATCATTTATTGAGTGAAACATGCCCTCTAATGCACGAGAGAAGTAACCAAAACTATCTCCCTTCTTTCGGAATTGAACTATGGAGTTTCAATGGATGGGGTAGAGAAGAAGTTTGTAAATCAAGTATTCCATGAAAGGAAATATGAATTCTAGTGCACTACTGTGACATCATTTAATGATTATGTAAAATTGCACAAGTACTTCTAATACCTAAAACATAATGCTGAAAGATTAATATAAATGTGCATGAGTATTAAACTAATATTTATTTACTTAAATTAGTGACTACTTCTTAGGCTTCTAGGACGTTACAATTAAGGATTGAAAATATCCACAGATTCTCATTGGGTTTTAATTTCATCATTTCCCTGCAGCACATTAGGGCAGATGTAAACTGTTTCCAAAAGATAATGCAACACCATTCAAGCAGAACTACAAAGTGCTGAAACTTAGTTTTCATCATTTCTACAACCTTCCACTAAAAACAAATAATGAACTGATTCATTAGTTGCACATACTACTTAATAACAGGTTGTAGAGTGAGAATTTAGATGAAGCTTAGCTGCTTGAGGAGCTTCATGATGAGTTAGTTAGTTCATTAAATAAGGGGTTGGGAGAACGGGGTTGGAGTTGACAAAAGCAGCCCGTTGATGCATCTGTTCGGGCAATGGCTGTGAATTCTGTTTTGATCCCATTAGTTGATCCTGGGGAACTGCCTCTTGCACTGACCTGTCCCAATCAATAGCAGCCACTAAGCATTATTCTTCATTTTTATGCAATTCGGCATTCAAGAAATATTAAATACTTTGGAATAGAAAACAATTGGTTAGAAATCAGGATCTGATTTGCAGCTGATTACATAGATTGATAAGTTTCTATATAGGAATAACCCAAAATATGAGTAATTTGTTGAAAAAACTGCAATATCCATTAAGAAAAGGCCGGGGGACAATCGACTAGTTTGCAAGAGGAAATGCAAGAGATAAAGTAGCTAAAACAAAATTAAGGGAGTAGTACCTAATATAACATTCCTGTCTCAGTTGTGCAGAACCATTGATAACATAGTCTTGATGAGAATCAGCAATACAATATGGTTGAGCAGGTGCTGTGACATTTCCTAGCTGAGGATCACCAGTGTAGCAAGGGTGGATTGTCGCTACCACATTTAGTGGTTGAGGATCTATAGAACAATATTGCTGGACGTAAGCTGTAGTATTGAGCTGTTGAGGATTCACAGTATAGGACATGCGATTAAATACGGCAACATTTGGGTCCAGAGAGCCAGTAGAATAATATTGATGACTCAGAGCTGCACAATTTACTTGTTGGGAATCTGTCTTATAATATGGGTAGCCAGAAGTGGTATTATCTGGTTGTTGAGCACTTCCAGTATAATATGAGCAATCGGAAACGTTCACATTTAGTTTTTGAGACTCGTGAGATGGATATGGCTGAATATGAGCTGCAATATTTTGTTCTTGAGCATCTGCAGTATATTGGAGGATGGGAGGCATGAGATTAGGGTTTGCAGTATGGTATGGATAATGGGATGGCGTGAAATGTGATTGAGAATCTGCAGTATTAAATCGCTCACTAGGGGCTGAAAATCCTGGATGAATGGCAAATTGGCCATGATCTCTAATAGGTACGTTCCCCTGCCAGCCATGCTGTGGCATTTGGATGTTTTGAAAATGAACTTGTTCAATTTTGGTAGCATAAGGATCTTCCCCATATCGCAGAGTTGGTGAGTGCTGAACGTGCTGTTTCATTGGCAAGAGGTGAATGCCCTTTTGATTATCCATATTTGGCAAAGTAGAGCAAATGTTAGCTGGTGGAATGGGTGCAGCTGATGATGATGATTCAGAGAGGGGACGAAACAATGATATAAGATGTGTGACCTGTTTCGTGCACAGTTGTCAGTTACATAAAGAGATATAAATCACAAAATAGTCACTCAAGCCACAAATATGTTTCTCAGTCTTTATCATCGTAACAAAACAAGAATGCTTACTTGATGTTCATCAAGTTCTTGCTTAAACTTGGAGCCTTTATAGTTATCTTTAATTGCATGTTTAAAAGATGTCTCATGCAATGGAAGACACCCCTTGTAAATTCTGAATTGTACCTGGATGGAATAACAAACAAGAACAAATTGTGTTTTTTTTTCTTTTCTCCATTATCCTTAAGTCAAATATGCTTACAAGCATGACAGATATTCCGCAACAAGAGAAGAAAAAAACTGTTTCAGAATGAATCAGAAACTAATTCTATGAATGATTAAGAATTAATCATTTTTAAAAATTTTGTGCTCCACACTCTTCCCTGGATCACTAAACATGATGAGGAATAAATACAACAATAGCAGAAAACATGTGCACATTAATCTTAAAAAACAAAAGAAAATTGCACAAGAGGAAAAACTCAATGAACACCCACATCAAGCACACATGGTATGTAAATAAAAGCCCTTCAGCCCTTACGCCAAAGGGGGCTGAAGTTTTTGTTTAGCTTCTTAATATATGTGATCAGGATACTTTATGAATTGTCATTAAACACCATGCTTCATGGTAAAGTATGTAAAAACAACCAGATGACATCAGCAATCACATCAACCCAAGGAAAATAGGGTAGCATCAAATTCCAGTTTAGGCAATGAGACTTTGTCTAGAGACATCTGCAATCGTCAGACAATTTACATTTTTTCTTTCAAAGATACTTCAAGAGAAATATTTTATAGCAAGAAAAAGAAATTACTTGTGCTGGAAATTTGCCTCCAAAAGCAAGAGGTTCCAATCCCACTTGTCCGTTTGAAGTTGCCTCATAAACACCATATAGAAGCTTCAAGTCAAAATCAAACAGGAAAAGCTTTGTGCCGGTTTTAATCTTTTCCACAACATCCACCTTACTTAATGGGAGACCAAAAACACGAAACTGGTAACATTCTGGTTTTGACCTTCCATTACACAAGAAAATAAATCCCGGGAGGATCTTTGAACCTTTTTTCTCTTCATCTTCACTAGTGGCATGGGCAGCAGCATGTTCAAAGCCAAGAGAAGAGGCATGAGAAATAGCAGAAGCAGGTGCTATTATATTGTCCATCTTTAGCAATATTTCTATTGCATTCCTAAGCTTCTTATTTTATGACTATTACCAGCACAGCTGTACAAAACAAGATTGTCAAGACCCACTTGCAGGCACTTTTCTTAGGGGCTTTCCAAGCTAAGTAAACAAAAGGACACGAGTAATGGATAAACTGAAGGCATCCAAGAGCGACCAAGTGTAATAAGGAATAATATCTCTTAAAACAAAGTTGACACATCACAGAAACTATCAACAAACAAGAACTCTGAAACACAAGTTAGAACACAACTTGTAACATGTTAACATTCTTGTATGCCAAAGCTCCATCTTCTCTAGTCAAAACTTTCATTTCTCTAAATAAACAGTAGTGACATACAGTGGTGTTTAAGTCTCCTATATGATTACCATAACAACTTTTTTTAGTTTAAGCACAACCTTTACAAGGTTAGCTTCAAAGTCTCCCTCATTCCAACCAGAAGTAACGTTACAAATCTTAGAGGATCTGGATTTCATTTATAAAAGGCAACCCATTTTTGCATCATTTCTGAGGGAATCTAGAACAAAATTTGTAATGGGTAGTATCCTGTTAGAAAAGCCAGGTCAATTATCATATCAAATATCAATGGCATCAAGAAAATCACAAACAAAGGCACTAGAAATTTTTTAATGTCAAATGTTTTTATTTTCAAATTCATACAAGCATCCAAGGAAATAAGTTACTCCCTACTAAACTTAACAAGAGTTTACTTAGATTTGATAGCTTGAAAACACCACAAAGAAAATCATGAGCACCTCACAGCAAATAAAATTAATCCAAGAAAAAAAGAGCTCGATTACAGGATAAACGGTGGATAGCCCCAAAGAAACAAGCAACAATCTCATCACTACTCATGGAAACCCCCTCTCAAAAAATGGAGAAAAGTCATTCCTAGACACGAGCGCAACCCTAACGACATTATCAAATCCTTGTCAAATATTTAAAGTATGATAAATACGAAACGATAAGGGCGAAGATAGTTTACCCGCAGAGATTATAGTGAACTTCAATGTAGTGTTGCAGGGAAAAAAATTATGGAAGGGCAAAAATACCTCCAGGACATTATTCTAGAATCTCGACGGAAATTTTAAAGCATGGGATTAACTTTACCCATTTTTTCGAAAACAATTCCACCAATCACAACTTAAATTTGCAAATTTTCAATTTCTTTTTGAAATTTTTATTTAAATTTTTAAAATGACTTTCGACCTCTATCATTTCTTTTTCTTTTTTAAAGATTAGTCTTACCTTAGAAAAATAAAAAAAACAAATATAAAAAATGAAAAAAATAACTAAAACCATACAAAATTAATGAAATAAATAAAATAATTAATAAAAATTAAACTGACACTGGTAAGAATAAAGCACAAATATAAGGAGTGAAGGGTTCTGTTCTGGTTAATTTTTCCTAAAAATAAGAACAACTAGTACATTAATGCTCTGTATAGTACGTGAAATGTTAAAACTCATCACTCCACATACTTTTATTTTTTTCTTACCAGTTTCAGATTAATTTATATTGATTAACTTATTTGTTTCATTAACTGGTATGAATTCAGTTATTTTTCTCTTTTTCATTGTTTTTTATATCTATTTTTATTTATATCCGAGTTAGACAAATCTTTAAAAAAAAGAAAAAGAAATGATGGAGATAGAAAGTCATTTAAAAAAATTTAAATGAATCGTCAATTTTGCGAACGGAGCACCGGAGGTGCCCCAAAATGCCGGTGGCACCGCTAGTGGCACTGGAACCCCACCCCTTGTATATATACCACAACTCAATTAAATTAAAGAAATTAATTGTTCTTCATGGTATCGGAGCCACACTAAAACCCTAACCCTAAAACTCCCGTCATCTCTCCCGTCGGCCTCTCTCTCTCACGCCGGCAACCTCGACTCTCCCCTCTTCTTCAGCCAACATTCCCCTACTAGGATGAACTCCACTGTTGATTTCTAAATAAAATACACGGCAATTAAAGAATTACCAAGGGTAGTGCATAATTCAGAGCATTAAACACATCTGTCACGTAAAGAAGATCATCCTACCACTACTAACGCATGCATACGTCCAAAACAACATACCCATGTCATGTAAAGGAATGGCTCCTCCCCCAAAAAACAAATCAACCAAAAAACACAAAACCTTTAGTTCTCAAAACAACAACAAAAACACCCCGTCAACAACACGAAGTCAGAGGATCAGAATTGCTTTTCACTCAACATTCTTCCCCTTAAGCATCTTATCGTTTTTAAAAGACTCATTTTCTACCATCTCCATCAACTCGTTCACCTCGTGGAGTAAAATTGCTGCACAGTACTTCATACGTAGGACCAAAAGTGGTTTGTGATTTAGCTTCGACAGACCACAATCCCATCCCTTCGCTCCCTCTCCCATGTATGTCTCCATGTGACGCATTGTTGCCACCCCGTAGTCATACACTTGCTTTGCATCCCTCCAAGGTAGCCCAATTCTTTTAGGTTGAAGTTCACGTATACAGGCTGCCTTGCTTCTAAATCCATGATGCTCCAAGAAATTGGCCAACATATTCAGCTTTCACAAAACAAAACGTATAAAATTAACTTCAGGAAATAATCCATTTCAGCGCATAAATAAATCTGGGCACTGCATACTTACCACTAGTGATGGCATTTTTCCATATCGCTCTTCATTCTTGGCTTTCGCAGATGAACTGTCCAGAATGTCACACCTTCTGCCTTTCAGATCCACACACAACACATAACACCAGTTTGTTTGCATTATGGGGAAAAAAACTGCATTTCATTGAAACCAATTATTATCAGTTTCCTAAACAATATAGCCATCCTAAAACGAGGCCACAGATCCAAAAAACATTTTTTTAACCATGCTTAATTATAGTTAGTTGTTACTAGTTTTTCAAATTGCATCAATGTCTCCTATCAATTCTGGTTTCCCCCAATTAAAGCTATCCTCTGCATCATCCCAAGCAGATTTCATTGCATCATTAAACATCAATCTCGTTGTTTCCAACGAATTATCTTCATGACCACCGTTCACAACCTTCATATTATACATCTCAAAGTCAGTAAATTCATTGAAAACAAAAACTTCCAAATGGTAAGATTTAAAAATTGTCATAACACTTACACAATCAAGTGTTTTTGCAAACAATCGTAGTGGTGAGGTATTGCTCCGGTACTTCTCACGAAGATTTAAAATCACACACCATGCATCCAACACCTTCTTTGAAATGTGTTTCAATATGTCCAGACTACAAATATCTTCTCTACTTAACCAAAACTTACCCTTTTTAAAAACAACTTCCTCCCTGCGAATGTAGAGAACATTGAACAAATAAACATCTAGCTATTACATATTTAGACACAAAAAACATCATTCGCACCGTTCTTTACATCATACCTTGGAGCACTACTGCTTTTAAATATCCATCTCCCCAATCTCTTTTCCACAGTACTCAAACCATCATTCAAATCCACTGCTCTTGTCACGTACGGAGACCGTAGAGATTCTGCTGGTTTAATTACCCAAGCGGGTTTCAGCTGTTCATTTCTCTTTTCCACTTCCTAGACATCATTAATATAGCAGTTTCATTACATATTCACTAGGACTCCAATACTAAATGACCATTTTAACAAAATAAACATTAGTCAGAATGCTCAAAAAAATTGAACCAATTAACTATTACAGTCACACTTTTGGAAGGCAGTGCCTCTCCCAAAACATTATCCATCATGCCCTTTTCATTTTCGTTGACTTGTGCATATACCAACTACCATCACACCCATTCATCTAATTTAATAATCAAAATTCAAATAATACACATACTACTGATGGATCATGTCTTCTTATGGTAGCACTGGCCGACCCTTGGCCACATGCTTCCCCACCTTCCTAAAATGCAAAGAAAAAGTGATCAAAAACATTGTCTATTACACTCATTCATAATAGAAAAGTCACGCATACACGAAAACATTAATTAACACATTACACACCGTATGCAAGTTAGTTCCAGGTTCACCACACCCTCTCGGTTCATTCGAAGCATTAGCGAGTTCCTGATTCACATTACTAACTCCAAGCACAGGGGTAAATGGACTGTTGCTGCAATTACCAACATCAACCACATGGTGATCACCACTTCCTTGCAAGGCACCATCCTGTGTGATGCCAAGGCTAAAGGAGGGTATATCAGCCACCATCTGCTTGAACTTCCTCCTCGCCAACTCTGCCTCCTCTGATGCAACCAACTTAGAGATATTTGAAGGATCGCTCCAAATGAACTCATCATAAGACACTTCAGAAAATGCACATTCCGCAGGCTGCACACCATCTTTTGGATTTTCATTCACTAATCCCAGTAACCTTCCAGCAACAATCTGCAATTCCACATAAACATCGTTCTTCATCGCCTCAGCTGGTGCACCCTCCATTAACGACACTCACTCCACGACTGTCTTTGCCAGCATCTTACCATTTTCTGCAAACTTTTTAAGAAAAACCTGATGCATAATGAATCATAATATAAGAAAGTATGTGCATTATCAATAAAAATAAAGGGCATGTTCAGTGCATTTTCACTGTAACATCTAACTTGCTACCTTCAACACATCACCATCCTCATCTCGCATCTCAGTCTGCTGAATGCCTTCTCTCATAATAGAATCTTTCTCTCCTCGAACCTCAATCCTTCTCATAATTGTCATCCACATTGTTTTCCTCAGCTACAGATTTCTCACACACATACCTTCCATCGTCAAATCCCAAACCAAACCCACCACCCTTCACTTCTTTATTCTCTCTATCCCTAAGTATCTTTGATTTCCAGCCAACAAAAGCAGGTGTTGTCCTCTCCACATCCCTATTGTAAAGAACCACCCTATCGACATAGAAAACCTACAACGTAGAGAAAAAAATAAGCTACATGCAAAACAAATTCAATAAAATATGTATACAAATTTAGTATAGTGCAGGTGAACCATACCATCAATGTTCACACCAATTAAATCTCACTACTGAATCAATGTTAGCTATGTTCTTCAACACAGCAGGGTTAACGTAACCATGGCTTGGAGTATCTATGAGAAGTGCCACTACCAACAACACAAAATGGCGAACAAACCACACCCCACCCTCCTCGTATGTCAACAGCTTCTGACCCAACTCCAACGGCGTTATCCTATAATCCTTCTTGCCAAATTATGCTCTCCACTCCTCAACCAAGCTACATTTCTCACTCCTTGCTTTGTTACTTATCTTAATATTTCCCCTCGGCAAGCCCAACACATGCTCAACATCTTCTATGCTCATATGCAATCTGACATGCTTTGGAAGCTCAAGTGTGCTACTCTTTAGATTAAAATTCTTTACCACCCAATACCCCAATTTGGCAGGCAGCTCTGTCAACCGTAACCTCAGAATAGAACCGAAACCAATCTTTTCTATCTCCTGCTTTTGGATCTTATTCAGAGCATCCAACACTCCCTGCAACACATGTGGTGAAGATCTCGTCTTCCTCATGTACTTTTCCTTCATCTTCCGAAGCCCGTCCTTCCTTTTCTTCACCACTATTGCAACTTTTGAATTCACAAGTTGAGGGATATCCACACTCATATTCTTCTTTGGGGGTTCCTCAAAATCATCGTCACTATCAGAACTATCACCCTCATGCTCAGGATCTTCAGCATCATTTCCAGCACAATCCATAACCTCATCGTCATCCTTATCCTCTTTCTCTATGTCATCAGCATCTTTGGACCCATCATACTTTTCTTCACCTAAATCCACATGTTCAGCATCCCGCTTTGGTCTCTTCTTAAGCTGTACCAGCATCAACCTACCACTTCTACGCACGGGAGATGCACTTTTAATAAATTCTGCTTTCCTTTTCAAGGCAAACACCCCACCAGCACGCGCATTTGACTGTGGTGAGCCTCCATTTCACATGAAAGATTAAGTATTGCACACCTATCTCTTAAAATTTCCAACAAAGTAAGCAACAACTAAACATGGAATACATATTCATCAAATCACCCCATCCAACTGAAGGATACATGACAATGTTATTTTTTTTTGTGAAATTCAACACAATATGATACCACATTAAACACAAAATAGCTAAATAAGATAATGCTAAACTTTCTACTTAACATGCAACTTAGGTACACTATAATGTGCCATAACCATGAAGTTAAAGAAGCAGTTGAGAAGACTTAAAATGCATATGATTCTTGATGATATGCATCAGTACAAGAAATCTAATGCACTGTCATAGTATTCCCATGTACATCTCTCTGTTACTTATTCATTTCAAAGAAAAGAAATAATTCCTGGCCAGTATGCATACTACAGAATAGAACTACCCCAACTACAAAACATGCAAATCCAGTACATTATGATGTTTGTCTACTAACTACAAAATATGCAATAATACTTCACTAAAATGAACCATATCTGCTAATGAAAAACACCGGCATTATTCTTTATTCTTCAAAAGAGGAACAACAATAGTATGACAACATATTATTCTTCAAAACCAACTAACACATCTACCAACATATCAAGCTGCACAGTAACAAAAAAACAATTGCTAAAATCAATATGCTAAAAAATATTGAGACCAGAAATATAAACAGAATATTTACCATATAATCCTTACACACACACAGAGGCACCAATTCATAACAACACACTACAGAATTACAACTGCAATGTGATACCATACAATAAAAAACACATCATGCATCAACCAAAAAACTACTTCAACTAACATCCATTCTGAAATCATTTTTCTATGCAATACAACTACAATTTTCACCCCCTTAAATAATCAAATTTAAATAACTATGACCTAATATGCAATGAAGAGGTCCCAAGAACACATATTACTTGTATATTCTTCACATTTAAAAATCAATTCTTCACACGTGCACACAAAATAGTTTAATGCTAGAACACAAATATACTCATACCCAAAATCATTTTTTTCCCAGACTAAATCCCTACACCCAAATTCCAAAATCTGTTTCATGAAAGTCAAGACAATTACACTTTTTTTATAAAATGAAGCACATTACCACTGCACTTAATATGTCAAAACCAATCCATACTGCAAATCAGAAAAAGTAATTACAGATGCACCCAAAACTCGCAGAGAAGAATGTCGAAGACCCTTTCGAAATTAAAACTACAGATGCATTAATCAACGGCATGCAATACAACCAAAACCCCAAATCAAATAGACCCTTTCGAAATTAAAAAACGCATACCTTCCACCACCACCGCTGATTTCCCCGCAGTAGTCATGCCTGAGAATGCAATTTCTAACAGCCTCCCCCTTCACGAGGTCTCCTTCTTCTTAAGGCGTGCACTACAACTTTCTCTCACTTACCAATTTCACTTTGGACGAAGCTCTGAAGAATGCAGCACCGGTGGAAGAAAAGGGTTATGGAAGAAAGAAAAAGACTTCTATTCAAGGCAAAATGCGTAAGTGGCGGGATATTAAAGATCTGCACCTTTTTTATGCTTATTAATGTACTTCTCCATTTCTAGAAATGCCCTTCCACGTGTCTATCTCATTTAACATACCCAATAACAATTCCCCTTTCCTTTTATAAAATAATTTATGTTGCATATTGGAGACCGCACGATGGAGTAAATCTAATGGATCTAGATCATTCTCATTTCTTTCACAGCAACTCATTCTCACTTGATCCCTCCCCAACACACACACACACACACAGATATATATATATATATATATATATATATATATATATATATATATATATATATATATATGATACAGGGTACGGGGATGACGCCCACACACAGCCCACGGCTGGGGGACGTCCGCGGAGAAACGTCGGGCCACCCCTATGTTATCGTGACTATGTTTAATATTCTTATTCCGTTATTTTCTAATTAAATGTATTTTAGATTTTTATTAGGAGAGCGAATTATAAGATCCTTCGAGGGTTTCTTTTCGGTTCTTTACCTCGATGCCTTTTTTTTGAACCGATGGGATAGATAATTTAGTAATTAGGTTTTGGGGAGAATTTCACTATAAATATGATCCTTATGTAACCAAAAGGTCATAAATAAGAATTATCTCTCTCTCTCTCTCCAAGAAACTCTCTCCGTCTCTTTCTCTCTTTCCCTCAAACAAAACCCTACGATGTCTCCTTCTTGGACGGCTCTTTGATCGGCCACAAGGTTGGTTATATCAATTGGTGCTTTCTTGATCGTTCTCATGTCTTCCGCTGACCAGCCTCACTCCTCCTTGACGTTAACCGACGTCATGCATGCTATCAAAGAATTGGACATAGACTTGCAGGACACAAAGTCCCATCTGGCAGATTTGGCAGCAGCTCGCCGCCCACCCATAGCGGACAATCAGCGGCCTATGTTTCACGCCAACCCTGGTTGGCGTCCCGGACTATGCCCCCGACTTTGGATCCGGCCCCGCGCATGCGCGTGGATGCACCTCGGTTCTCGGGCAAAGACCCTACCTGTTGGATATTTTGGGTTCAAAAATACTTTGATTACTTCCTCACACCGGAACCGGAACGTTGGCATTTGGTTGCGATGTTGATCGGCCATCCGGCGTCGGAATGGTTTCACTACTATCAAGCCAATAACCCTACGGCAACCTGGTCAGAATTCTTGGAAGCCGTCCAACAGCGGTTTGATCCGACTTATTATGAGAACTATGTGGGGCTTTTATCCAAGCTGACGCAAAATTCTACGGTGCTCGCCTATCAAACGGAATTTGAAACACTCCTCAACAAAGTCTCCGATGTTCCTGAGCACACTCTTGTCGCGATGTATATCGCCAACCTCAAACAACATATTCAACGGGAGGTCAATCTTCACAATCCTACGACGTTGCCCCTCGTGTTTGCCCTAGCACGCAAACTCTCGACATGCCATATAGAGGCTACAGGTTCGTCTGTTCGGGATGTGCGACGCCCATGGTCTCCTCGGCCGTCACCTCCCTCTACGGCAGGTTTACTTCCCACTCTGGTGCCGTCCGGCAAGCCTCCCCCCACGGCAACAGCGGGTCGAAACAGCAACCCCGCCTCCAAACTTCCCGTCGTTCGTCTCACGAATGCTGAGAAAATGGAGCGTAACAAAAAAGGACTATGTTGGTATTGTGATGACAAGTGGGTACCGGGCCATAGTTGCAAACATCGTTTCTTGCTTTTAATGGGCCCCGATGAGGATGAGGTTTCCCGGGAGGATAGTGGTGGCCTACTCACCGACGACGACACAATCACAACGGACATCTCTAGCCTTCATTCACTGGCGGGCAATCCAAATCCTCGAGCATTAAAACTGGCCGGCATGTTGCATGGTTCGGCCGTCCAGGTGCTGTTAGATATTGGGAGTACCCATAATTTCGTTCATCCGGGGGTGGCCGAAGGTCTTCACTTAAATCTCCAGCCCATTCCCCCGTTCTGGGTATATGTGGGCAATGGTGATTCACTACGTTGTTTGCATTCGTGCCCCCAGACCCCCTCTCCTTGCAAGGCAATCTGTTTAATGTTGATCTTTACGTAATGGAAATGCATGGGACAAACGTCGTTCTCGGTGTGCAATGGTTACAAACCCTCGGGAAGGTTTCCCACGACTATGCTCAAATGAAAATGGATTTCACACTAGATGGGCGGGCGGTTACTCTACGCGGGGATGTCCTTCCTCCTCGGACTATATCGTACAACCACTTTTGCACGTTATTGGCTTCACCGGGTGGTTGGGACCTTTTTGAATTGGTGAGCTCGCCACTGGAACAGAAGCAACCTGTAGAGATAGCCCTCACGCTGCCCGATGACATGCCGCCACCCCTGCGCTCCATCCTCCTGGACCATGCTACGGTTTTTGGTACCCCTTTCGGCCAACCACCTTCGCGGAGCTGGGATCATCACATTCACTTGGGGGCAGCTATCCCTATTTTCAAAAGGCGGATATTGAGCGTCAAGTTCGGGACATGTTACTCCAGGGGATAATCTGGCCGAGCCAAAGTCCCTTTTCTTCCCCAGTCTTGTTGGTTCGAAAAAAAGATGGGACCTATCGCTTTTGTGTCGACTACCGGGCTCTTAATGCGGCAACAATTCCGGATCACTTCTAAATTCCTACATCGGATGAACTCTTTGATGAATTGGGTCATGCTCGTATTTTCACTAAGCTTGACCTATGTTCGGGATACCATCAAATACGTATGCATGCTACAGATGTGTTCAAAACTGCCTTTCACACCCACGAAGGACATTACGAATTCCTCGTCATTCCCTTCGAGCTCACCAATGCCCCCTCCACCTTTGAGGCGGCAATGAACAGTCTCTTCCGCGATCACCTCCGCCGGTTTGTTATTGTTTTCTTCGACGACATTCTCGTCTACATTCCTTCTTTGGCAGACCATGCAAATCATTTAAAGGCGATTTTGGGTATTCTGCATGATCATTCTTTCTACGTCAAGATGAGTAAATGTGATTTTGGAAAATCAAAAATATCCTATTTGAGTCATATATTGACGGCAGGACAATTGTGGGCAGATCCGGACAAAATCGCGGCCATGGTCTCCTGGCCGACACCTCGCACAGTGAAGCAATTATGGGGATTCCTTGGGTTGACTGGCAATTATCGCCGTTTCATCGCCGGGTATGCAGTCATCGCTTCTCCATTGACGAACCTGTTAAAAAAGGATAGCTTTCATTGGGATTGCGCCGCCGAGGAGAGTTTCCCCTTCTCAAACAAGCTATGACATCGGCTCCTGTTCTATGGCTACCAAACTTCACACAAACATTCTATGTGGAGACAGATGCCTCTGACTTCGGCATTGGTGCCATTTTACTTCAACACGGCCACCCCTTGGCGTTTTTCAGTAAGAAATTAGGGCCTCGCCGACAGGCCGCTTCTACCTATCATGAGGAATTGTACGCCATCGTGGAGGCCATTCAAAAGTGGCATCAATACTTGTTGGGCCGGGAGTTTGTTATTCAGAGCAATCAACGGAGTCTCAAGGAATTAATGTTGCAGGTTATTCAGACGCCAGATCAGCAATTTTACATTCACAAGTTGATGGGGTTTAAGTTCCGGATCGAATATAAGTCTGGCTCCTCTAACCGGGTGGCGGATGCGTTGTCACGGCGGGACGAAGATGATCTAGCAGCCTTGTTCGTAGCGTGCGCCCAGCCCTATCCCACCCTACTAGACACTCTGCGCACGGAGAACATTACACTGCCCGAATTATAGCGCCTACAGGAGGCCGTGGCCGCCGGCAGCGCTCCTACTCACATCACGTTCCATGACGGTCTTTTGTACTACAAACGCCGTATCTATGTCAGCCGGGATTCGACATGGCGTGAGAAAATCCTCCAGGAGTTCCACAGCACTCCCACCGCCGGACACCAGGGGGTGGACCACACCTTTCGCCGTATTGCTGATGTGTTTTATTGGCCCGCCCTACGCAGTGATGTTCGTCAATTCGTGGCCTCTTGTGCTACCTGCCAAGTGACGAAGTATTCGACCCAGAAGCCGGCTGGGTTACTGCAGCCGCTACCCATTCCAGAAATGGTTTGGAACTCCACTTCTATGGATTTTATTACGGGGTTACCGTCGTCTCAAGGGTTCACGGTCATTATGGTGGTGGTTGATCGGTTGAGTAAGTATGCGCACTTTGGCGCCTTACCCCCACAGTTTGAAGCTCAATGTGCTTCCCGGGTATTCATCGACAGGGATTCCGTCTTCATGAGCGCGTTTTGGAAGGAATCCATGCGTCTAAGCGGTACTACACTGAATTTTTCAACGTCTTACCACCCACAGACGGATGGCCAAACTGAGGTCCTTAACCGAAGCCTCGAGCAATACCTACAGGCCTTCACGCCGAACAGCCGTCCCGCTGGTTTGGCTTTCTTCCTTGGGCTAAACTTGCTCTCAATTGTATTACCCATGAAGGGTTGGGTGTCTCGTCGTACCAGGTTCTCTACGGATGCGAACCCCCGTCTATTTTCCCTACTCTCTCTATTCGTGCTCGGGTTCCGGAAGTGGAGGAGGTCTTGCGTGAGCGAGCGGAATTGTTAGAGGATTTGAAGGCGAATCTCCAGCGCATGCAGCAGCGCATGCGTGACTGTGCGAACGAGAACCGGCGGGATGTGACGTTTGAAGTCGGCGATCTGGTCCTCCCACGATTACAACCCTAGAGTCAGCATTCGGTTGCCCGCCCTCTCTCGGTGAAGTTAGGCCAACGTTATTACGGACCCTTTGAGATTCTTGAACGTATCAGCGCTGTGGCTTATTGCCTACGTCTTCCAGTGGGATGTCGTATTCACGACGTCTTCCATGTCTCCTTGCTTCGGCCATTCGTTCAACGTGAAGCAACACCACCGCTGCCTTCCTTACCAGATTGCTTCTTCAAAGGCTGGCCACTCTCTGTTCCTCTTGATGCTTTACAAAGCCGTACGGTCCTCGTGGATGGCAGCCCCCAAGAGAAGTGGTTGGTCCGATGGTCTGATGCGCCCGATGGGTCTTTCACTTGGGAACCTACTGGGGACCTCCTACGCCATTTTCTAGATCTCCGCCTTGAGGACAAGGTCGTTGCTAACCCCGGGGGAGTTGATATGGGGTACGAGGATGACGCCCACACAGAGCCCACGGCTGGGGGACGTCCGCGGAGAAACATCGGGCCACCCCGACGTTATCGTGACTATGCTTAATATTCTTATTCCGTTATTTTCTAATTAAATGTATTTTAAATTTTTATTAGGAGAGCGAATTATAAGCTTCTTCGAGGGTTTCTTTTCTAATTATATATATATATATATATATATATATATATATATATATATATATATATATATATATATATATATATATATATATATATATATATATATTTTAAATATATATATATATATATATATATATATATATTTTATATATATATATATATATATATATATATATATATATATATATATATATATATATATATATATATATATATATATATATATATATATAGTGCTTTGGATTGTGAGATATATATATATATATATATATATATATATATATATATATATATATATATATATATATATATATATATATATATTATATATATATATATATATATATATATATATATATATATATATATATATATATATATATATATATATATATATATATATATATATATATATATATATATATATATATATATAGTGCTTTGGATTGTGAGATCTAAGAGTCATGATTGCATCAAAATTAGGTGCACCAAAATGGTTTGAAAATGCATCATGTCGAAATGCACTAAAATCCCTAGAAAATGCACTATCTCAAAATCTGAGTGCATGATGCAATCTGAGCCGCACGATGCATCAGATCCAAAGGCTAGATTTTGTTCTTATTTCTTTCACCAAGGTGCTTTCTCACCTGAACCGGCCCTATATATATATATATATATATATATATCTGTGTGTGTGTGTTCTGGTGAGAATGCGATCTTATAAAAGAAATAAGAATGAATCTAATGCTTTGGATTGTGAGATCTAAGGTTCAGGATTGCATCAAAATTAGGTGCACCAAAATGGTTTGAAAATGCATCATGTTGAAATGCATCAAAATCCTTTGAAAATGCATTATCTCAAAATCTGAGCGCAGGATGCAATCTTAGCCGCACGATGCATCAGATCCAAAGGCTAGATTTTATTCTTATTTCTCTCGATGGCCTTGTTTGGGAAGAGAGTTTTCAATTAGCGTTAGCGTTTTGGATAAAATATTAACGTTGTGGATTAATTCGGAAAATGCTAATGCTAAAGGCTACCGTCAGATAGTTTTTTCAAAACGCTAAAGCTAATGTCTAACGCTGATGCCAAACAGGACCTATATGTCTTATGTACAGTGTCGCTATAATTTTTTGGAAAAAAATACTCTGTACCAAAATAGGAATAAACATGGAGAAAATATCAAAATAAAAATGCATATTTTTTTATCTCCAAAATAGGAGCTACCAAACATTAAGAGATTCCTTAGTTTCAAAAAGAAGTTATTGGTAAAGCATTTCTATCGAAAGATCATGTTTGTTCTATATATCGAGGTTAAATTATACAAAATTGACAAGAAAAGTCAATTGAGAAGATCAAATTCTAACATAGAGGGAGTATTATTGAAGAAATTATAACCTACATGAAATTTTATGCAATTGAGTGAGAACTAAAATTCATTTTTTTGATTAAAAATTTTATAAAATCAACTTCTACAATAATGAAAATAATAGTATAAATTTTTAAAATTAACTTCTAAAATAATAGTCACATTTTTCACATAAAATTTTAAAAAATTATCACGTAAAAATAATCACATGTATTTTACATCCAAATTTTTTTCACTTGAAATGAATTAATTTTTAAATAGCAATACAAATATAGTTGCAAGGGTTTTGACAAAGAAAAATTACAAAAACATTTTTAAAATAGTCATATGTATTTCACTTTTGACTTCATTGAAGTCACACCTTTTACTTTTTAAAAAACACAAAAAAATATTCGCATGAGATATATACAACAAAACAATATTTAAAAAAATGAATCACGTATTTTTCATACGTGAATTTTTTCAAATTTTTACATAGAGATGAAGTGGGGGAACGGAGGAAAGGTCATCCTCATTCAAAATTTACCACCATGAACATGAGTGGTTAATAGAGGGACAGAAAACATTAAGGTGCCTGTAAATGCACAATTGAGATAAAATTATAATTATTATAACAGAGACCTAAATTGGAAAAAGGTTAATTATTTGAAAAGGTCATTTTTAAAAATTACTCTACATTTAAATGTTGAAAATACCTAAATTTCCTCCACTGAACATCCATTTAACAAACATATACGCAGGACACTAAGTGAATAAATCTCAACTATGAAGTATCACATGGATAATTAATGCTTAATAACACTGATTTTGGAAAATAACTTATTCGAAAAGACTATTTTGAGATTACTTAAAGAAATTTATAATTTATAATTAGGTGACTAAAAGACTTAAGACTATTTTCTAAGAGAATTATACGTGTCATGATTATGTACTCTACTTTTAGATAAATGGATAATACGTATACTATGAGATTGACTCAATGCATATCTTACCTAGCTAAAACTTTTGTTTATGGTAAGATGACTAATTATTATATGAAATAAAAGTATTTCCATACAATTTGACTATTTCTAAAATATTGAATATTTAAAATAAACAAATTAGAAATAAGATTTAATAAGACTTTTATACTTTATCTTGGTAGCTTGGTTTACTATTTTAATCAAAATAATCTTATATTGTAACTTACATTTTACTTAGTACATACTTATATTGTGTTACAATTCAAAATGTTTATACATAAAATTAAGAAATTTTGAATGAGAGAGGATTTACTTCTACGTTTTGATTTACGCAATTGTACATGGAAACTTCATAGGATGATATTTATGAGATGACACAGATTTATGCAAAGAAGATTGTTGAAAAGAAGATCAAAGTGTGGAGGGGAGCGTGAGAAGATTTGTGACAATGAAGATTTAGGATAATCAAAAAAGTAAGAGAAATTGTGCAAAAAATCCAAGGTGCAATAGCTAATAAGCTCGAAACTTAGTTACATGTTACAACTACATCAAAGAAAATACAATTTCCAATTTGTAACCATTTTTATTTTGATAAAACATTTTATATCTTGACCAGAATACTATCCCGACAAAATCATTGGAGCACTAACATTTTAATGTTTTTTAAAATCAATGTGGGGAGAAGAATAATCGATTCTTAATATTTTAATATTAAAATTTTTAATTGGGATTATGGATGAGAAGAATCTTATTTTTTAATTACGACCTCCGTCCCTGAGTATTTGTCAAGTTCTGACTTTTTCTAATCAACTGTTTTCAACATTTGACTTATAATTAAATAAAATTTATATTATATATTAAGTACATATAATAATATTTTGAAATAATGGATTATCATTGATAATAATATTGATTATGATTATCAAATGGACGACCCGAGTGATTATGACTACATAATGATCATGATTTTATTCTAACAAAAAAATAGTGTATGGAATTAAACGAATGAACTGTAAAGATGAAATTATGAATAGATATGTTTGTTTGACTATCTTGAATTAAATTATAATTATGAATTATTGAAACATAATTCAAAATGAATATATTGATAAACAAGAAAACGATGTGTAATGTTAAGACTATCTAGAAGACCTCTAGAATAGATCTTAGAATGAACTTATGAAAATATGAATAGTTGATGAATTAGATATAAATGCATAAACGGGATTAGTAGACCAAACTAGAGGATTACTCGTTTGGGAATGCCCAATCCAATGTTGACCATTCGCTATATTGTTGTTGCCTTAACTCACTACAGTTAAGTGTCCGAAATCGATTGCCTTAAACTAATGATAGTTTAAGTGTCTGATTGCCTTAACTCACTACAGTTAAGTGTCCGAAATCAATTGCCTTAAACTAATGATAGTTTAAGTGTCTGATTAATAATTGCCTTTTAAGAATCTGGTTATGGAAATTATGATTTGGCCTTAGACTAAGAATAGCTAAGAGCATTATTATGATCTGGCCTTAGACTAAGAATAGCTAAGAGCGTTGTTATGATCTGTCCTTAGATTAAGAATAATTTAAGGGCACTGTCGGAGTAATATCTGAATTGAATAAAATGTGTTGATATGAACTCAACATTATCAAAACTGTGAATGACTGAAATGAACATTGTGTGCATGATATCAAATGATTTGATTGTGAATTTAGATTTAGTATATATGGATGTTTGACGCATTAGATATGCTTACTCAGCTTTACTGCTGAGCGTGTAGTGTGTTTTATTTGCTACACGCAGGTAAACAGAAAGCATAATGTGATCCGGGCGGCAGATGGGGCGAGATTGTCGGGATGGATGTGACAAGTTTGAAATGATTTATGATATGTCAATATTAAATTCGCTTCCGCAATATTGTTGAATACTCCATACTGTATATGTTATGAAAAATATTATTGGGATTAATAAAGTGTGTTTGAAAAGTTTTAAATTTTTACGATTACCAAGTTAAGTACTTTTGTCCGAAAGGAGCTGCAGACTTGGACGGATTAGGGTGTTACATGGGGTGTTGCAGACTGGCTCCCTCCTAGTTTTCTTCCACCGGGGATCCACGAACACTTCCCCGATGTATATGCTCCTCACCTATTTTCTCCTTTGCGTGGGGGAGTCTCCGCCTTCCAGTCTGCCGAATATCATCTTGATATGCTCCTTCTCGGCTTGCGATCTTTGCTCATTGTGCCGGTCATCCTTTCATCCCTTGTCCTGCTTGCCCTTTCGTCTTTCCGGCCTCACCCACTGGTGGTTCTTCTCTTGCGCCTTGCGCAAATACTCCCCATCCAGTTCTCCGTTTTCAATCATCTACCTGATCACGCCCTTGACACTTTTGCACTTGGAGGTGTTGTGGGAGTCCATTTTGTGGTATGCATAGTATTTATCCGACCATACATGGGCTTGGCCCTCAATGTTCTTGGGAGCTCTTCTGCCCTGACTTCATGTACCATCGGCTTGTACTAGGGCTTGGGTTTACTTGACCCGGGAGCCTCCACCTTCTTGACCTAGACAGGCTTCACCTTGTCATGGCCCTTTTCAGCTTCTTTCTTTGTCTGGTCCTGGGTTTTGGCTTCAGAAAACTCCGAGGTCCTCCTGGTAGGTGCTGGGGGTCTCCTCCAGAATTCTTTATAGAGTTCCCCGACCTGGAGGCCGGCCACACAACGGGAGCAATAATGCCGTCTTCTCGTCCATCTCCTTGACTTTGTCCACCTCGTCCCGCCATCTTCTCAGGAATCGAGTGAGATTCTCCGATTACTTCTGCCCGGCGGTGCTGAGATAGGTGAAATTTTTTCTCTTGGCGTAGTTTTCCTAGAATTCGGCCTTGAACTTGGTGGCCAGCTTTCCAAAAGAGTCCATCTCCCCCGCGGGAGTTTGTTGAACCACTCTACCGCTCGACCTCGCAAGGTGTGGAAAAAGAGGAGGCACTCTTCCTTGTTGATGCACCCCATCATCTTGGAATTCTTATGGAAGGAGTTCAGATATACTTTAGGATCCTCCTTACCCGTGAACTTTGGTATATCCATCCTCGCCTTACGGGGGAAAGGTGTCAGGTGGACCCTCGTGGTGAATGGTGAGTTCCTTGTCGTTCTTCTCTCCCACTTTCCTTTCCAGCCTTTCCAGTTTGACCTCCACCTATAAGACCCAGTCAGCGTGATTCCCCAACTTGCTTCACGCTTGCTCACGCGGTTGGCTCTCAGCCTCCTCTTCCCAACGCAACACACGGTTAGGGTGGCTCCCCGTGTTCGACTAGGAGCGCTGGGAATGGGCAAGCTTAGCCTCCCTTCCCTCACCCAACCAGGCGAATGCACTGACATGGGTGGTGTCAGGTCCCAACCTCAACTTTGCAAATTTCTATTGGCGTTCTTCCTTTTCTCCCAACGTATCAAAGGTTGAGTCCCTAGATGTCACAGGTCTTGGTGCCTTTCCCTTCTTCTTGTGTACGGGAGGAATCTCCTACTCTTCATCCCCGCTCTCGATCGACGTACAATAACCGTCTAGATGCTCTATGGACAGCGTAACTGCCCGGCCGCGTTCATTACGCCTACCTAGTTGACCGGAGTCAATGCATTGAACACCTACGTGTTCGTTGTTACGCCCACGCCTTAGAGGGGGGGGGCATGAATAAGGAGTTTGAAAACTTTTCGGAGTTTAATAAAAACGGTGTTGGCAAATGCGGAAGCAATATATAAAACATAGAAATAAAAGCGTAAATAAAATGCACACCGATTTTATACTAGTTTAGAAACTCCCTACTCTAGTACCTCGAGGCTCCTCCTCAAGGATTTCCGAATCCACTAAATCTCGGTCTCTTGAACTCCGTCAAAGCACCGCACGAGTTTTGGCAAACAACCCTTGCCAATAAGATTCACTCCAAGATTTTGCATGGCTAAGTAAGAAACAAAACTCAGTGTCATTATCTACAGCAGAAGCTGAATATATAGCAGCCGGAAGTTGTTGTGCACAATTGTTATGGATGAAGTCAGTGTTATCAGACTATGGAATCCAACAGAAGACAATACCATTGTATTGTGACAACACAAGTGCAATCAGTATGTCAAAAAATCCTGTGCTACATTCTCGAACAAAGCACATTGACATTAAGAATCATTTTATACGAGAATTAGTGGAAGGAAAAATTGTTAGTTTGGAGCATGTTGATACAGAAGAGCAACTGGCTGATATTTTCACAAAGGCATTGGATGGAAGCAGATTTGAAACACTCAGATCCAAATTGGGTCTGTGTGCACCTTATTAATATGTCACATATTTTTCTTTGAACACAAAATGTCAGCTAATGTGTTCAATTTTCTTATCCGCTAAAAATATGACATATGGCACAAAAAGGGGGCATGCACTGCATCGACATGGAGCACAAGAGTGGCGTCTAAAATTAACTCAAGAAATGAAGAGGCACTGCAAGATCTCAAAAGGCTGCGTCCCAGATCAAATAAACTCCAAAAGCTTTCACTCCGCCTTAGAATTGTCCAGAAATTTAAAATTGAATCATCCATCTTCCTCTCCCAAGCAGATACACATGGTGAGAATGAAGATTGCTCTACCTCAGAGATGGACCGGAAAAAGTACACCAAAGAAGAAGAAGAAGATATTCAAAAAGCCCTCCTGGACAAAGCTTTTCGCCATGCCTAGCACATCGTCAAGCACTCATACACCCATCAACGAAGAAAGGGAACATGCACCCGATGAACTCCCTACTGAAGAGGATGTGCTGAAGAACCCCATTCTTCAGTTAACAGAGGTTCCTCTCTTGAAATACATCCCATCAACCCTACCAGACAACGAGAGTTCTCAGAACCCTAGCCAAGAATCAAAAAGGGGGATGTCTATGGAAGATGAAGAATCACTAAAGGGGGTGTCTGAGCCTGAGTTTGTGGGTGAAATACTTGAAGAAGAACCCCTAATTGCATGTTCAAACGTTCCATTTCAAGATCCAGATTCAAAATGCAAAGGAAGAAAAGAGAGGAAGAAAAACCTATCTGGACCAAGCCGATGGTCACTGCAGAAAATAAAAGACTCACCAGTTCCTGATGACAAGTCTGAAGAAGAAAGGAAGGAACAGAAGAATGTGTCCACTACAAAGGCAAAGAAAAGGAAAGGACAGGATGCTGCTACTACGCCTACCAAGAAGGCCAAACCATCTGGAGAAGCACAGAGAAGCGGAGCAAGAAAGACAAGAAGCTCCTCTACATCAAAGGTTGGTGAACCTGCTACACTCTCAGGAAAGTCATCTTTGCACAATTTCATCTCAATTTCTGCTAGATCTCATTTCACTGATATTGCAAAGAAATTTATCATTCCTCAAAGGAACTTGGATATAAGTGATTTTAAAAAGAAAACCAACCTCCTGCCTGTTCTTGAGTCCAACAACTTGTTCAAATCTGTCACCTTGCCTGGATCTTATGTCAAGAAAGTGATTCAAGAATTTTTCTGCAACTTATCTGATGCTTGTATGACCGATGATGACCCCTCATTTCACAAAGTCTTTGTCAGAGGAAAATTCTATAATTTTTCTCCAACTGTCATCAACACACTTCTGGGTACAACCTCTTGTTCTGTGGTTTCCCCCATTGATGAAGACACCATATGGCATGATCTTACAAATGGTGTGAGAAACTCACAACATGGAAAATTAAAAGTTCCTTCCTCAGTACTCAAGAGTTCTTATGCCCTCCTTCTCAAAATAGCTTCTTATCACTGGCTTCCAACTACCCACACAAACACAGTGCCTCTCTGTATGGCAACCCTCATCTACAGGTTTAAGCATTGTAAACCTTTTGACTTGGGTAAATTAGTGTTTGATCAGATCATGACCTTTGCAGCTACAAAATTCAAGACAAATCAAAATGGCCTCCCATATCCCCTGCTGATTTACAATATCCTGAAAAGTCAGGGATTCACTAAAGAAGACTGTGAAGAAGAAGAACAGGTTCCACCTTTGCTGCAAGCAGATAACAGACACTTTGAAGGCAAGCATTTCAATGACATGGTTACAGCTGGAGCATCCCCTGCAGCAATACCAAATCCGGCCTCAGTAGACAACCAGCTCAGTTTTCTTGATAAGGAGATCAAATCCCTCCAAATGGATGCAGACTATCATCATGAAATTGCTCAAAGATCCACTGAAAGGATGAATGTGCTCAATCAGATTGCACACACCCTGAGGCAAACAAGGCATGCATAGAGTAAGGGGGAGAAACTGGCTAAACGCAAGAATGCTGCTGCACACTCAAACACAGATGACGATGATCAAGAAGACAGTGCAGAAGAGATCTCTTCATCAGACTCTGCAGGGGCCTCTCAAGAATCATCAGAAAATGCCAGTTCAAAGGAGTAAACATTGCCTTATTGATAATACCTTTGCTCTAAAACATTTTTTGTGAAAGGGTTGTTCTGCCCTATTTTTATGATGCTGAAGACATTACATGGTTTTTGTTAAAGACTTATCTGTGTTCTGTGACAAGATGGTTTATAAGCTCTGGTTATGACTTATTTTGGCTCTCATTTTATCTGCATACATTGTGAAGCAACGACAGCACACGAGCCTACCCCTTCTGATGGGTACTTGGCTCTTTCTGGCATGACTGATGTAGGTACAACTCTTTTGAATTTTCTTTCCTATACTCTTAATGTACCTATTCTTGACCGTATTGAATATTACTCTTCTCTTTTTTCCCCCAAGTTTGGTGATTTTCAATAAAATATCTTTGGCATTTTTTATGCAAAAAAGGGGGAGAAGAGGTTCAAAAACGGCTGAATAGAGGTTTTTGTCAAAAAATTGCCAAAGGGGGAGATTGTTAGCTCCAACTAGTTAACATTGATATATAGTTTATGTTGGCATTATTTTTTGACAAAACCCTTCTGTAGAACTGGTAGTGTGTCTATGTTAAGATAAGGGCTGTAGCATCCTATCAGTCATGGTGTAGAGTTTTTATACAATATGGACTCTGCGTATATCGAGTGTTCTTTATAAAGAAGGTTTCGTGAGGTGACCAATGTCAAGAGAAACACATCCTTCAAGATTGGCTACGGGGAACTACTTCAAGACTTGGTTAATTCCTGGACACGTGCAGCAATGCAAATCTGCGGAAGAAGTCCTGACTTGCTAGGAGTGTCTGGTGTTCAAGCTTATCACCTGAAGAGTTTCGTATCATCTCCACTAGGGTTATGAACAACCTATAAAAGGGAGTCAGCCGTGAAGAAAGATGTACGCAGAAATACACTCTGAATATCCAAGGAGAGAGCGTGAGATCACCACAATTCCGATCAGAATAGAAACCTGTGTGAGAAGTGCATGAGAAGATCAGTCATGGATCCTCTCTAGATATTGTTCAGCTGTTGCAACCTGGTGGGCTGAGCAAAGGTCAGAAACACATCCTTCGTGCAGAGCAAGAAGAAGGTGTAATAGGCCTGGTGAAGACACAAACCGAGTTTGCTGTCAGATCTCGTAAGTAGACAGATCAGATTCATTAGAAGGTTCTATTGAAGTTTGATAGTGTAATTCTTACGTTGATCTAGTGGAAAGGCTATTACACGGATGTGGGCCTCGCAGATGTAGGAGATACTGCTCCGAACTGCGTAAACAAATCTTTGTGTCTTGGTGTGTTTATTATTCTGTTTGTGTGTGTGACTGTTGAAGAAGGTGTTGTAGCATCCTGCGTATTCTAAAGCTGCAACACTTCCTTCAATAACTGTTTTGCCATTGTTTGTTTGCTGTTGTGGTTATTTGCTTGTAAGTGCTGGAATTTCAGTATTAGGCTGGTATTTATAGTAGAAGGTGTTAAAGAGCCGTTGGGAGGTGATTAGGGTTGATTAAATTCAAATTCAGCAATTAGGAACAGTACCTCTAACGGTTACGGTACCCTGTCACGGTAGCTAGGTACCTTCTCAGGATAAAACTCTTTGGCGGTAGCTGTCCTCTTATGGTACCTATTTCGGTAGGGGGGTCCCGGGATAACAGTTTTGAGTACTTTCTCAGATTGACTCACAGTACCCCTCACAGTACCCCTTACGGTACCTAGGTACCTGCTCACCGTTTTGATGATTTTTTCAGTTTTGACCAAATTGTTTCCAATTTTGTTTAAAACATTTTGGATGTTTAAAAAAGATTATAGGAAGGTTTTAAACATATTTTTTGAGTGCTTTTTGATCTTGTGAATATAGGTGTTGAAACACGGGTTTGTCACGTTTTCGTATTAAAGCCGTGTTCGTCTTTATGACATGTTTTGATAATGCCAAACCGCCGAGAATGAGACAAGTCATTGAAAATTCAAGGCGAAGAACAAAGATGAGAACAAGAGCCAAAAGAAGACCAAGAACGAAGACCGCAGTCTTAGTGTGTTGAGTCGGTCACAATTGTGATCAAGACCGGCCCAACCTTTACACCTTGGCTCTTTAGGCTAAAATTCTTTCGTTGCATTTCACATATCATAAAAATGTTTTTTAAACATTTTTAAAACATCAAAAACACTTGGTGTTCGCCCAAACCAAAAACCAAGCCATCCGGCATTCGGCTTTCAGAAACCGGCGTTCGGCATTCAGTTTTCGGCGTTGGTTTTTGGGGTCCGAATCAACTAAGTGGTTTTCAAAATTTTATGATTGTTTTTTACTCCTTGGCATGTTTAAACAGTTCTCCAGCAAAAACACCTTGAAAACAATCTTTCGTTTTTGGCCGTTTGGCAAAAACCACGCAAAACGACATAAACTTGGCTAGCCGTGGTTTTTACTCAAATGGCGTGGTTTTTAAAGTGTATCACTTGATTTCTTATCCTAATACATCAAATAAGTGTTTTAAACACTTGGTTTATATTTTGGAGAACTTTGGATTTTTCGGCCGGTTTTTGCATCGGTTGGCTAGGCCGTGGTTAAGGCAAAAACCATGGGTTTTTGACTAACCACCCACCCAGCGATGGGAAGATCTACCCATCGATGGGTAAGCGGTCCTTTAGCCCAACCAAGTTCCAGAACCATGCCAAACAGCGATGGGAAGTTCTACCCATCGTTGTTAAAGCTTTGGTCCAACATTAACATAAGGCAAAATGACCTTACCCATCGATGGGAACCCATAGATGGGAAGGCATACCCATCTCTGGTTAGGCATGACCGTTGCAAGTCATTTAAAGTTGATTCTTTCCTTGTATGGAAGTCAACCTTCCACCTAGCGATGGGAAGCTTGTACCCATCGATGGGTAGGTGACCGTTGGCTTCAAAACTGAAGGAAAATTGGCTTACCAGCGATGGGTAAGGTCCATACATCGCTGGGAAGCCAATATCCTGCAGATCCATTTTAATCAATCCCATAAATCATGTCAATCACCTCTTTAATGCATTGGTCCGTTGGAGCCTATTTTGGCAGTATAAAAAGAGGTGTTTGGGTCTGCTTTACACATCAATTCACTTCACAACTCTCCTACTTTCATTGCATTCAAACAACATTCTTTTCCATAGCTTTTTAGAGTCAATCCGTGTGAAGTTTGAGTTGTTCTTGAGCGTACTTAGTTTACTCAATATCTACTCTAAAAGAGAGTCTCGTTCTTGAGTGTATTTGTGTGCTAAGACACGTTGAGAGAAAGTATTTCTCTCGTTTGATTCGAAGGAAGGGTTGTTTCCTTCGAAGGATTCGTTGAGGTTCGTGTGACTCGAATTCTCAAGTTGTAAGGGTTTGTTAAGCACCGTTAAGCTTAACGAGATAGTAGTGTAGCTCGAGAGAGTCTCTAGGGAGGCTGGATTAGCCACAAGTTGTGGTGAACCAGGGTAAATTCGGTGTGCCTCTTACTCTTCTCTTTTCTTCTCCTTTAAACTTTTTATTCCTGCGATTTTTACGATCAAACGCTATTCACCCCCCTCTAGTGTTGGTCTTTTATTCTAACAATAGGTATATAAAATCATATCCTTACAATGGTTTCTACCTATATTCTACGCTAGTTTAGTGTTTCGACTTCATTCTTGAGAATTAAATCTTAATGGATTCTTGTTGTACCTAAAGCACTTAAACAAACGTTAGCTCTTATATTGTTTGTTAACATTGAAACATGAGGCTTTAGCAAACCAAGGCTAACAATCTCCCCTTTTTTTATGTTGACACGCAATATACTTCAAAGTGAGTTAGGCGGGAGTAAAAATAATAAAGCAAGCGAGCTCCCCCTAAGAATAAGCATATTGAAAATACTCACTTTGAAATTTTCTTGTGTTTCTTAAAAGTTTAAGTTTGATGCAAATAGTTACACAAGAATGCACTCAAGTCATGTTGCATATGCACCACATTGAAGAATACATCTTCTCCCCCTTTTGTCAAAATAAAAAAGGGAATTTTGAAAATTTTAACCATGTATAACTTCTTGAAACCCCCCCCCCCCCTATCAAAATGAATTTTTAGGACAAATGATAGTTTGGAGATCATTATGTAAAAGGTACATTTACAATGAAATTTCCCCTTAAACCAAAAACTCTCCCTAAAATGATGCAAGTTTAAAAACTTTATTTTTGTGGATTTTTTAGGATAACTTTTTTTAAAAGCATGCAAACCTTATTTTATCATGCAAGCCAAAGCTAAAACAAATTAAAGCACGTATGGGATAAGTTTTTATTTTTTATACCAATTAAAAGCAAGAAAAATCTTATCTCAATGAGTAAGAAAAACTTACATTGGCTTATATATGTTGTTCTTTCTTCGGATTTGTATACATTTTTCCTCTTCTCAAACTTTTTCCATTTGAGGAAATCCGTATACTTCGTTCTCATTTCATTCTTTTCATCTTCTTCATCATTTGACTCTTCCGAGGAGCTTGAGTCACTTGAATCATCACTTGACCCACTTGACTCTTCACTTGATGAGTCTTTTCAAGCTTTGAAGGCGTTGGTAAGTTTGAGATTTTCACGCATTTCTTCCTCTTTGATCTTTTTCAATAAAAGCTCGTGAGAAATCCACTATACTACTATGTCATTCTTTAGGTAAAGAAAATAGAATTTCTGTATTTAGCTCGCATGTAGTATACATCTTACCCAACTTATTCAATTTGTTGAAAATTTCATTGAACCTTTTGTTCATGTCTTGGATCGTCTCGTATGCCACTTTCTTGAAGGATTTGTATTCCAAGTTCCCAACGGCAATCATCATTTGCTTTGTTGAGACGTCACCTTCATGAGTAGCTTGTAACAAGTCACATACATCCTTGGCCGTTTTGCATGAGCATACTTGTTCAAATTCGTCGGGGCCGAGAGAGCAATGAAGGATGTTCATCGCCTTTGCATTCATGGATAATGTTTTCTTGTGCTCCGAGGATAGTCTTGCAAAATCACTGTTTTTTCGGCAGAAATGGCCCGTGAAGTACATTCAACCATAAATCAAAATCAATTAATTGAATAAAGCATTCCATCTCCATTTTCCAATATGAATAATTTTGGTCATTGAAAAACGGAGGGCGGTGAATGCTTTGGGAATTCCATTTTTAAAAAAATGAATTTCAAAAATAAGGGATAATAAACTTTTTAGATTTTAAAAATTCAAATTTAAAAGAGACACATCAAGTAGACCTTTGTCGTAGATGCGGTTAAGCACTTTTAACTACGAAACTGCTCCGATACCACTTGTTAGTCTTTGTGCCCAAACCTTAAAGGAGGGGTGTGAATAAGGCGTTTGAAAACTTTTCGGAGTTTAATAAAAATGGTGTTGGCAAATGCGGAAGCAATATATAAAACGTAGAAATAAAAGCGTAAATAAAATGCACACCGATCTTATACTAATTCGGGAACTCCCTACTAAGTACCTCGAGGCTCCTCCTCAAGAATTTCCGAATCCACTAAATCTTGGTCTCTTGAACTCCGTCAAAGCACTGTACTAGTTTTGGCAAACAACCCTTGCCAATAGGATTCACTCTGAGATCTTACAACGGATATTTCGAACTGCTTACAATGAAGATTTCACGGCGATCCTCGACCATTTCCCCCAAGGATTTCAAAGGCTATCCTTGAACCTTTACTCAAGGATTTATACAGCTATCCTCGATCATTACAACTTGAGAATTTAACGACTATTCTCGACCGTAAGAAGGTGTGTTTGAAGAACACAAGAAATGGTTCTACACAACGGCTTAAATACAAAAAGAAGAACAAGAGTTAGCCGGTGTAGAATAAAATTACACTCTCTCAAAAATACAGTATAAACTTATGAATATCAGAGTATATAGCTAAGACAAAAGCTCAAAAGTGTGTGCATGAAAATCAAGAGATTAAGGTTGAAAATGATTTTTGATGATTTTTTTCATTTTTGTCCAAATCGTTTCCAATTTTGTTTAAAACCTTTTGGATGTTTGAAAATTATTATAGGAAGGTTTTAAACATATTTTGTGAGTGCTTTTGATCTTCTGAATATAGGTATATAAAATCATATCCTTACAATGGTTTTACCTATATTCTACGCTAGTTTAGTGTTTCGACTTCATTCTTGAGAATCGAATATTAATGGATTTTTTTGTACCTAAAACACTTAAACAAACGTTAGCTCTTTTATTGTTTGTTTACATCAAAACACAAGGCTTTAGCAAACCAAGGCTAACACTACGGTTGAAAGGGGGATGAGTGTGGCTAGGGGCTGGGGGCAAGAATCTCGAAACCATTGTCCCGAGCCGAACTATCCTGGTCTCGTCCCAGTAATGTTGCGTTTTGTGAGGGATGATAAAATTTTGTCCTAGATCCGTTCCGAACCATTTTAAAATGGGACAAAATCGGGACACATAAATATTTTTCCGTTCCATCATGTTTATATGTATATATCTATAAAAAATTTAAAATATGTATATATCTATTAATTTATTTATATAATGATATACCACAAAGATATCATAATTTTTTCCCCCAAAATCGATCTAAAAATATGTATATTCAAATATCTAAAAAAATTGACTAAGAACGAAATACCTAAAAATCCACACGGTTCTAACCCAACTCACCCTAATTTGTGGCTCATAGTTTTTATGAAGCTTATAGTTTTGACTTTTGATGTATATTGTAACGTTTTTTCATGTTTCATTACTTTTTTGGCATTTTTAAAATATTCTAAATAAACATAACACTTTTTTCATTACACAGCATGTCAAAATGGGTTGCCTCCCCCTTATGTATTTTATATGTTTATATTGAATTTCGAATATTGACAAAGTAGGATAACCTGAACCCGTTCTGTTTTATCCTGATCCCAAATATTAAAGGGACAAAGAGGGATAAGCTTGTGGCTCGAACTGTTCCGAACTATTTGAAAGAAACAGGACAAAACACGGGATGGTATAAAACATGAACCGTCCTAACCCATGCCCACCCCTAGGTGTGGCATCGGTGATAGAAAAGGTGGCGTGGGAGGCATGGGAACCTGCATCGGCACTTGCCCTGCGCTGGGTAGCGCAAAAGAGAACATCCCTGGGAGGAAAGGCATTTCTTCTGCATGCTGGCACATGGCCATCACCTTGCCAAATCCGTGGATCGCCTGCTGGTTAGCAGGGTTGTTGATGAATTGTGCCATGCTTGGTGAGAAGGTCACTTTTGGGCTGGCTGAGGGTTTAGGGAAAGAGACCATCTATCCGACACATAGAGCGGCAATGGCGGGAACCGTAATGTGGCCGACACCCAATGGAATCACTGCGGTAGAGGGAGCAGCCTAGGAGGTGACAGCTCGCACGGCCATCCCTTCGGTGGGGGCCTGTCGTTAGACGTAGTTTGTGATTGCATTTTGCTGGCCGGCATGGTTGTTATGTGGTGTTTCGTGGGTGAATTCCCTCTAAACAGAATAAATAAAATTCTAACGGTCCCACGGATGGAGTCAAAAATGATGGTGTAAATTAACCAAATGGGCAAACTACTCTAGACCAGGTCTAGGGGGTTTGCTGAGTTTAGATACTAAAAGTTCTCAAGAAATGAAGATTGACCTGGAGGACCGTAGGTGGAAACATATGTAGTCCAATTGTTACGAAGTATGAGAAGAGTACAAAGAATTAATTACACAATAAGCTCTAGAGAGAGATTCAGTTCTCTTCTACTGAGGGTTACAAGCTTATTTATAGTGAACCCAGGGGATAGGGTGACAGGCACCCATGCCTGTTCACGTGCCAATCTCGTGACGAGGTGATGGCTCTTTATTTTGTAGTGTTCATACCCCTTCTTTGACTGTTATGCTCTGTAGCTCTCTCTCTTGGCATGTAGCATTAAGCTAGGATGGTCGATATATCCTTTGGTGCAAGGGATCTGGTCTCACCAGATTATTTCCAAATCGCTACCCTTCAAGTATGCATCGCTGTTATTATCTATGTCATTCACGATGACGTACCCGGGTAGTTTCTTCAAAGGGATGTTTCCTGACCGGTAGTTATGCATGGGCCAACTCACCCGGGTGGTTTGAGACCCTATCGGTCAGAACAGGGCTCCCTCCAATTTCTCTTTAATGAAGGTTTCAAGAACCACCCGGTTGGTTCTGATAGTATTCGACCTGGTTAGGGTCCTGGGTGAGAATACACCCATCAATTAGTATTTAATGAAAAAAAATTATAGCATAGATAATTAAAAAAAAAATCTTCATATAGGACTAAAAGGTAGTACGTTCTCTGAATAAGACCAAGTTTGTTTTATTCCTTTTATGACACGTAATTCCATATGATCTGTCATATATATCCTCATTAGCAACAAGAATTAGATAATGACTGATTATAGAAATGACTCTACGATTGTGGTCATTAGCAACAAGTATTGGATAACGACTGATTATTTCCATGACTATTTAAATCATTTTTTATGCCTTATTCTACTTGAATTGTATAATTGACCATTTTTTTTTATAAAAGATAGGGCATTTTAGACTTGTTTTTATTGTCAAACGTTAGAGTAAATAGAACTGGTCATATTTTGGAAAATGTTATGTTTTAGTCTCATTTGCTTAAATTTCCCTAGATAATTATGGTAAGAAATGTGGGAATGCCTTTGCCGTAGATCTGGAAAAAAATGACCCGACCTTTTTTTGACCCGAAACCTGACATGAAAACACTGGGTTTTGAACAAAGGTTTTGATGACTGAACCCGAAGTTGAACAAACCCGAAATGACCCGCTAAAAATGGGTCAAACCCGACCGAACCCGAACCTGACCTGACCGATCCGCTAAAGTAAGAATTTTTCAAAATTATACACTTTACTACTCGTTTTTAGTGTATAAATTTATATTTTCAGACAAAATTTTAATGATATTGCATAATTATCTTACTTTTTTCCAAAAATTAGGCATTTTTAAATTTCTTATATTGATTTATATATCTAAAAATTACTTCATAGTTTACAGCAAAATAATTTTATAGATTTAATACATTTTTTTTATATTTTAAATTTATTTAATAGAAAATGTAAGTATTAATCTGAATTTAAAAATTTAAAAAACTAAAGTCATAACCCGTTGAATTGACCCGAACTCGATGACACTAGATAATGGCTATGTTTGGGAATATAGCGTTAAAGACTAGCGTTAACGTTTTGGATAAAATTTTAATGGTGCAGATTACTTTAAAAATACTAACGCTAAACGCTGCCCGTAGATAGGCTTATCGCTAATGCTATTCCCAAACAGGCTCAATTAATATACAGTTGTCAATTCGACTGACACTAGTTGTTATAATTAATGCTTTACGTATGTTAAAAGGAAAATATACTCCGTGCCTCTGTGGAACGTCTGAACGGTGGTCAGCGGAAAAGCATTTTTCTTTCCTCCAAGTTGAGCAAATCTCTGCCCATCAGTAATTGAAAACTAGGATTTCTTTGGTAAACTGAAGCCAAGAATGATCGAGAAGAAGAGGGTTCAGTTCTTCATCGCCGTCGTCGTTGTCGCCGTTCTGAGTATCACCGGTAACATTTCGTTTAAATTTCCTCGAATTTGAAAAAAAAAACTTAAAATTCAGGGCTGTGTTTGCTGATCTAAACTTCATTCGTTTAGAGAACGCTCTCCCCTTAGTTATTTCTGTGATGACTTTTATGTGTAGCAGTACGATTTCGGAGTAGATCAGCTTTAAGGATTTCTGGTGAATAAGAGCGGTTGAATGCCTAGTAATTTTAGTGCCTCTAAGTAGAGGCCCTTCCGAATTGCATTGTGAATTCCTCTTATCAAGAAATGAAAGCAATTTAATCAAGATTTTTATCCATCATTCTGACCTTAGAAATGTCATTGTTGCTTAGGTTTTTTTTAATCTCCCAACGCCTATATGTATATATGAATATAATTCTGAACATGATTGCCTAAACTAGTACTCCAGTCCATATCTTTTACACAACAAATGATTTTTTATTTCTTTTAGAATTTTTTCCTTAAGGGTCCGTTTGGTACCAGGAATTGACGGAATTGGAATTGGATTGGGAATTGAAATTCCATTGAATTGATTTGGATGGAATTGAATTCTCCGATTCCAATTCATTTTTGGCACTACCGATTCCAAATCCACATATTTTTGTGCTATCAAATAGCATAATTGGAATTGTTGTCTCCAATTCCAATTCCATAGTTTGAATTATGTGTACCAAACGGAGCCTAAAGCTGTTTAAGAAGCAAAGAAAGTTTAACGTGCCATACTTATTTAGTCCATTGTGTAACCAAAGCTAAGACATTGTCAAGAATTACCTTTTTAGCTCCATTAGCAATGGACACATGTGCTCTGTATTTTTGTTGTTTCTACTTATAAATTAAAGCTCTATCCAGAAACCATTTATTTTGACGAGTGAAGTACTGTATGAAAACTTAAGTTCCGGTTCGTTTTTAATTAGTTTCACGTTCTTTTGTTGTTGTTGCTGTTGAAGTTATTCAAGCTTTAGCTACGGTTCCTTTTTGCTGTAATTATTCAAATTATTATTTTGTTGTGGCTTTTTTTTGGTGATGTTTTTGTTCATCCATGTTTTTATTTTGGGTCATCACTCTCCACTGTACTCAGGAATATCACAATGAAAATATAAGTTCCTTAAGTGTGCATGATTGTCTCTTCGTGAGAAATATTTTTAAAAACAAGGAGTTGGGGTGCAAGAGAAGAAAAACAAAGTCAAGAGTATTTATTTTTTCTTGGGTAAATAGTAAAACCTAGCATATGAAAGTATACTTTTCTACAAAGAAAGAAAAAATATGTTGATTATCAGCTCTCCAATTAGGCTTTGGTTAGAAGAAAGGAATAAGGGAGGAATGGAGTGGAGACAAATTAGAGAAGGGTTTCAAAATAGTGATGTTGATAGGAATGGTTGGGCATTCGGGAAAGTACTCTTTTCCTTGTATTTGAGGAATTAGAGTTGCTGGAATTAAACTTTCACATGCACCAAGGATAAGATTTGCTTTTAAATGGAGGGGGTGGATAAGGACAGGAAAAAAATGTTCGTTCCAAGTGTCAACCACGCACCCTATTTTGCTCTTATTTTACTCCTATGTTGTTCATTTCCATTTTTTTGAAATTATTTCGTGCTATTTGCTTGTTTCGTAGCTGAAAAATGTAGGGAAGTAGTTGGCAAAGAGGCGGCATCCAAAAGTGGGGATTTTAACATTTTGAACTGCTTAGATGGGGGAACTGGAACCCTAGCATGTGTTGTCAAGGAGAGTGTAAAGCTGTACTTTTATAATATTAGAAGCTCACACATCGAGAGAGCTAGGAATGTAGCAATTGAGGAGGCAATGGCGTCTCTTGCTGATGCCATATCTCAAGGCATGCCTGCAAAGGATGCAGCTAAGCGTGTACAGATAGAAGGCGCAAAAGCTGCCAAACTGGCAAAACGACAAGCAAATCGAATCATTGCCCCTATCATTTCTTCCGGGTGGGATTTTTTCGAAGCACTCTACTTGGGGGGTACAATGACCGAAGCAGTCCTAAGGAGCATGGGTACATTGTCTGGCACCTATTATGTTGGCTTTCTTGGGGAGGCAAGCTTTGGAAGGGTTGGGTACTTTGTTGGAAGTGAGCTGGGTAGTTGGGTGGGAGGAAGGGTTGGCCTTATGCTTTATGATTTGGTGAATGGAATAGAGTATGTTCTTGAGGTTCTCCATCTGAAAGAACCCCTTCCTCCTGAACTCAGTCAACAAGTATATGCTGCATCAGAAATTCTTGAAAGTTTCAACAACAATGAAGCTTTTCCTTCCCAAGAGTCTGCAGGCAATGATGAGTTCTAGATCAGGTGAACAACATCAATGTCCTCAAACTTGTCCCCCTTTTTAATATGAGATGGTAATTAATTAAGGGCATTATTGTCATAGTCATTGTTTTCAGTCGTCGTCTTATAATCAATTTTATGTTTTTTTCTTCTTCCTGATAGGAAGAATCTCCAACATTTGTACATTTGTACTATAGTGAATAACAGTTCCATGTTTGCACATGAGAGTCACAAGGGGATCTGGGTGGGTAAAAATCAATGAATCCGTACTCCCCCCGAAAACACACATTCCTTTTGAACGTGGGTACTTATGTATGAATGAAAGCCTTACCCGTTTTAAGAATGAAAGTTTAAGATCAAATGTATTACTTGCTTTTGAACAAAAAAAAAGAACGGTATGCCACATAGTCGTCTCACCGTGAGATATATAGTCTCACAACTTGTAAGAACGTGACACGTTATACATTATTCTATTATTGCCCAGTTGTATACCTTGACCAAAACCCAACTCCACAACCAATTGCTGCTTATTTCAATCTTTAATAATTACCATTTGCTGGCTGATGACTTTATTAGCAGTCTTCTGCAGCCACAGAGATGTGACCGCTGTCGAGGTGCTGATAGAAGGCCTTTGTTCTTTTCTGCATTTCCCGATGTTTGGCCTTCCAAGCGTAGGCCGCAGCAAGACCTAATGCGAGTCCCATGGCGATCTCCTTGTAGAACAAAGGACCTCCTAGCTCCACATGGGGTACTCTGCCACCCATTGCCTGCTGCCCTTTCTTTCTAAACCCTGCACCCATATATAAATGACATTATAATAAAGAGAGGGAAAGTAAAACATTCTCCATCTCTTGTGGAAAACAAAAAAGATAATTAATGTTCATGACCTGAACATCTCAAGCTCTTTTGTAATATATATAAAGGAAAATGTTAAACAAATTTCATGAAATTTTTTTTGTGACAGAAGCAATCAAGGATTGTGTTCATCCCTTTGGAATGAACATTTATTGATTTTGTTTAATGAATATACAATCAAATCAAAGTATACATTGTCGTTGCAAATACTCCCTTCATCCCATATTTTTCTTCGCATGACATTTTTCCAACTTTACAAGAACTTTTACTTATTTGCATTTTTTCATAACCTATATCATAAAAATTTGGGATTTTTCTTCGTTATGTGCAAGAAAGATATGGGAGGGAGGGAGTACGATTTTTTTTTGTGTGTTTTCGGATAGTACTAATAATAAAATATTGAGAGAACCCTCAACAGCAATTGCCAATTTGAGATGCAAAAGAAGATCATAAATTAAAATGCCAATTTGGAAAACAAAACATCATTAAAAAAAATAAAAGTAACAATTTTTTGTCATTCTCTGAGGATCGTATCCGACTAATTACTGCATGAATCAACGTGAAAACAAAAGAAAATCAAAATGATTAGGGAAAGTAGGGTGTACGTGAAATGGAGAAATGTAGAGATGATGAAATGGGGATTAATGAGATTTAAAAATAGAATAATCACCTGAATGGATGATGATGATGATGATGATGATGGATCGTGAGTGACTGAGGGATGGAAACACGAAACTCAAACAAGAAAGTGAAAGATGATAGGAGGAGGAAGTAGTAGTTAGAGTGATAGCGTCATGAATTTAGGATCAATAAATTAAACCTAGTTAATTACCTGTTCAAGCATCACCTTTTTTTATCTTTTACCAACAAATGCTAGGGGTACACCACCAATTGTATCCCTCCAACATACAATCTTTAGTGTCGATAAAAAACAATTAATGCCCGCATGAGCAGCTCAGTTGATCGAGAACGTGAGATCTTGGACCGATGACCAGGGATCGAGTCCCGCAAGCGGCAGTGTGGAAGCTATCCAAAAATCCCATAAAGGGTGAGGAGGCTCTTTGTGCGCGGTGGGCACGGGTCTAGCGTTCTTGGCCGACTGAGTCACCATGATTTACCTTCTCCACCATCCTTTTCGAGCCAAAGGGTGGGGGCGCATGGGGTGGGCGAATCCACCTTTTGGACCGATAAAAAAAAGTGCATATGTAATGTATGGAGAGAATTGATGGTGTACGAATGAGGTGCACTAAAATTCTCTTTTTTTACTCTATTTATGAGTATATTCTAAAGAAAGTCGTTTCTTTTTAGATTACATGAGCCAATAAAACATTTAATGTTAATTTTATTGCTATAGTTCGATCAATGATAAATGACTTCATAAAAATTTGGAATCCTATTGACATATCATTTCAATTTTTTATTATACATTTAACTCTTCATCTGATTTGACTGGTTCTTATTTGAATGAAATAAGTTTTGATTTGATATGAATGTAGTTAAATTTAAAGCTATATCTGATCTGATCTGAAGTAATTCCAATAAAAATAAGTTATTAGTAATAAGAATAAGTTGAAGAGACCAGATTCTTAAAATAATTGTATTATACATTTATTTGAGTCTTGGAATTATTCTCCATTCGTTTGAAAAAATAGTTCCTCCAGTTCCATGAACGCTACTCTAATTCCGATCAAGTCTTCTACGTAGAAGAAAGAAGGCGAAGCTCTAATTCTGATTGGCGATGAACGCTTCTCTAATTCCGATCGGGTCTTCTGCGTAGATGGAAGAAGGCCTACGACCAGAATGATATATCTTGAAGACAAAGAGTATTGTAGATTTGAACTTATGAAGAGTATATTGCTTAAGAATGAGTACTAAATTATTTGAGAATGAATACTATTTTGTTTGAGAATGAACATTACGCTATTCGTAAATGAATATTACAGCTATATTGAACAAATGTGTGAAAATAAACACTACATTATTTCAGAATGAATATTATGTTATTTTAAAATAAGTTAACGTTATTTCAGAATAAGTACTAGGTTACTTCAAAAAGAAAATTTATGTTTTGTGCAAGAATGAGTACTACTCTAAAATGAGTACTACACGGCTATAACTTGACTGCACCATATACGTACTCACATGGATATGAAACACTGTATTCCGATCCAAACCTGACCATTGAGAGACCTAACTCTGATGGACCTTCTGTACTTGGTCTATAGATGTGTAGCACTTGGATATGGAATATTGTTCAACATTAAAGAATATATTTTAAAAAAACGTTTGCTGCAAACTTAAGAAATTAGAAATCATCCTAAATAGGACTAAAACATAGAGAAAAATACCAAAATAAGACTTTCATGTTTTTTCTCCGGAATAGGACTTTGCATCGTGGTAATGTGACTTTGCATTGTGGTAATGTGGCAGTGTACATGTACAAATTACTATACTTTTTTGGTAATGTATATGACCATGTTTGGTAATGTAAGTCCTATTTCGGGAATAAAAACATGGAAGTCCTATTTTGGTATATTTTCAATGTTTTAGTCTTAGTTTGGTCTTTCTTCCTTAAGAAATCAATTCTACAGGGGGTAAATTTCACCCATGGTATACGAACTTTCATTATTATTTCACTTCGGTATATAAACTTTAATTTCTTTCACAAAAGTACATGAACTTTCAACATTCTTTCACTGGTGGTCCAATAGGTGGTTTCTAGGTCACCTTCAGGTCATTTGGGGTCAAATTATAATTTTATAAATTTAAATTTTTTATTTTGACCCCACCCTTCCCCCTTTTCTCTCTTCCTCTTTCCCAGCCAGCCCCCCCCCCCACCCCCACCCACCCTCCACGCACGCACCCATTCTTTTCTTCTTCTTCTTCTTTCTTCTTCTTCTTTATTTAATTTAAATTTAAATAAATTAAATAAAAAATAAAAAGAAAAATAAGAAGAAGTACTCCATATATGATTATACTAATGATGAATGAAGGAGCGCCGCCGGGAACCTCGTCAGGCCACCTGGTGGCCGAAATCTTGAGCGGCGGCGGAATCTTGAACGGCTTCGACGCCTGAATCGGCCATGACCCGCCGAAGAAATAAGAAATCAAGAAGATCGGCGCAATGGGTTCATGAGAAAGGAGTGAGGAGTGGGGAGAGGGTGGGTCAAAATAGAGGGTGGCTTCTTCTTTTTCTTTTTTCTTTTTTTCTTTATTATAATTAAAAGGTGAAAAACGGAGTGAAGGTGAAGCTAAACAGGAAGAAGGAAGGCGTGAGAATGACAATCATATGCCAAACTTTTTTTTAGAGAGACGCGGAGGAGAACGAAGGGGAGGGAATTTGGTCATCTTTTTCCCTTTTTTTTTTCTTCTTCATATAAGGAAAAAATTAATTTATTTAAATTTAAATTAAATAAAGAAGAAGAAGAAGAAAGAAGAAGAAGAAAAGAATGGTTGCGTGCGTGGGGGGTGGGGGGCCTGGCTGGGAAAGAGGAAGAGAGAAAAGGGGGAAGGGTGAGGTCAAAAAAATTAAATTTATAAAATTATAATTTGACTTCAAATGATCTGAAGGTGACCTAGAAACCGCCTAATGAATCTATTGAACCACCGGTGAAAGAATATTGAAAATTCATGTACTTTTGTGAAAGAAATTAAAGTTTATATATCAAAGTGAAATAATGATGAAAGTTCGTATACCATGGGTGAAATTTACCCGTTCTACAGGAACATGTTGAGAAGATGAAGAGCACATGCGCTGAAAGTTTTCTTCTGTTTTTTTTCAGCTCTAATAAGTAAAAAAAGATTGTAACAGTCCCAAAATAGGTCGAAAATGGCAACAAAAAGAATGTGACATGCTGTTCATTCGGTAGTTCAATCAAAAGGGTCCAACGCCATCTGGTTCACTCTAAGCATGTGGTAAAAACATAGCAGAGTAATAGGGTCTAGGGAAAGATGAAGACAAAGAAATCCAAGAGACACCTACCTCATTGTTGGTAACGAGACAGTTGCCAAGACACTGACTACTTCAGAAAGAGTGAACATAAAAATGTTCAATTGACATTAAAAGCTTTCACCAATATGGCAAATTTGATTACATGCAAGAAAAAACAGAGAACAGAGTCTGTGATGACAATATGGAAACAATACATCAAGTACAACAATAATTCGTTCACTCACACGGTAATCTAAACTACACCATTTCAAGATAGTTAATGTGTGACGATGACAAACCTGATAGGTGCAAAGGATTAAGCTGCAGCGAGTGGTTGAAGGGCTTTCATTGGATTCATGATGACACCGTCTATGAGTCCGTAATCTTTAGCCTCCTTTGCACTCATGAAAAAGTCACGATCCGTGTCCTGATTAATCCTCTCCAGGCTCTGACCAGTATGGTATGCAAGATACCCATTCAGGTTAGCTTTATGATGAAGCATCTCATTTGTCTGAAAACATCATGTTTTTGAAGTGTAAGGTTCCACCGACAGTGTTTTATATTTAATCATAGGGTCAGAGAAATGTTCTTATTAACAATTTTTAAAAAAAAATTGTTTCCATTCATGTTAGACATTGTAACTGCAACTTTGCTCACCCTCTAATCATGATATTGATAAAGGTTGGCAAGTTAACATAGGGTAAATAGTGCAGATTGAAAGAATACATGTGGTGGGTTACCTACCTGTATATCTAGTTCAGTTTGTGAACCTTGTGCACCACCCAGAGGCTGGTGAATCATTATTCTCGAGTTTGGCAAGCTATACCTTTTTCCTTCATCCATGAACAGAAAGATTCTAAAAAAATAGTATTGCTTACTCAAAACATTTGAAGACATTTTACCCAAGAGATGAGTTCAGTCTACCTTTTGTGCCAGAACTGAGAATGAAAGCTCCCATACTGCAGCAGAGTACATTGGCAAAATATTAGCCAGATAATCATTACAACAGAGCAGTTATTTACATTTGAATAAAATAAACTTGCAAAAGCTAATATGTCATGTCTAGAACACATATCGCATGTAGATAGCAAGAGTGCACATCACCGAATGTCCATCTCCCTATGGGGAGTAGCTATTTTTTCAGGGCAAGATATAGGGTTTTACAATAAAACATTAAAGCCCAATATTCTATTTTCTTTGCAGGCTTGGTTGTATTATTCCAGGACATTATCTATGAATACACTCACACTTGCCCAAAGTATTCTATTTTATTTACATAGGATCAGAGCATGGAAACCTTGAGGTGAAAACTTTCCAGCAACCTATCATGAACAGCACAAAAAGGTACTGTCACTGGCTAACTGCACATCTCCCTTTTTCGGCAAGTGTGCAGTATCACCACCATCTCCATTGGCGTCTCCGACCACCAACAACTATGTCTGGAGATGCCAGTGAGCCGTGCCGTGATACACTGCAGCATGTCTTCACCAAACTCTGCATACCATGCAGCCGTCCCCCTCAAGGGCCGCAACCACATGCCACCATAAGGAGAGAGAGAGAGAGAGAGAGAGAGAGAGAGAGAGCGAGAACTACAACTCGCTACACCCTTGAATTGGAGGCATGTTAACCTCAATGATCACTCGACCCGTTTAAACCCTTCATTTTTAAGTGCAAAACCCATATACAATAGCTATATAATTCTCAATTAATTTATCTTCAATACTCGCTACTCCCACATTCGCGCAAATTTTCTCGTTTTTCACTATCCTTTAGTCTTACTTGCACCCACCGCAACATATGCATCTCTGCCACATTAATCTTCTTTGACAAATCTTTTTCACTGACCGACATGCATATTCGTGTTATAAAACTAACTTATAGCAGCCCTATAAAATTTACTTTTTTAAAGGGAGGTGGGTAACGAAGAAAGTTAGGGGGGCGGGGGTAAACTCAGGCTGCTCTTCATGGGAGGGAGAGCTCCAACCACTGAAGCACCAACTTCATTCCCATAAAATGTACTTTCCGATCACATCTTACTCTTGCTGTTCCTTCCAATCTGAGTCAACCTGCCTTAAACTTGTGAGTCATATCTTTGTTGATACCTCAAATTCTCAATTCTTTGGAAAAAAAATCCCAAGTATGTGAACAATAATTCTTTCCCATCCAATTTCACCACTCTGTTTTTTTACTTTACTCACACTAAATTTGCACTTCAATTAGTGTTCAGGTCTGCCGATTTTAAGTTCTTGTGAACACAACTCGTTTCACCAAAACGCCAACTTATCGTGTTTAACCCTTCCTTATTTCTATTACAAACAAATTACCATTCGCAAATAACATACACCATGACACATTGAGACTTCACTTTGGATATTCCTAGTTAACTCATCCATAACAGTTGCAAAAAAAGAATGGGCTTATAGCCAACATATTATGTCATCCCCCACAAGTTCTATGTTCTAACATTTGTTTTAGCATCTTGGTACATATCTTTGATTAAAGTGATATATTTCTATAATTCTATAACACCCTATTCTTAATCATAGCCCACTCCACCTACAACAAGGAGGACTGGTTTTCGAGTCACACGGGGGAGTGTGTGGATGCACTATTGATTTTCTTTGGGCGAGGGGAATGAAAAATACTAACTACACCTCGACATTTCGATAAAGGAAAATAGTTTGTATTCATATGAGGCCATAAGCAATATTGCAGAAAGAGAAAATATAATTTCGATTACTAGCTGCATACAGACTAGGTTGCACGGGGTTGGCAGTTTGGTGCCGTCTCGTGCACCAGAATCGAAGCGGGGGCGGAATCACCAGAAGGGACGGCAATTGGCAAACCGGAAACGTCTAGGCTGTGATGGATTTGTTGGCGTCTTCGACAGGGACGGATCCGGAAATTGAGGATGCACCTGGTACGGTGCGGAAAAAACAACGGCCGTTTAATTTTTTTAATTTTTTTAGTTTTGACCAACTAGAAACTTCTTTAATACTCTATATAAATGAAGTGGGATCCGATTGCAGAGCAGGCTGCAACTCTAGGACTCCTCTATTTACCCGATCTGATTGCGGCGAACTCCAGACCTTCCAGCAAACTCCAGCGACTCCGCCGGAGAACTCCAGAGATTTGCCGACTCCAGCCGTCCAGTTGAGGTTCAATATTTCTGTTTTCTTTCCTTTGTTTTTGACAGCCACAATTATTTGGGTTTGGTTCCATTAGATTATACAATTATTTTCTTTGTAGAGTATTTGTGTCTATATTTGGATCTAGGTACAGTTATTTGGGTCTGGTTTTCGACAGCTACAATTCTTCACAAGCAAAGTTTGGATTTTTAGAGTAGTGATATTCTTAGTTGAGAATTTCAAAAACTAAGTTTATTAGTTATTTATTTATTTTTCCAAACATGATAGTTTTGATATTACAAGTATTCCATTTTACTTTCTATTCTAATTAAGTACGTCATTCGATTGTTTTATGCTATTTAAGTAGAGTATTATGTTTAACATTTACATGCCTATATTTAATATTTTAATTACTTTTTGTTGCCAAATCCTGGCCGTCCCCGCATCCTAAAAATTTTTAAAAATGCCATTTTCTGAATCCGTCCCCGTCCCCGTATATGTACCCGCACCCGTCCTAGTGTAACCTAGCATACAGATAGATATTCTATTCAACTAAGAGGCACTCATGGAACATTTGACATGGATGAATAATGCACCACGTATAAAAAACATGGTAATAATACTATTCTATAGTTCACAAGAGGAATGGAATCAGCATACAGGTACACTCCCATAATGCAACCATGTCAGTAATCATTCCTTACGAGGCTATCCTCAAAGTAGTACACATCCAAATTAATTAGTAAGAAATGAAGGAGTAGAGGTTGCAATGTTGCATACAGATCTCTTTAACCAGAAAATTATGGCATGTCAGTTAAGCATTCATAAGGATGAATAATGTGCAAGCACGTGAATAAATATTTTGAGCATCAAGACTAAGTATGAGATTGACTCAAGAGTTTCAATGAGTTTATTTTGTCCGTGATGAAGGGACATTCAATAACACATGAAAAATCAAGACCAAAGACGTTCAAGACCTCCAGGTTGGGTAGTCTTTTAGGTCTTAGATTATTTGTTAAAGAATATGGCATTAGGAATAGCTCTTAGACTATCCTCGGTGATTCTTCTATGATCCCTAACCTTTTCCCGAGGATCCCTCATCATATATTCGAATGCACTTCTTCATACATCCGAACGCACCATCTTCACGTCAAAATCAACCACGCGATACATTCAAATGTACCATCCCAAACATTCGAATGTATCAGTTTGTTGCTGGATAAGGCTGAAAAACTACCTACGTTTCAAATGTTTGATATGATACATTTGAATGTTGACAGTTTCCAACAGCTCCAACAGACGTTTTCTAACTGTTTCATGCCTATAAATTCATCCTATTAAGTATCAAGCCACAACGTATAAGATTGATCCCAAACATTATTTTGAGTCTTTTGAGAGTATTCTTCATGAAAAATACATCATATGTCCAAGCAAGTTATCATTGTTGATCATATTCCTTTATTGCTTGAGTTTCATCCTTGTTGCTTGAGTCTTCGGGAGTTGCTATTGCCATGTTCTATAAGAACTTTGTATTGGATCATATCCGCCCTTTTGGAGAGTAATTACTGCTGTAGTTTGTTTCCTTTCTTGTGAGAAAGGGTGTAAAATCTTGGTGTTGGGACTACGCCAAGTGGTGAGAAAGATCTTGACGTTGGGACTGTCAAGTGGTGAAATCACGTGACTTGTGTGATCAAGTTGAAGGTGATAGGTTAAGAGACTTGTTTGACTCAAGTTCTCTAGTTGTAACGTTTGCCAAACACCGTTAAGTTTGGTGGGATGGTTAGTGAGAGCTTGGGCACGGTTGTCCGGGGACTCGATGTAAGCATTAGGCCAAACCAGTATAGATTGTGGTGTTCTTTACTGTGTTTCACTACTGCTCCTTGTGGCTGCGTGTTCTTGAGCGTTTAATACACGAGAGTAACCAAGAGGATAAATCCCACAAAAATCGGCCAAAGTGGGTGATACCTCTAATTACCCCCCCCCCCCCAATAGGTGCTCGCTAAGTCCAACACATAATGGGAACCACAACTCTACATTATGGTTAAGTGGTTATACCATTTATTTATTTACACAAATCACAAAAGAGTGTGAGCCTATTAGGGCTGTTGGGTTTGCCCACTTAGCCCAATGTCATTTTGGTGTTTTTTGTTAGGATGTCATTTCTTAGCTCCATTACACTTTTTAAAACTACCCACACTACTTTGCTTCTTTTTCAGGAGTCCTCTCAAAAAAAAAGTGTCTCCACCTTTTGGGGTAGAGGTACCGTGAGCATCAATCTTGCCCCTAGAGTCCTAGACGATACTTTTTAGTGGTATATACTAGGTTTGCTTGGTTTGGTCTAATTTGGTTTAAATAAAAAAGGAAATGGAATTGTGATCATATTAGAGTTAGATGAGTGTCCAACATACAGCTATTGAATTTGACTTGTGCCCAGAACATGATGACAACAAAAGAAAAATAAAAATTTTATGAAAAAATGGTAATACCTTGCTGCAAGTCCAACACAAACTGTAGAGACATCAGGCCTGATGTGCCGCATGGTATCAAAGATGGCCATACCTGTGTATACATGTTAATGAGAATAATTGATTTAAAGTGGAGAGCTGGAGCTCAAGCTAGAACAAGGAAGATAACATGCATAAACAAAACAGAAAAAGATTAATTAAAACTGGAAATATCATCACCTGCTGTAACTGATCCTCCTGGAGAGTTGACATACATAACAATGTCCTGCCGATGCATTGTAAATATCATAACAGAAATTACAAGGATCATGAGGCTAAGAAGTTTCAAAATCATTTAAATTTTGTATAAAAAATATGTATGTAAGATGAATAATGCTGATGCGAGCAACACGGATGTATTAACTTTTTATGTCATAAAAACAGATAAGCATGGAATTCTTGCAAGAATAATAAAACACATAAAGGGAAGTGTTATGAAAATTGCATCGCGTGTTATGAAAATTGCATCGCGTGTTATAGAAAAATACTAGTGTATAAAGAACAAAAGCACAGCAGTAATGTGCACAGAAAATCCATTTATTACTCAGGAATTCGTTAGGTGTAGTCATGTGAATGAAAACTTCCATATGTGAGTGCAATGCTATGGTCTTTGGCAGTGATAATGACAGGTTAAGCATAAACAATGTTCTTGCATGGAAATAGTGCTAGCCCTATCTTTATAGAATTAAAAAAACATCTTTAGTTATTGAAACAAGAATATCAAGTGAATCAATATATTAATTTAGCATTCCAATGTTATCTTATATAAGAAACCAAGAAGATGGTGGGAAAGAATGACTTGCGTCAGATGATGATGCATCAAAACTATCGACTATATCTTTATTCATGCAAAAATGAGAAATAAGAATGAGCTTTCTATATGCAAGAATTTTGAACATCTTAAAGAATTCCTAAAAACTCTCACATTTCGTATTATGTATATATTTGTTCTAAGGTTAACTCAATAAAAGAATGTACAGAACATATAGATAAAGACCTTGGTGGGATCTACTGCATCAAGATAAAGAAGCTGAGCCACAATAGTGTTCGCCATATCATCATCAACTGCTCCACCGCATCTTATAATCCTCTAAAATTCATTTAATGCTCACTGCTCAGGTTAGAATGGAAAAGCAAAGAGCTTATGAACATACATTTGTAACAGAAAGGGAGGAAGGACATAATCCTTACATATTGGAACAACTGACTAAGCACACTCTGGAATCGCTCTTGCAGCATTGGAGGTGGACCCTGACCTTGTGCATATGTAGGAAAATATGGGGATGAGGGAACTTGCAAGTCATCTCTGTAAATTTAAAGAAATAAGGCACATATGACAAAAAAAAATCAATCCAGCTAGATAGTAAATGGAATTGGAAGAGAAATTTTATTAGAAACAAAAAGAAAACTCGTGTTTCAGTGTTTTTCTCAACCTCTTCCCTGTACATGATATCCTAAATCCTAATCGTAATTAAGAAAAGAAATCCTGCTCGTGACCATGTTTGATATATAGCTGATCGAGAAACATTAAGTGCATTTTAGTATCTTTCTTCAAAACATCTCATTTCAAACTAACTGATTAGTATCTTAATGCCACTACAGAAAAGATCTCAAAACCTCACAAATCCCATTTCAACTCCCAAACTAAACAACAATTGAATATTAATCATGCAAAACATTTGACACCACACCAACCAATTGAAAGAAGAAACTCGCTACCTGATAGACCAAACCCCAGGCCTCGGAACATTCACTGTATTCCAATGCGCTCCGGAATACACAGCTTTAGCCGTTCCAATTTTACCAGGATTCTTCACTACACCAACCGCAATCAATTTCCTATCAAGCATTCACAATAAAACAAAATTCATAATAACTACACGAAAATGGGAACTGAAACAGTGAAACGTATAAATAGATAGGAAAGGGAGAGAAAGACCTCGAAGAAAGGGGTTTAAAGGGAAGAGAAAGAGAGTAGTTGCGCTCGGAAGACGAAGAAGACTTGGAGGAGAAGATTGAGTGGTTAAATTTCGAGATTGAAGTTGTAGCCATACATGAATTAGCCATTTCTTGAGGTTTATTAGAAGGCCAAAGCTACGCCTGCTGGGAATTTCTTAGTTCCGGGGAAGTGCGGCGGCGGAGCAGCGGAGGTTCTGGGGCGGCTAGATGGGGATGCAGTGTGTCGGAGAAGGTATACTGATGTTATCGTGCCCCTTACTGATTTTGATTTTTGATATTCTTACGCAGGTAAGGCTGTTCCGTTGGCTGAGCAGATTGTATCTAATCTGATTATTAGACGTAGGGATGAGCATGGTACAGTATTTAGCTCGTACCTATACCGTATCAAATACTTCGGTTCGGTATATGATTTTACTCCGTATCGATCCCGATCCTGATCCCGAAATATCGGTTCGGTATGGTTTGGGATGGTTCGATCATCGATGTCGGTTTTGGTACAAATCGACATGAAGATACATACATACTTTACACGCTAAAATTTAACAATACCCTTTTATTTTTGAAAATTAAAAGTGAATTTAAATAAAAAAACATGAAAAAATAAAAAAATGAATATTTAAATGCAAGAAATGCGTATCAAAAACTTAGTTTATATTTCACAAACTAAAAAAATGAATGACAACAAAGAAGTATTTGAATCTTTGTGAATACTTTTATGCTCATACACAATAATTAAAACTCAAATAAAAGTATAATTTACACATAATAAAACTTGAACCAATTTTTCTAAAAAAATTTACTCCCTCCATCCACAAATAAACTTTACGTTTACTATTCACAAAGTCAAACTTTATTCACTTTGTTGGCATATTTTCGTCATTCATTTAATAAAATAATATAGTCATGTCACCTCTAGTTTTGTAAATCTTTTGATATAGTTTTTTAATATGTAATTTTTATTTTTCAATTCACACCATTTTTCATATAAAATGATTTGAAAATAACTTCAGTCAAACATCGTAATGCGCAATATAAAGTTTATTTGTGGACGGAGGGAGTATAATTTATTGAAGGAATATATAAAAATATTACTCTGGGGTATTATTTTTATAATATTTTAGTATATATGTTCGGTACGGGATTTTCGGTATGGGACGTCACCTTGTACCGTTCATGAATACCGTACCAACCACTCGATTTGGTACGGTTCGGTTCCTTCTCGGTACTTTTTCGGTTCGGTATTCTCGGTTTTTTCAAGAAATTTCGGTATCGGTTTGATACTTACTCACCCCTAATTAGATCTGATTTAAATGATTTTATCTTATTTATTTCAAATAAAAATTAAAATCATTACCTTATTCAAATCATTAGAACTCCCTTTTGACCACAAGTAGTATTGTCATAATATGACAACTCCAATTGGAGTTCCTACGGTGTTTCGATCGTAAAGTTCATACTTCCTAATCCCTCAATAAATAGATCACCTTGTCCTGGCTTAAACCCAGCCCCCAACCTTTTCAATTTTATTCCCCAAATTTGTTTGACTTTTGTATCCAAAATTTTTTATCCAAAAGTCAAATAAATTTGGAGAATAAAATTGAAGGCTTGGGGTGGGTTCGGGCAAGACTAAGGTGGGAGAGTTTACTAGGGGTTAAGGCCTAAGGGGTAGAAACTATTAATTTTACGATTGGAGCACCATATGTACTCTTATTGAAATTGTTGTCATATTATGACAACACTTCTTGTTGTCAAAAGAAGAGAGGTGAAATCATTGTAATAACTTATTAATTCGTCAAAGACTTTGTGGTTCAGTGTCGTGATAGTGACTCTCTTATATTGGAGAATATATGTTCGATTCCCAATTAGGGTAATAACTCTATGGACTTAATTGGTTGAGAGTATATATGAATATATACTACATTATAATAGAGTTATTAGTGTTCAAAAACATATTATTACAATTATTATTATTTGTTACTCCGTACACTATTCACAGAATCAGACTATATATTCTCTTCATTCCGAAATAGATTACAATATTTTTTTCTCTCTCTCCTATGTTATTCACCTCTGCAGTGTGTGTGTATCAACTAGTCTTCATTACCCCTGAGCATGTTGTGATGAAGTTTTTGAGCATACGATGATGAAGTTTCTTATTTCTTCTATTAAATTGTGCGCTTGTAGTGTACCCTACATTAGCTGTGTGTGTGTGCACTAGTCTTCATTAGCCTTGAGCATGCTGTAATGAGGTTTTTGATTTTTTGTGTTAAGTTGTGTTGTACCATACGAATATATGTGTGCAGTGCCATCTGGCCTACTTATGTGTGTGCAATTGTCTCCATTACCCTTGATCATTTTGTGATGAGCTTTTTGCCTGTTGAGTGTTACATTATGCATTTATGTTCTACATTACCTATGTGTGTGCACCTCTGCAGTGTGTATTTGCATTGGGTGTGTGTGTGTACATCTGTTGTGCCTTACTCATGTGTGTGCACCTCTGCAGTGTGTGTGTACTTATGTGTGTTTGTGCATGTTTAATTGCAATGATGATTAATATTTATTCGATATTTATATTGGATTACAATTTGCATGAATGCTTGTTGTTGTTGCTTCAAAATCGTTATAGCCAAAAAAACCAAAATTCAACAACCCAAAATTAAAAAATCCAAAAATCAGAAACCAAAAGCATAATACAACCACATTCGTACATAAACAAAAAACCCAAACACCACCAGATACTGCAAGGTGTTAGTTCATTTCGGAAGAATGAACCCTTTATCTTCTTCAAGAATGAACTAACCCAAAGCATCTTCATATGTCTCAACCACATGTAGTGGTGGCCCATTGTGCCCATTAAGTGTGGTTACACTTCTATCATACACACCCTCTTGTAGTTGCATTACATAAGGCAATGTCCCCTCTCTGTACATACCATCCTTTTCCATGTGTGGAACCTTGTAGTTATTACCCCCGTCCACTTTCATTATCTCTTCCATAACTTGTTGATAGGTCAGCCACACTTTATTTAGTGTATGAGGTGAGAACTGAGCATATGCATCAAATACTACATTCATCAACTCTGTGACATTGGTAGAAGCTTCTTGATCCTTCAATGATTGTAGAGAACTAAAAACCTAAATCCAAAATTTTTAGGTCTAGAGAATTAAAAGGCTAATTTGTTAGGGAAATCTGGAAAGTATTTGTTGTGCTTGCCATGACATAGTCTATGTCATTCCCAAGAATGTGCGGCCTAGCTTTATCTTGAATCTTTGCTCATGAAATGTGGCCACTTAATTATCTTGGATGGCAAGTATGTCCTTGTGCAGCAACATGTTTTTAAACACTTCTTTTGTTACACTTGACACTGATTTGGTTTTCAGAGAACCTGCCTCCATATTCTTGTTTTTCCTCTTTGCTTCAGCAGTTCTTACAAAGGGGAAAATGTCTACTTTTCCATTTCAAAGTACTTCTCCATCATCTTAGGTGGTCTTCCAATCACCCCAAGAAAAGTTATTTTTTGTGATAAGCCTCTTAGATTTGTTTGTCTTATTGAGGACCATCGATCACCCTTAGGCATTTGCTAGTGTGCTTGTCATGGTATCAGGTATTGACAGCCCAACCTGATGAGGTACATGAGTCGTGTATCTTGCAAAGCCCCTCTTGTCCATCCACCGCTCAGTAGTGGGGCTTCGCACTGCCGTAGTGAACTATAAGGGGTGCCATATAGGAATCTACCTCAACTTGGGGCTACACAGAGATGTGGTTAAATAGTAAGTGTCCACCTTTCTATCACCAAATGGTTTTAGGAAGCATTTGGCACCCCATTAACTTCAAGTTTTAGTAATTCCATACTTTTCATTAAGCACAATGATATTGAGATGCTTTTAGTACAAATCTATGTTGATGACATAATTTTTGGTGCTACTAACGAACTTATGTGTGAGGAATTTACAAAGATTATGCAAGGGGGGTTTAAAATGTCAATGATGGGAGACACCTTCCATGGATTCTCTTGCGCCGTATATGCATCATGCTTCCTTTTCCTATACCGCTCCTTTTCACAATGATGATGGCGATGATGGTGATGTTGTAAATGATGCACCCATGGATGGGGAATGAGTGGTTTGGGTGTTTCTTGTTCTATTTTTTATCATCCTTTGTTTATGACTATTATTGATTAGCTCTTCATATTTTCATGGTTTAACCCCTTGTGTTTTGATCCTTACATTGACATTTTATTTGTTTGGTTCTTCCCTTTTTGCTTATGACAAAAAGGGGAAGACCGGAAGAGTATTTGCTTGTGCTTTTGAAAGTGCTTGCAAACAGGGGAAGTAGTTTGTTTGAATTTTGACTCTTAACTCTTTGTGTTATTAAATTAAATGTATGTTTTGGATCTATCTTGTTGTTTCTTTGTTGTGGTTTTGAGAAAGGAAATTATCTTTTTTAAGCCCAAGCAACTTCACATGGTTGGGTTTGTCATTATCAAAAAAGGAGGAAATTGTTGACTCTTGTGTTTTGATAATGAAAAACATATTATGATGCTTTGGAGTGCTTAACAAGTTGGCTTAGGATATCAAGTCAAGTTTTCAAGATATAGAGGCTTTCTTAGTCTTGTTTGTGTTGTCTTAGCATATCTTGTTATAGTGTATGTCACATTGTGATTCTCTTTGTCTTCAATTGTTTTTCTAAAGATTTTCAAATTGCTTTTTGGTCGGTTACAAAATATCCCTGATTTTTTTCTTCAGAAAATTGATTTTTACTGAAACTATTCAAATAGTTCTATAACTATTAAAATAAGTTTGAGCTTTTCATTTTGGACTCTGTCTTGAACTATTCGAAAAAATCTGAAATTATTCAAATCAGTCTGACATTCTCACTCTGCATTCTATCCTAAACTATTCAAATAGTTCTGGAACTATTCAAATAAGTCTTGGTCTGGAAGCAACGTGACTGTCCTAACTTAATCAAATAAGTCTGAATTTAATCGAATAAGTCGACATTTTTAACTATCCAACAGTCATTTGTTTCAAATTTCTTGGAAGTTATACTTTCCACATCCTATATAACTTCTCATGTTTCGGATTTTTCAAGATAATCACTCCCAAGAACATTTAAATACTCATCCTTTGATTATTTAAAGAGTTCAACACAAATCAATTATTCTCCTATTCAATTTCTAAGTGATTCTTCAAGAAAATTCTTTCATTTGAGTTTTGGAGAAGATTAGAGTGTGCCATACACTATAAGATCTTGTAATCTACAGCAATCCACTTTTATTTGAAGAGTATTTTTCATTGTGCATTTCGTTGGTAAGTTTTATTTTGAGATTGTAAAAACTTGAATTTGAAGTAATTCAAGTTTGGGTAAAAGTCCAAAGTCTTGTGAAATCAAAATTTCGATGGAAATATAAGAGGCTTGTGAAATCAAGTTCTCGAGTTGTAATCAGATTGTCAAACTACGTTAAGTTTGACGAAGTTAGTGGAATCTCGGGCAGGTTTGCTTTGGGGGCTGGACGTAGGCATTCAGGCCGAACCAGGATACATCGTTGTCTTCTCGCAAGTCATTTTCGATTGAATTATCTTCCTTGCTTGGTGCTCCTATGATTTTTTATTTTAGTAGGCGAAAATTTGTACATGTTTGTACAACACCTCTATTCACTCTCCCTCTAGAGGTGTGCAATGCGTCTAACACAATTAAGTCCTAATCACGGTCATATGCCAATTTATCAATATTTAACTCAAAAACTAAGTCAACAATCCAATAATAATGAACACATGATTATTCTACAAATTAATCCTAACACTAGAGGTATGAAACCACGACTCGCCTCATACATTGACGAATTTAGAACTCGTGAAAGAAGAAGCCTAAGATGAACTCCAGTGTTCCTCTTGCTCTAGTCTCTTATATTGTCGCTGTTGTTGCCGCCTCTCCCCTCACACAAGTTGAAGAAAAATTAAAGATGAAGAAGATGCTTGATGATGATGGGCTGCTACACTGCTTCGTCGATTGGCGGAAGAAAATATGGAGAAAAATGCTAGGGGTACACCTTTGGTGAGAGGAAATATCCCCCACCCCCTCCTTGTCCACTAAAAAAGGCAAAAAAAGTTCAAAAAAAAGTAAATAAAAATCAAATAAAAATGTGTGAATGAAAAGAGGGTGGTGTACATTTAGGGTACACCTTTTGGTGTACCCCTAGCATTACTCAAATATGGAAGGTGTGCATATATTAATGTACATTTATAGGTTTAGGTCAATTCTAATTCAATTAGGATTGGTTCATGTCCAAAGTACCTTATCTGTTGCCCATAACTTTAACTCCATAACTTGGATTCGGGATTTGTCTGCACTGTTGCGTTTGGTTCAACAAGCTCTACAAAATGGTATGACTTATTTTGTTAAATAGCTAAATTGTGTTTTTACCCCTACTCCAGCCCATTTAGTAATTAATTATTTAAATTATTCAATAATACTAAGCCGGGTTTCAAAGACGTTACATTTATATACTATGGTTGGAGTAGATAGCGACTCTAGCTGACAAATGACACATTAGTAATGACCTCTAGCATTGGTTATGACAAAAAATATAATGATTATTTTGAAATTATACTTTAAACAATCAAATTTAACACCAATATGTCAGAAGGTCAAAAAAAGACTATCCATAGAAAGGTATCTATAAAAAATGAATCACGGACGCAATCTTTAATAATATAGGACTAAATATGAAAAACTCTTATTGTACATGACCAATTTAAGAACTTACTCTATTTATTTCAACTCCGATTCTTTTAAATGGATATAAAACTAATCACCCACCTAAGCATTCATATAAACTACTACCTTCAATCATACGTAATTAAAAATGGGTTGATTAGACAACTTGAGAGTAAAGGTGTAAATATAAAAATTATTTAGGAATAAAAGAGTAATTAATTGTATTTTGAAATAATATCATAAAATCATAAATTTTTAGACCTACATATAGGTGAATTTTGCCAAAGTTGAATAGGAAGATAGAAAATTTATTTTTCGAATAGACGGGAGTTGGTGCAAAACATTATGGTTTGACTAATAAGCCCAAGCTCAATCTCATTTAAGTGAGAGCTTATATAGTTTCCCTTATACACTTATACAATTTTCTTCAAGTTTCAAAAGTTAATGTGTAGTCTTTCAACTTTATGAATTGTACATGATTGGTTATTCAAGTTAATTTCAAAAGTTCATAAGTAGTTTATAAGTCCTTTAAGTAGACGTCAGCCCTCGAGATGAGGTTTTTTTGACAATAAACATTAAAAGCTAAATGGAATACTAGTTCCATATAATACGAGTAAATTCCACTAGGTACCACTACTCCGTATTATATGGAGTTAGTACACCATTTAGCTTTTAACGTTTACCGTTAAAAAGATCTCATCGAGAGGGCTGGTGTGTACTTCAAGAACTACTTATGGACTTTTGAAATTTGAATGACCAATCGTGCACAACTCATAAAATTGAAGAACTATTTATGAACTTTTGAAATTTAAAGAATTAATCATGCACAATTCATAAAGTTGAAAGAATATTTATAAACTATAAATTTGAATGACCATTGAAAGAATATTTATGAGTTTTTTAAATTTGAATGACCACTCGTGCATGACTCATAAATTTATTTTAAAGAACACTATAATTTGAGTATATACATTTTCCATGGAAGTTCTAAAGTGGCTTTTGAAAAGGCATTATTAGCGCATTGATTGGCAATCTAAAGTGGCTTTTGAAAAAGCATTAGCGCATTGATTGGCAATGGATGGATGATGTATGTGCCTCTTATTAAGATTCATTCACTTTGTTCAGTGGGAAGCCAAAGGAGAAGGGCTGGCTGTGGCTGTTAGGGTTCTTCTAGCTACTAGAAACTCAACGCGATCTAAATGGGTCAACCACCACACTTTGAATTCCTCTATTTTTCCATCATCTTTCTGATGATTCTACTCTCTCAAGCTACTGGAGGATTACGCCCAATTGTTTCTCTGCCAAGACCTGCTGCTCTTTCTTCTTTCAACACCAACTCCACCATTCAAACCTTCAAGGTTTATACGCAACAATTTGTCTCCTCTATTTTCTTTCTGTAAACTCTGGGGTTTTTTTCTGAATTATGTTATGTCCCTTTTAATTTCATATTTCTCTGCAATTTTTTCTCTTTAAAAAAATCTTCAAATGTGGCATTTGTGACTCACTCGAAATCTCATTTGTTTTGTTGATGATGTTGTTGTTGTTGTTTTATGTGGAGGTATAGAGTGTTGAAACCTGTGATTTCTCAGTGACCATTGTCACAAGCTGTTCTTCCCCTTCCCCCACAAGAGACCAAGTCAGTCTTACCTTCGGCGACGCCTATGGCAATCAGGTTTACTCAACTGCCCTAGTCTATCACTCCATGCCAATTAACAGATACACTTTGAAATGCTGGCAATTTGGCTCAGTTTGTTGACATTTCACAATGTTTTTTTTTTGACATTATGTGTTGGCATTATTTGGCATTCTCTTTTCCCTTTTGCTTTGTACTTAATGGGGCTTTTGTGTAACCTTGAGTGATTCTCCAAGGTATATGCGCCAAGGCTTCACGACCCGTTTACCAGGACATTTGAGCGATGCTCATCGGACACGTATCAGGTATACGGGCCGTGCACGCAGCAGATATGTTACTTGTACATATACCGGAGCGGATATGATGGGTGGATCCCGCACGATATCACGATCTACGGGTACAATATCATGCCAGCCGCATTCCGCTACAAAGACTTGCCCATACCGGCGGACATGTGGTATGGGTTGGACTACTGTTCTGGTGGTGCCAAGGCTGAGTTCTTGTGGGGATGGGTCTTATTGTCTGGTTTGGTCACTGTTTTGTACACACTTGTGGGGGGCGGCTCATGAGGGTTGTTATCTTTAGCCGAGTTCGTGTTCCTGAATTATTCTGCCCATTTCTACGAGTACCTATGGTCTATGGTATGTATTTAAAAGTATGGGTGCTTGTGTATGTTTATTCTAATCTTGGGTACTTTGGAAGCAAAATGTGTATGCCATTGACTTTGCATCTATTATTCTCTCTTTGACTTCACTGAGTTCAAAAAATGTTGAAAAGTATGGACTCCGTCCACAAATAAACTTTTCGTTGTGCGCTTTAATGTTTGACTGAAGTTATTTTTAAATCATTTTATATGAAAAAATAGTACAGAGTATAAAATTTAAAAATAAAAATTACATATCAAAAAACCATATCAAAAGATCTACAAAACTAGAAGTGACATGAATATATTATTTTATCAAATGGGTGACGAAAATAGGCTAATAAAGTGAATAAAATTTGACTCTTTGAATAATGAATGAGAACTTTATTTGTAGATGGATGAAGTATATTATTGCAATTTATTTAGAGAGGGGAGATAACATGTGAGCCCTATATTTTTTCTTGATATGAATAAGAAGTTTATGTGGGTCAAAAGGAAATTGCGAAATTTGTTTTAAAATACTAAAAAAGTATTTTGGTCGAAAAAATAATACCCCTCCGTTCCTGAAAACCTTTCTCCTTTCTTTTTTCATCAGTCTTAAAAAACACTTCTCATTTATATTAAAAAATCACTTTTACCCCTTATTTTTTCATACCCTACCTATCACGTCATACCTTTTTACTAATAGTCTATCGATCAAATCATACTTTTACCTATCACATCAAAGGACATTTTTGGAAATTCAATACCAAAATACACTCTCCTTAAATCCCTTTTCAAAATTAAAACTCCAATGTTTTCTAGGACGGAGTAATAAAATATAATTCTTCCTCTATAGAAGTGTATAGGTTGCATTACTTTTGGAAGTGTTGGATTACTTTTGTCCCCTTGATAAATTATTGTTGTCCATATTCATTTGTTTTTGAGAGGGGGGAGCATACGGAAGGGACTAATCCCAATTTGTTTAAGCTCTAGCTGCACCTATTAAAAAACTAACAACCCAATAGAATACCACAAAAGCAGAGTCTGGGCCCATAAAAAAAACAATGTACTCCGTATTAAAGCTTGAGGAGCATCAGGCGCAAAAAAATTGCGATATTAAAGAGTTGCATAAATCTTTAATAACATGACTGGTTATCGCATAACATTAAATAGAATAAGTTAAGGGAGAAGATATAACACGACTAATGAATAATAAGTACGGTTTCGGGTTTAGGCTTAGTGACGATGCACGCGCGTATATTGAGCACAACGGAGAAAACACGAGGGCACATTACATTTTTCCCACACAAACCAATCATAGACATCACCAATTGGTGCCGAAGTTACAAATCACAAGGACAAATCAAAAGCATAGCATTCTGTTTACTTCATAAAAAATAGTAATATCTAAGAACCTGTCAAGGGCAAGAAAACCTGACCGCTGCCCGCAGAACAAGAAACGACGCAACCAAATTCTGTTTACCCGAATCTGAAACCGCCTGCAGGAACACTAGGTTGGTTATTCCCAAAGCTAAAACCATGCTGATTTTCATGACTGGGGAGGTTATGAAGCTGCTCATCATCGTCCTCTACTTCTGCCCAGTATTTATCCAAGATCTTCACAGCCTTTTCGTAGATCTCATTGTTGTCATGAGTTTGGAGAATATCAATCTTGTCTAAACCCCCGCATTCGTCGACCATTCGAGCATATAAATTGATCCCGTCGTTCAAACCCATTTCTTTGTCCGCCTCGCCTACCCTCAGAATGTTCTCGAGCCCCTCAAGGCACACAGTTACAATTCTTAGATCTGGGCATAACAGGAGATCACAGAGCGGCTTGATGCATCCACTACTAGCCAAGAACCTGTAAAAGCAAACGAGCAAGCATAAAACATAGCACTTGTCAATTCATCAAAAGTTATTCAAAACTTTTATGCAAATCTGTTGATGAGACGCTGCAAATCAAGGTAATAGAAGAAATCACAAGGAGAAAAGCCCATTGCAATTAGAACATGCTTCCGTGGAAGAACCATGCAAACTATACAGCTTCACAAGTACAATTTGAATAATAGAAACTATACAACTTCACAAGTACAATTAGAACTGTGGAAACTACAGAAGTTAAGCTACAAGCAGTGTTACCTAATTTGATCATGAGAACCTCCAGAGGTGGCATTAGAAATAGCCCATGCAGCCTCTTTCTTGATGTCAAACTCTGCATTTTGAAGGAGGCATACCAAAGGAGCAACAATATTTGCCTCCATAACTGCCTGTTAAAAGATCAACCTCCAAAGATTACAACCATGACAAAAAACACAAAAAATCTTACAAGGGACAAATAACAAATATTGGAATACATGATTACGACCTTAGAACCATAACACAAAGAGTTATGAGAGTAATTTGGTTCAACAACTAAATCAAACGTTGTTCTTTTCACCTTCTGTATCTGTTTCTTTAAATTTTACTTTTTCATTTTTAACTAGAATTACTCCGATAATACCAGACCAGACTAGAAATATCTCGATCATACCAGACCAAAGAGATTCAGGCAACACCATACATACGAGTTACATTTCAGACAATAAAATTAGACAAGATTATAAGCATTCAAATCAAACCAGACTACAAGTATTCAGAATAGTAAGAAACATTTTGAAAAGATCAGACCAGGATACAGATCAGATCTTTAATTATTAGATCACATTTTTCAGACAAAGAGAAAGGTCCTTAGTCATTATACTTCTTTATTCTTGATATTAAAATTTGTTTTTCACTTCACCATTATCATCAATAATATTAAACCGTTAATGCCACCAATACCAACTAGTTGGGAACTCAGGATTAAGGTGATATGTGGCAATCAAAGACAAACTTAACATCTATAATTGATAATTTAAGTCTCCCGGCGTGGTTGGCCATCTTGGTAGATACAAGTATTATTTTTTACACTAAACTATTTCCATCCTCACTCCTAATATAAAGTCCATGTTTGGATTTGAGAGGGCTATTAAGAAAGAGACATCGTGTTCAGAATTATTTGAAAAGGACAAACACACACACACACACACACAGAAAATTTTTCCTGAAAAAAAGATGAAGTTTATTGTTAGGCTGCAAGGGAAAAGTGAAATTTAGATTGGGATGGAAGAAGGTACTGATTAGAAATTAATTATACTCAACAGCCCTGAGTGTGCGTTCAAATAATGGGTTAGGTTACAGACTCCCCCCCGTCACCTAAAAAGTAGATATCAATGACATGCTTTGGTAGCCTGCCCAACCTTGTGCCTTCCCCAATCCACCATTCTTCGTGAAATTTAATTCCACCATTCTTTCCTACGTTATCTTTGTTTCTAGTATTATACAAAATTAAATTTATTTCATATAATTCATTTTCTTCCAGGTTTAGCAGACCTGCAGCATTAACTAGACTATTGCTTCAGTGATTTTTGTTCAATGCAGTGTATATGTTCAAGCATGTGTTGGAGGAGCTGCCAGACAAAACCTAATTCTTAGATTATGTTGAAAGAGTTTTCTTGAACCTTTTCTGCAGCTTGGATTTAGTAGGTTAGAGCAAGATTTTTTAAGCATATTAAGTGCCAAAGTTTGCAGACTTGCTTTACATGCCGAGAAAATGTATACGAACACTGATTGCAATTGATACTGTTGATAAGGAGAACAGAAAAAAAAGACTCAAATGTTCAAGTTCTTGGCTTTCAAAAGCATTTTAAATTATTACAGTCAAAAGCAAATGTGAAATGCAGTAATGTCAAATCATATAAAGCTGGACACGGAAATTTGCAAATGAATGTATACCTGTATTTGATGTCTATTTCCAGCAGTGATGTTAGAGATCGTCCAACATGCTTCTTTTATTATGCTTTTCTTGTGATTTTGAGTAAGAAGTTGATACAGACATGGGAGCACTTGTTTGTCAATTACGAACTAGTACAATAAAAAAAACACGATTTGAAAAAGAAATAAACCAAAGAATATCAAGAAAATTCTGCAAAAGATTGAATAACCAATGATGAAACATAATTCACAATAATAAAATACGGAGTACAAAGCAAACTTAGAGGTTTAGAATTCTCAGTTGTTCCCCTTAAAAATCAAATATTATGGTATGCTATTTTTTACACTCCTCCATCCCATTTTAATAGTTTTAATTTCTTTTTTGCAGGGATATATTAAGGAAACAAAATGTATTTGGTTGATTTTCCTATTTGAAAAAATGAGTAACCTTTGTGAGAAGCTGTTTAAATAGATTAATGTGTCAAATCAATTAAGGGTATGTTGGAAAAGGTACACAGTTGATATTATCCGAAAAGGATAGTGGACGTAATTGTTGGAAAAACTAATAAGGAAAGTGGTTAATAGGACAGAGTATAGTGACTATAGTACAGACTAGTAATATTAATGCTAGCATACATTTTCTCTGAAGGAGCAAATATTTTTTGCAATAACCACCATTCAATCTCTACATCTTGAGCATGCCAGGAACAGGAAGTCAGAAACCAACCATAAGGAAAAGGGAGAATGTAAGAATATGATACTATTTGCAACCTATTCATATCATGATACCTGTGTTTGAGCATCATCACCTGTCACAATATTCCCCACGGTTCGAAGAGCAGGTATGAGCACTGTAGCTGATGGATGACTAGATACACATGAGAAGTAAAAATAACTTATCACCATACTCCACAGGTACTTACTAGAAAAAATCAAAATAGAAATACAAACACAAATGGAAAAAAGTTTGCACCATTATGATGTCCCTGATTTAAAGAATACATTTAATCTAGCTATTTTTCTTTTTTGGAGGTGGCCAATAGGGAGTAATCTTTGGATGAGATATAGAAAAATAATAATAACACATTTGTGAAGGTAACTGAAACATACAGCAGAAGCTCTACAAGCCGGGGACAGACATCTGCGTCAATTACAGCTTGAATTTTATCATTTGGTCCATCGGATAGATATGATAGTGCCCAAGAAGCATCTGTAAGAATTTCTTCATCATTCATATGGATAAGATGCCGAAGAACTGGCAATGCAGCTTTGACCTGAATGGGTCCAAATATGAAGCAAATTATATGTTGTAGATAACATACTGGTGGATTGTGTAATTCATCTCTTCGTACCTGGTCAAATGGTGTCGGTGGCTTGCCACGGCAGAAGTTTGACAACGTCCATGTAGCATTTCTCAGCATAGAAAGCTTTGAATGCTCATTTAACTGACCTAACAATGACAGGAGTGCACCTTGACCAAGTACGAGATCCCTACAGGTTGGGGAATCACCAGCAACATTGCCCAAAGCCCAGACAGCCTGTTTAATATAGATAACACGTAAACACAACACACAAACATATCTATAACTGTAGATAAATGTATACAAAGATGTATATATCACTAATACACAACTACTGACACACATATACACATTACATACATACATACATAGGTATACACACGCACACACAAAGAATTATAAGGGCTTGTCTAGTATGGACAAGAACGGGACTGGCATTTTGGTTGATCAGGTCGTGAGCTCGTGGTCGAGGTGAGGAGTGTTAGTGATTGACTGTGGATTAAACTTGTGCTCTGTGGGTGTATAATCAATGTAGTGAGTGCTTATGCACCCCAAGCTGACCTGGATAAGGAAGCTAAAAGGGAGTTTTGTGACAAGTTGGGTGGTAGGGATATCCCGAGAACACTCATCATTGGAGATGACTTCAATGATCATGAGTGCCACGGATGTTATGAGGAGGTTTACAATGGGTTTTGTTTTGGTGAAAAGAATGTTGGGGTTTAACTCTTAGACTTGGCTAGAGCGAGTGATCTAGTGATCAGTAACTCTTTCTTTTAGAAGCGTGAGGATCACTTGGTGACTTTCTGCAATCGAGTGGCAAAGTCATGAGGAAACTAAAAGGGAGTTTTGGGAGGAGTTGGGTGGTAGGGATATCCCGGGAAAACTCATCGTTGAATGTTACTTCAATAGTTGGGATTTCACGCTTAGACTTTGCTAGAGTGAGTGATCTAGTGATTACTAACTCTTTCATTTAGAAGCGTGAGGGCTGAGGATTACATGGCGACGTACTGCAATCGACAGATTGATTACCTCCTCCTGTATAAGGGTTACAATGTGCTCTCTAAGGATGTTAAAGTGATTCCAAGCGCCAACCATACTTTGGGAAGGAGCTGAGAATCTGATAGCAGCAATACTTTCATAGCTCTCTAAATGTTGGCAAGGATGTGAGTCTTCAACGAGGTGTGCTGGGGTAGTCCGCGAGTCATCGTAATTTTAGATACTATAGGCGCATTGTACAGGAAGAGAGAGTGAGGGCTATTGGCAGGACGAAAGGGGGAGAGCCATGGGGCTAGATGAGATTCAGGTGGAGTTTTGGAAGATTGTGGAAAGATATGGGTTGGTTTCAATTACCATGTTGTTTAATGTTATTTTTAGAACAGCTAATATGCTAGTGGAGAGATCACAGTACTCTCGTTGCATAAGGACAAGGACGATATCCAAAGCTGCAATAATTATAGGGACAAAAAACTACTTAATCCCACAATGAAGGTTTGGGAAGGAATTACTGAGACTCTGTTGAGAAAGGAGGTGAACACTTGCAAGAATTAATTTGGCTTCATGCGAGGCTGAGAAACCACTGACATCATTTACCTCTTGAGGAGACTGATGGAACAGTATAAGGACAAAAATGGGGACCTCCTCATGGTGTTCATTGACTTGGAGAAAGCTTAGAACAGGGCTCCTACTGAGATCTTATGGAGATTCCTAGATGCCTAGAGAACAGAGGGGTACCAATTACTTATATTCAGTCTATTAAGGACATATATGATAGGGCAAATACCAGGGTGAGGTTGTTAGGTGGTGACTCAGACTACTTGCCTGTGGAGAGGGATTTACATAACTGGTCAGCCCTTAGAGCTTGTTCTCTTCAACTTATTCTTTTTACTTATTACTTATTCTTATATTCTTATTGGAATCAAAACTTAATCGAATCAGATCAGAACCAATCACATAATTTGAATAGAACAAGCCCATAGTCCTTTCCCATTTGCTTCGGTGATGCATGTTCAAACACAACATATTGCGAAGGTGTACCTTGGTGCTTGTTGTTTTTTAGTGTCATTGTTCTAATCAGAATGAGACACGAAAGGGATTCAATGATAGCTTAGAAGTGTGGAGACCGACCTTGGAACCCAAATGTTTCAAATTGAGTGGAACAAAGATCGAGTATGTGAAATGATGCTTTAATAGTAAGACCAGTGAGTTGGAGGTGAGAGTGAGGACCGCTTCACATCAAGTGCCTAAAAGGGTCAAGTTTTAGTACATTGGATCTATCATTCCGGCTAAGGGGAAAATAAATGGGAATGTTTCCATTGTATTGATGCTTCTTCAGCAAAGGGGAAGCAAGCTTCTAATATCCTTTGTGACAAGAGGACATTGGAAAACCTGAAAGATAAGTTTTATTAGAAAGTGGTCAGATCGGCTATGTTGTATGAGACAGTTTGGGGAGGAGAAGGATGCTTAAGTTCAGAGGCTACAAGTGGTACATATGAGAATGCTGGAGTGGATGTGAAGTCATATGAGGATGCACAATATTCGGAAAGAGGATATTCGAGGCAGAGTGGGAGTGACCTCTAAGGAAGATAAGCTCTGGCCTGCGGGAAGCTACACTGGGATGATTTGGACACTTACTGACCCTAGCAAGGAGGTGTGAGAGGCTTGAAGTAGGAGGCTGAGGAGGGGTAGAGAGAGACCTAAAAATAGTTAAAAGGAGGTGATTAGACACGACTTACGGCTTCAGTACCTTACTGAGGATATGGCCTTATATAGGAGCATTTGGAAGTCAAGGATAAGGGTGGAAGGGTAGTCCTTTGGGCCTTAGTTGGTGGTTTCTGCTAGCGTGCTTTTGTACCATAGTTTGTAATTTCTATTTGTATGTTTGTCATGTTTGTGTGCTTTCTTTGTCAGTGCTATTTTCTTTTGTCGTTCTGCTCAGGTGTTTCTTGAGTTGGGAGTCTCTTGGATACGGTCTCTCTACTTTCTGCCGTTTCTGGGTAGTAGTAAGGTCTCCATACATACACCATCTTGAGACTATGAGATATCTACTAGGTGTGCTGTTGTTGTCTAGTATAGATTTGTTGTATCTAGTATGGTTTTTTCTACAATTGCATCATCTAGCTTTCAACTGTTGTTTCCTTTTTTCATTTCTAAAATTCTCCAAAAGGGGGATGAGTTGTCCTCTTTAAGGCTCTTATACTCCATATTCATGGAGAAATACAGTCACATAGTAGAAGTTCAGAAGAAAATATAGTGAAGGTCCACCGACCACTGCTACACAAGCAAGCATAATAGTAAACATCGCCCAAGCTCCAAGGCTTTAGTTCTCATGTGTAAGATCAGAGAAGACCATACGAGGGATACACTGTTGTCGTTGTGGGCTGGGTTAAAATCATTGTAAACCATCGGGGACATCATCGCTCATCCACCGAGGAAGTGATGTATTCTTCACATATGGCTGGTGGAGGTATGCTTATAGTGTAGACAGTGCTACTAGCGGATATTGTTCACTTACACTTTTCAAATGAAATATAAAATTGGAGAATATGGATTTTTTTTCATTTCTCCAATATCAAGAACAAAAAACCAGTTTAAATTTTTTGGGAAATTGGAAAGGTTTCTACTTGCCTAAAAAGGCAAAAGAATATTTCACGACAACCTTTAGGAATTATGTTTGTTTTGTGTGAAATTGTGTCAAACAAATAAATGAATTATAAGATAGTAAAATTACCTGCTCACGAACATCGTCATTGGGTGAGTTAAGAAGCTGTATAAACTTAGGAACAGCACCCTGTTCAATGACAACTCGTGTATGTTCTGATGTGCCAGATGCAACATTTGTCAATGCCCAGGCAGCTTCAAACTGCCACAAAAAGCCAATGAAAATTCATATATAGATAAATAAATAAATAACTCCCAGAAGTAAAATAAATATGGCGTTTATAACCTAATACATACTTGCAATTGAGGCAAGTCACTCCTTTCAAGAAACTGTACAAAGCGTGGTACAACTCCAGCTTTAATCACCTCATCTATTGGAGGGCTGCGCTCTATGAATAATGCAAAAGAAATACCATTTAGTTAGGCCAAAGAATAATAAAAAAGAGTTTTAGCCGTTATTGTATAAAATACCGATGGATAACAGCTTTCTGAATTGTGTAGTCGCTTCGATTTGTGAAGATGGATCCTCAGACCATACCCCTTGAACCATCAATGGAATGCCTTCAAGCTATTACACAATAGAAAATATAAGGAGCAGATAATTCTTAAAATTAGAAAAATTACATGTAAGATAACTATTTCACATGAAATAGAAACTGAACTAGCACTCAAGATTTAAATCTTGTAACGCACTCAAGCTAACCATAAGACATCAATAGAGTATGTGATAAAAATGGAACTAGCATTCATTAAACTCTTGAAATGCTTTCAAGTTCATCATTAGAAAGCAATATAAATTGATCGCCGTCATAAGCCTCATGCGTACCACATGTGAAATAGACAAGAAGAGAATGGTGAAATTGCAAATTTGACAACCAATATTTTCAAGTTGATTAAGGACTAACAAGTTTTGGATTACATAATAAGAGTATGACCTCACACCAGTCACACGATGGAACATAGAAGAGAATGGTAAAATTGTGAGACTAGGGTGGGATTGGTAAGATACTGATTACCAAATTCTAATCCAAGCTAAAGGCTGAAGATGATCTAAAATCCCGTCTTGATGAAGTCGAGGTCCCGAAAATAAAATCCCGTTTAAGTCGGGACTCCGATCCGAATATCTGATGAATCCCAACAATGAAATTCATATATAATATAATACGGAGTATATTATTGTCACAAACTTTCATAAAATCACCAACAAAACATGCCCTACAAAAAGAGCTTAAAGTAAACTAGCAAATCTAAAAAATTAAAAAGAAAATATCACCAATATAAAATGTAATATCATTGCAAGAATAGAAAATCATAAAAGTAAAAAGAAATACTTAAATACAAATGTATCAGCGTAGAAGATCATATAAGCAAAGAGTTTAAATATTAAAGAAATAAAGTTTAGTGTTGAAACAAAATGTATACGTAGCAACGTTAGAATTAATTTATTTTATTTAATTATCTATTTTCATTTCTATGGGGATATTGAGATTTTTGAATTCCTGACTCGTTTTAGAAACGAATCTCAGTATAGTGTCGACTATGTGAAGATTAAGATTTTCGGAATTGGAGGATTGGGACTATCATATGGGGATGGGGATGCAGAGCACAGGATTTGGGAATCATTTCCCACCAATAATTTTGACACCCTAATATTTGCCTAAATAGAGCTTTGGCAAGGCTTTGTTTTTTTTGGTTGAAATTCTAAAGTTAGATGTTGAAGGAAACTGGAAGGAGTTGGAAGAAACTGGAAGGAGTGGGAAGAAACAAGGAGTTGGAAGAAACTGTGAAACACAATGTGTTAAAAAATCACTCAATTAAATGATCACCCAAATAAATATGTAAGAAAACTAATTTTGCATATAAAAAAGAATTTATTTTTGTCAGTGTTTGAGGTTTTATGTTAGAAATTCGGATATATAATGTTATTGTATAGTCATCATATGTAAATACATTTTTCAAGTTGTTGGAAGAAACTAGAAAGAGTTGAAAAACGGGAAAGAGTTGGATGAAACTGGAAAGAATTGGAAGTTAATTTTTCCAACCGAAAAGAACAGAGCCTAATTTTATTAAGATTGAGTTGTATTCCACGTTGTCCACACAAAGTAAGACATTAAAAGTTAACCCCACAATTTCATCTTTCTTAATATTTGTGTCAGTTCCATTGTGGAATATTTTTGTGGGACAGAGGAAGTATGAGATTAAGTACTCTTATTCTCTTAATCTATTTCCCTAAACATTAATTATGGTAACCACGAAAGGAAAAAGTTCGGAGTATGGAATATGACTTTGATTAACAAAATGTTTATTTTTCTAAACATTATAACAACATCATTACCCCAGTGCTTCAAAGGTTCCCACCATTGCGAGGTAAGGGGGTCGGGTGTACGCCTGACCCCTATGTTTAATACATGTAGCAGCTGTTTCTAGATGACTCGTGATGAACATCGAAAGTTTTATTGACTAACTCCTACTTCACTATAAAGAAGCGTGAAAAATTTAAAGAGTCGTTTTTCTTTATTCCAGCATACCCCAAAGAAGAAAATAGTGATTCTTTGGCTCAACGGAGATGATGGAGTTATTTTTCTAAAAATTCCTATTTACTAAATTCTATTTTTGTGAGCATTATACATACATGTGTTAACTCATATTGTCTAAAACATTAGATATGGAATACAACTCTAATTAAAATTCATTTCCATTGTACATTGCTACATTCAAAATACTGAAAAACAATAACATGACACTTTGGCAAGTTGTGCTCTCAAAAACGTCCTCATAGGCATAGACAAACAAACATGTATATATAGATGCATTTATACATATATTGATATGCCCATAGTTATTAATGGCGAGTGGCGAGGGGCGGGCGAGAGGACCGTTTTTATGGGGAGAGACGGGCGGTCAAATGATGAAGATATATAAATATAAATATAAATATAAATATAAATATAAATATAAATATAAATATAAATATAAATATAAATATAAATATAAATATAAATATAAATATAAATATAAATATAAATATAAATATAAATATAAATATAAATATAAATATAAATATAAATATAAATATAAATATAAATATAAATATAAATATAAATATAAATATAAATATAAATATAAATATAAATATAAATATAAATATAAATATAAATATAAATATAAATATAAATATAAATATAAATATAAATATAAATATAAATATAAATATAAATATAAATATAAATATAAATATAAATATAAATATAAATATAAATATAAATATAAATATAAATATAAATATAAATATAAATATAAATATAAATATAAATATAAATATAAATATAAATAAGTATAAATATAAATATAAATATAAATATAAATATAAATATAAATATAAATATAAATATAAATATAAATTTATATATATACACAATTGTTTTCATTTGATAATTATTTAGTGTTTAAGACAGAAAAATATATTCAATGCATAATATCTGTTGTGGGTACAAAAACAAACCAATCTTCTAAGCTATTAGTCATTAAATTGAACCAAATCATACAATCATTCTAAAAATTGTAAAACATAATAATATTAATCATTAAATTAAATCAATAATAATAATCATTTATTTGGATTAAAGACAACATAATAAAAATAAATAAGTACAAAAACTAGTACACATAAACTCACAGATTTGTTCGCAGGCTCGGCGCCTCGCACCAGTGAGTGAAGCGAATGGAGAAGAGGTTTGCGCACGTGTGAGTTGCGACTATGTAGGACGAGAGAAGAGGGCCGTGCTAGAGATGACGACTTGCGATGGAGAAGAATCGCGTTGGAGAAGCGAGCAGATGCGATATGTTTAAAATTTACTCCCTCCGTCCCAATGTATTTGTCCCGTTTGACTTTTTCCAGTCAACTGGACAAACTTTGAGCTCTAATTAAATAAAAACAGTAATGTATTTTAACATAAAAATGACTTTATTGGATTTATCGTATTGAGAACTTCCAAAATTGTATTTCATTATGCTAATATGCAATATTAATTGAGAGTAATTGGAGTTCAAAGTTAAGGACTTCTCGAACTGACTGAGGATATGGCCCTAGATAGAAAACTTTGGAAAACTATGATTAGAGTAGCTGGATAGGAGCTCGGTGTAGTAGAATTTGTTTTGTAGCGGGTTGTATTTGTTTGGAATCTTCTGTTATTGCTTGTAATTGCTGCTTATACTTGGCACTTTATCTGTATTATACTGTGTTCTCTTCCATATTTTTGTGCAGGTGGAGCCGGGGGTCTCTTGGAAACAGCCTCCCTACTTCCGAGTAGAGACAAGGTCTGCGTACACACACCCTCCCCAGACCCTACTGTTGTGGGATTCACCTGGGTTGTTGTTGTTGTTGTTGGAGTTCAAAGTTTGTCCAGTCTGACTCGAAAAAGTCAAACTGGACAAATATACTGGGACGGAGGTAGTAAATGTTATTAGGTCAAAGTCAGCCCAATTTATTAAATAAAAAGTTGACCAAATACGGAGCGCAGTTGGCGTATGCTTCTCACCACAGATCGAAGCGCAAATGGCGACTGCCAAAGGCGCGCTTCCCGTAAAACGCCAAGCCAGAGCAATTCATGGCGACATCTTCCCGCCTCTGCGCCATAAGCGAAAATGGCGAGCACCATTAATAACTATGGATATGCCTATAAGTGCATGTGTGTATAGACACCTGTGTGTGCAAATTATTACTTTCCATATAAGGTTCTTACTTTTGAGACCCATATTGAATCCCTTCATTCATTATCATGATATCCATCTCAATTGATCTTCCTTCATTTCACTATTCTTATCCTCAAAATTCAGGTCTGGTACTCTTTTTTCAAGTGCATTCCATGCCTCCACCATATTGATGTATAAAAGGTGGTTATTAAAATGCACATAGCATCTAAACTTGGACTCTCCATCATAATTCAAAGTCAGATGAACAAAATATGATGTAATTTTACTATTTACCTATACTCCCAAAAAGAAGTGTATTGGAATAATACGTGCAAAACAAACAAATAAGAAAGGTAGATTGAATCCTAGGGTAGTTGGGAAGGCATTCGGCTTTGGTGGTAGTCTGTGCACTTGTTGTGTGCTTTTTATGCTAGGTGCTTTCTACTTGTCAAAAAGAGAACTAAGGTACTTGCGAGTAGGGATAAGGTTTGCGTACATACACCCTCCCTGCTCTTGTGGGATCCAAGAGGGTTGTTGTTGTTGTTTCTTATGACACTTGTAATTAATCACTTCAATTTAGGCAATTTAAGATACAAGCTTTTTGTCTTCAATGACTAAGCTAGTTTGCATTTATGAATGCTTACACTTCTTCCTTTTATGATTCATCAAGGAACAATACCTAATGCTTTTTTCCAATGCACTAAGGAAATAAATATGATATCAATAAAAACATAGAAGCGTGTGGACTTAACCTAATCAATAAGTCAAATATAATGATGCCATACATTCAAGTAGTAGTTCAACTCACCACGAAAAATAAAATCACGTTTGAAGATCTTCCCTAAGTGGAGATCACAACTAAACAAAACAGATCCGATACCTCTATTCCACCAGTAGTTGACAGATTCCGGACAAGAATCAGTTAAAATACCCTAATGATGATATTTATGAATTTTTCAGGGAGAAAAAAAGTAGAGCACTCCCACAAAACGATCACCACATTTCGCAATCTGCAGCGAATTTGCAAATAAAAACAATAATACAGTAATAAGAAATAGCAGTACCCGTCTCTCATTAGAAGCAGCGTTTTGAGTAGCGTCAGGGAGGAGACCCTCGCGACGCTTCTTGAGAAGGTTATCCTCGCGCTTACTCTTCCTGATCTCAACCAGGTTGTCCTCCCTCCGCCGCCGTGCTTCGTCGCCATCCACTCCGATCTTGTACGACTTCTTCCGTACTTCGGTTCGCGTACCCGGTCGCAGAGACATTTTCGGAATTCAGTTAGGGACTCTCTGCAAGCAAATGTGCTCGACGAAATTAGGAGGATACGCAAAGAAGAAGAAAAAACGAAAGTGGGGATGGGTTTGAAGTGGGACGTGGGTTGACGAACCGTGTACAAAGTACAAACGCCGGGCAGTTAACTAAGCCGAGTGGAACCACTCGCGTTTGGGTTGCTAAAAATTAAGGAGTTTTGTTGATTACGGAGGGATCAAACTTGTAAAGTGAGTTTCTTCTCATCCAATCCAATGTGATTAAATGTGATTTAGTTTTACTCTAATCTTCTAACAATAATCTTTTCATTGCGTGTTACAGTGTGATGATGTAAATTAACGATCGGTATATCGTTTCTAGTCAGACAAAAATGATAAACTAGTCTAAAAATACCCCAAAATATAATAAACAAAGATGTTGACGTGGAAACCAAAATCGGGAGAAAACCACGGGGCTTTTTTGGCGGTACCTTGCCAACGGAGGATTTTTATTAATATCAGGGGTTGTACACGGTACATGATTTAGGCTCAGAAGCCATTAATGGAAGCTTAAAAGCTTGAAGAACAAAAATACAAGAATTCTAGAGAGAGAAATAGTAATGGGCAGGGAGTAAAGAATGAAATTGGCCTCCTCAATTTTGAGGGCAAACCCTTTCTTTTATAGGAAGGAGGGGAGCATCTACCGGAGAGTATTATCTTATTTTTCTATTTTATTAAACAGATTCGGTTTGAGTGTTCTTCGTAAATAATTGGGAAATGTGGACCGAATCATGCATTATTTCCCATCAAGAAGTCCTCAACTTTTTTAAGTTGTGAGAATTATCAACTTAAGAAAGTAAACAAGTCCTATGAGTGCTATCTTCATCAGTCTTCGTACTTAGCATTCTTGACCGGTTGATATTGCTAGTCCTAGTCCTCTGAATCTGTAACACCCTCCGTCCCGCGAACCCGGTTTACCGCGGTCCAACGAGCCGGAGAGGTTACGTAGATGGTTTTAAGGCTGTCTACAAGGGAAACCCTTGTGTTGCTTGTAACGGAAATCCCTTGATATAAATATTCTTAAAAGATGGAAATAAGTTCAATTAAAGAGAATGTTTATAGCGGAAGTAAATGTAAATAAAAATGTTAAGTCATTAATAACGTAAGTGCTACAACGGTGGGTTCAAGCCCAAAATGTTTTCATAATTTATTGGATAACTAAATAAGTCCCCACTGTCGTTCATCCTCCGCTCCAATCACCCAGTCGTCCGGGTCAGGCTCCGTGATCCTCTTGCCTACCTACGTATAGCAAGGGAAAACACCGCTATACGCTCAGCAAAAGCTGAGTGGTAGTCTAACAGTAGAACACATAATACATTCACATTGGTATAAACATAATTGTACATGTACTAAAGGACGGGATACCACATACAAATTTGATGAAAAACTGTTTACGAATAACCGTGATGCAATGCCAAATAACCATGGTGCATGTGTTAGACTGCGCAGGGACCCCCTGCCCTTCGGTGATCATCCTCACTCGGTAGATGAGCCGAGGAACGCCTTAGTCTTCCCGATGGAACACCTTAGTCTTCCCGAGGAACGCCTTTGTTGTTATGACAGGTTTTGATAATGCCAAACCGCCGTGAACGAGACAATCATATCAGTTGAACACACAAGGCGAGAAACAAAGACGAAGAAAATAGAACAAGAGCTAAAAGAGACCAAGAACGAAAACCGTAGTTTTAGTATCGTTGAGTCGGTCACAAATGTGATCAAGACTGACCCAACTTTTGCACTTTGGCTCTTTAGGCTAAAATCCTTTTTATTGCATCTCACACATCATCAAAATATTTTTCAAACATGTTTAAACACATTAAAAACACTTGGTGTTCGCCAAAACCAAAAACCAAGCCATTCGGCATTCGGTTCTCAGAAATCAACGTTCGGCATTCGGTTATCGGCGTTGGTTTTTGGCGCTCGAACCAACCAAGTGGTTTTCAAAATTTTATGATTGTTTTTTACTTCTGGGCACTTTTAAAAAGTTTTGCAACAAAAACACTTCAAAAACCACCTCTCGTTTTTGGTCGTTTGGCAAAAACCATGCGAAACGACATAAGCTTGGCTATTAGTGTTTTTTACCTTAATGAAGTGGTTTTTAAGTGTTTATACTTGGTTTCTACATAAAATACATTAAATAAGTGTTTTAAACACTTAGTTTTTACTTTGGAGAACTTTGCATTTTTTGGTCGGGTTTCAGCCATGGTTCTGGACTAGCCATCTACCCAGCGATGGTAGATATCACCCATCCATGGGTAAGTGATCTCGGGATTCTAGAATCATCCCACCCAGCGATGGGAGATATTACCCATCGATGGGTAAGCAGCCTTCAGCCTAACCGAATTCTAGAACCATGCCAAACAACATTGGGAAATGTGGACCGAGCCACGTATTATTTCCCATCACAGTGTTTGACTAAAGTTATTCTCAAATCATTTTATGTGAAAAATAGTGTAAAATTAAAAAATAAAATTACATATTTAAAAACAACATCAAAAGATCTACAAAATTAGATGTGACATGACTACATTATTTTATCAAATGATCATTGAAAATATACCAATAAAGTAAATAAAGTTTGACCCTGTGAATACTGAATGGGAAAATTATTTTTAAAAAGGAGTATTAAATTTTGATCTTATATGATTTAGTCTGATCTGTTTTGATTGTAACTATATTAAAAATTGTTTCTAATCTGATTTGATATTATCTAATTTCAATAAAAATAGGTTGAAGAGAACAAGCTCTTAAAACTCATTTTAACCCGCTATGTGTATTTGTGTGTTAATTTAGTCTATCTATATTACTTTAATTCAAATTAAAGGAAACAATCATGTGTGTTAGCTCCTTGTATTAATTAACGTAACATTTGTATTAATTTTAGTAACATTGTTAAGATAAATTTTATTAGATGGACTAATTTGATTTACACTTTGTAGCTACATGGATTAATGGAACTAGAGGCAACATTTAAAGACTAAATTGATTCACGAATGCACTTAAAGAGACCAAAATAAAAATTAACGTTCTAACATATGTCTAAGCTCAATCTGTTACAAGATGTCTCTCAAGCAGTCTCGAGTACATCGATTCATGAGACTGTGAATACAACAACCTATAAATGGATCGAAAATAATATACTTAGCATCTTTGAGAAGAGAGTTATCTCATCTTTTTGCCAAACTATTATTTATTGGCATTAATAGACCTACCTAATTCCATGATACTCCCTCTGTCCCTCTACTTTTTCCAATATTCTTTTTTGAATTGTCCTACTATATTCATGTGCTTTTCTTTTTCTGTAAGTCTAAAATCGTAAAAAGGTTAATTTTAGTCATCCTTTTCTGAAACACGGAGTAACACCGCAAAAATATTGTAATGTTATTTTCTTATGGCCATACAAATTGCACATGTGTGAATAGTAAAAAGACTCATAATTATACTTTAGAGCTTTTTGTTCCATTTTAAAAATTGCACTAATGATCCTTGAATTTTTAAAAACTTTGCATCAATGATCCCTCTGTGCCAAATTTGAAAGTATAATCAAATACTCGTACGTGTGGATTCATCTAAACTCATATATCACACGTGAGTTCTATAATGTATTTTCCCAAATATTTTTTCCTATATTTTAAATTACGTGAAAGCCTGGATAATTATTCCGGCTTTAGTCATCGGTAACAAAACTCAAATTCCTAACATAAGTCAATCATGATCCTTATCAATCGATCAACAGTTTCATTAATCCAAAACATCTTCATCAAGCTCTAACAGGTGTATTGATGAGCATGCCAGTAACAATCTCTTAGATCTAGCATAGAGGGACCATCAATGCAATTTTTAAAAAAATTCATGGACCATTGGTGCAATTTTTAAAGTTCAACGGTGATTCATATAATTTTTGAAGAGTTCGGAGGTAAATGACACAAAGACTCTTGTACTTTAATTGATTTTTAAAGTTGATTTTGACTTTGTTTATCAATCTTGTACTCCACCATGCATATAACCCTTTTACCATTCTCCAACTCAAGTAAGGGTATGCAAGTCTTTTTATCCCATTTTATATGCTTTCTTGGCCCATCAGTTGAGTTATCCAGGTACAAGGCCCGTTGGGTGGTCCGCGGCTTCAACCAGCGCTTTGGCATCGACTACGACGAGACCTTTTGCCCCGTTGTCAAACCTGCTACAGTCCGCATCATTCTTATCATTGCTCTGTCCAGAGGATGGCCCATTCACCAGCTTGACATCAAAAATGCCTTCCTCCATAGTTAGCTACAGGAGACAGTTTACGCATGTCAGCCTTCCGGGTTTCAGAATCCAGCTCATCCTCACTATGTTTGTCGACTCAAGAAGGCTCTTTATGGACTCAAGCGGGCACCGCGGTCGTGGTATCACAGATTTGCTAGTTTCATTCAGACCATTGGGTTTCGAGGGTGCAAGTCGGACACATCACTGTTTGTCTTCTCTCATGCCATGGGCACTGCCTACCTACTCCTGTACGTTGATGATATTTTTCTCACAGCATCTTCCACTGCACTTCTCACAGCATCTCATCCAGCGGCTTAAGGCCGAATTTGCTATGACAGACATGGGGGGCCTAGATTTCTTCATTGGCATCAACGTACATAGGACGACCAGTGGCCTCTTTCTCCACGAGACACAGTTCACTCATGACATACTTGAGCGGGCCGGGATGGTATCTTGTCGCCCCATCTCCACCCCAGTGGACACAAAGGCAAAGCTCTCCTCCTCATCAAGCACTCTGCTCCCCGATCCTACTCTTTATCGATCTGTTATTGGAGCTCTACAGTACCTTACATTATGTAACGCCCCAAAACATACCCTAAAATTTTTAATGAATAAATATTCAATTAGTCAAATATGTTTCGATTAAAATAAATAGTTATTGGGCTTGGCCGAAATGAAATGTGTTTTGATATCCAATATCTTAATCTGGATAAATCTCATAGAGATAAATCCAATATGTTGAGTATTTGTGTGGTCTTGATTGAGAACATGAGTACAGACCCAAAACAAGAATAAATAAAGAAATTAGTTATGTAGTGAATTTTAAAATGATTTTCTGAAATAACTCATGATAATAATTAATATGAATTTAATATGAGAACCTTTTTGAATAAAAGTCAACTAAATCAATTTTGACTCTGTCAAAGTCAACCACCCAAAAATATGGTGTCTGAAAAAGTATACCAAATAAACATAAAAATTATATCGTTGGATAGAGCTCGACTGTCTGATCGCAACGGTGCAAACACATTTCAATTCGGAGAAAGTTAGACCAAAACGTGTACCCCGACCAAAATTAGTCCCAATCAGGGACTTGCGTTTAAAAAACCATAGAGATCAGCCTCCTCCTCCACTCGGCCGTTCCAACAGGAGAAGGTGACAGGGCTTGCTTTATCCTTCCTTCTCCTTCTATATAAGTGAGACAATTCCTTCTCATTTCTTCACCATTCTTCTTCATTCTTCATCGTAAGTGTTCATGAAAGTGTGAGGAGTGTTGTGGTGCTGTCAATTTGGTGTGAAGTCGCCAGAGTTGGGAGAAATACTCACCGGAAGTTTTGCCGGAAAATTTCCAAAACCTTCATTAAGCTTCAAGGTAAGCCCGTAGATATATCTAATTACTAGAATCTTCATATAGATCGATTCTACGTTCATAGATGGTCATTTGGTTGAGTTTTTGTGTTTGACATACTTGAAGAACTAAGAATCATAAACCATGATTTTGATGTTAAAACTATGAATTAATGATGCCAAAATGATCTATAAACCTTGGAGAACACTTTTATATACTTTAATTGAAGTTTGGTGAGAAAAAGTGACATTTCCACAAGTTGGCTCGAGGTAGAAGACGATGGATAATCGATTATCAACTTGAAAATCGATTATTCATCGTTCTGCAGATTTTTGTAACAAAGCTGAGCAACAGTTGATTATCAGAATGTGATAATCGACTGTCAGCCCTCTCTGAAGTTTGATAATCGATTATCAGAGTGTGATAATCGATTATCAGCCCATTCTGAACATCAGACAGTAGATTATTAGAAGTGACAGTAGACTGTCTTCCTACACTATTGAAGAAAATGAAGCTAATAGTTAATAATTGAATTTCCTATCATATATTAATCAATTATTGTTTAGAAAACATGATTTTTGAACTATGAAATCCTATTTTTGATACCAATTAATTATGCACAATATAAATATGATTTTGTATAAAAAATGAGGTTTTTGGCATATAAAATACTATGTGATGCATGACGGTAAGTTCAGGTTTTAACACTCGAGACTAGGCCGCTGTTTGTTATCAAATATTATGTTGATTGATGATTATGATGAATGATTATTATGATGATTATGACTTGATGAAACTACTGATTAAAATGATTATTGAAGATTAAATTATGAATTGAAACGAATATGTTGATGATTATGAAATAATTTGAATTGTAAGGATATCTAGAAGAACTCTAAGATATACCTAGGTTGACATTGGTTTCTAAGACTATCTAGAAGACCTCTAAGATGACTTAGAAATGGGCCTTGTGGGTATAATTATGAATATTCGGTGGCCTGGGTTAAAACGTACGTACGGGATCCGTAACCAAACTAGAGGAACTCGTTTAGGGATGCCACCCAACCCGACAGTTAGTATCCTACTGTTCGGTTTTCTAGATTTGTACCTTAAGCAAAGGCTAGTTTAAGAGTTGGTAAATCAATCGGAATATATGTACCTTAAACTAATAACCTAGTTTAAGAGTTTGTTAGAAGTACCTTAAACTCTAATAAGTTTAAGAGTTGGATAAAAGTACATTAAAACTAGACTTAGTTTAAGAGTTGGATATAAGTACCTTGAATTACAACTAGTTTAAGAGTTGGTAAATATCAAATAGATTGGCCTTAGACTAAGAATAATTTAAGGACATTATTGAATGATGATGTTGAATGTTGAATATGAATATTGAATGACGAATGTTGAATATTGATTATTGTATGTTTGAACTGAATACTCTGTGCATGATATCAAATGATTTGATTATGAATTTGGATTCAATTTATATAGATGTTCGACGCATTAGATATGCTTACTCAGCTTCAGCGCTGAGCGTGTAGTATGTTTTATTTGCTACACGCAGGTTAATAGAAAGAATAATGTGACATGATTCTGGAGGCAGACGGAGACGAGATTGTCGGAATGGATGTGATGGTTTTGAATTAAAGAACATAAATAAATTATTTTTGTAATTATGATTTGTTAAGCTTCCGCAATATTGAAAACTCCGCACAGTATATGTTATGAAAAATATTATCGTGATAAATAAAAGTGTTTGAAAAGTTTTAAATTTTACGATTACCAAGTTAATACTTTAATCCGAAAGGGGCTGTAGACCTGGACGGATTAGGGTGTTACATTTTGGTATCGGAGCATATGGTTTTAAAACCGATCTTTGGATCGAAATTTGATTTTAAAAAAATAATAAAATGTCAATCACATCTACGACTCTCGCATCCCTCTGCTCCAGGAAAGGTATGAGAATTTACTTGGTAAATATTGAGTCTGTTAGAATTCTCATTAGAGAATAATTGTTAGTACAGAAACTATATCGAGCATAAACTCAAATAGATTTTTCGTACTCGGTGAAGAGACGAAAGAATGAATAATAATAATAATAATAATAATAATAATTGACTCCCTGATAAGTTATCAACATACTTATCGCATCGCGAATGACGAAACTGATGTGCATCTCAAAATTATATGGAAGTGAGATGACTCTGAAGAAACAAATGATGTTGAACAACATCTGTGAAGCCGATGTCAAAGATCCTAATGTGGACTCAAGATGATATGTTCGTTGATTTAAACACGAACGTTTAGAATCAATAAACTCTGTTATCTAAAGTATCCTGTTCTGATTTATAACTCTTTACGACGCAAAGATGTGATTACATCTTATGAGTCGAAATCGTTCGTTAAACGAAAATTCCTTACAAAACCTTGTTGAAGTACCATACAAGGAAATCGACATTATCCTTAGTATGCACTGACTAACTCAACGTCGTCGTTGTTGACAACTTGTGATGAAGAATTCCTCAACTGAAGGCCAATGATGGTAACATCATAGGAGGTGAAAGCAAAGCTGATTTTTAAACCAACCGAATTCATCTCGAATATATATGCAAAAATGTCTCAACCATAAGAAACGTGAAATCTATTCGTGTGATACGCGAAAGAAAGATCTGAACTAAAGGAACGTACCGAAAGTATGTCACCTCTTTGATATGAATTTCCTAATATTTCACCGTTCCGAGGAATGGAATTTCTCTACCAATCTTGATCCCAAAGAGGATCAATATTCGTAATTAAATATGTTTATGTCAAACTGAATACTCGACTATAAAGATTGACTGACAAAGAAACATTTCACCAAGTATTTCCTCCTTAGGAAAATACTCATTCTATTTATACGTGAATCAATGAGATTCTGTAACAACTACTGTCAATTGAACAATACGTTATCCTTTACCTCGTATCAATGACTTATTTGATCAGCTTAGAGGATCCATTGTGTTCTCTAAGATTGACTTACGGTCAGGCTACCACTTCTCGTTCCAGTGCCAAAGCCGAGTATCGTGCCTCGGCCAACGCTGTAACAGAGACGAGCTAGATCTGGAATCTTCTTCTTGAGCTGCAGCAACCCATTTGGTGTGCCACCCTTGTTTTTTGCGACAACGTCAGTGCTGTGTATCTCTCGACAAATCCTGTGCAGCAGCAGCGCACCAAACACGTGGAAGTTGAGATTCACTTTGTCTGTGAGAAAGTAGCACCAGGCCATGTACACGTTCTCCACGTTCCCTCGTCTTCGCAGTATGTTGACATCTTCACTAAGGGACTGCCTTCTTTATTATTTCTGTACTTCAGACAAAGCTTGGGAATCAGACCTCCTCCACATCCGACGTAGCCGGGAGCATGTTAAATATATTGTATATATTTAATATATTGTATTATTCCCTTACCTTGTTTGTATAGGTTTCCTTACTTTTGTCTCTCCTACTCTGATTAGGATTGAGACTCCCCTTATATATATACATGTAATCACAACTCTTTTGATCAATGAAAATCATAATTCTTCACCCAGTTACTGGTGGCCTGGCGGGTCGGAGGGGTTACTCAGAGGGTATTAAGGAACATCCAAAAAATAACTCTTTGCCAAATATAGTTTAAAAGAAATCAATGGAAAATAATCCAACAAGCATAACGAAGTAAATGAAAACAATCTAGTGGGGAAGCTTAAAAGTAATAGTCCATGAACGGAGATACAACAAGGTTGGGTTCAAGCTCGAAAAGGTAAACTATATTAAGAGACAAAGGTAAATCCACGTCCATCCGTACATCGCCTCGCTCTCATTAACTCCGGGATGAGTTCCAAATTCATCATTCCTACCTGCGTATAGCAAGAAAACAACTATACGATCAACATAAGTTGAGTGGTAACTCTAACAATAGAATACACAGTTGTATAACAATATAGAGACAAATGACGAAGCTAAATATAGCGGTAAGTCAACAAATAACCGAGTTAGACTCGAGTCGTTCTCTCCAGGAGTGGCGAAGGGAATGGTTAGTTTTATTATTTATCACAGGTAAATTTGTAGTCTAAGGGATGGAAATAAAGAAGAAATAAAGCGTCCAAAGTAAATGATAAAATAAACTCATGAGTTAAGATCAGAACGCGGACTTAACACAATTTAACTCATCTTTAACTAACAATTGGATTAATGAAATGTGTATTACTTATGTTTAATATATCTCCTATTTCTAGGTCTCAATATAAACATAAATTATAATCTTATATTTAATACATCTCCTATTTCTAGGTCTCAGTACTGTGCTAAAAAATGATCGGCTTAAATAATTCTAAATCCCATTCCAAATGGTTATTTTTAACCCTTCCTATTTCTAAGCGTTCGGAATGTGTGGCTTAATTAATCTTATTACCTCATAGACAAGATAAAAGATTAATTTCCAAGGATTAATTAATAATAAAAACAATTTTATTAACTAATAAAGATTAATTCATTTTCTCACAGTTAATCCCATTACTAATAAATAGGTGAAATTAAATTGATTAAATATTTATTCCGAATCCTAACCCATTTAAAATTACCAATTCATAATTTCAAACAAAACATTCAACATCATCATAATAACATATAAAATCTTCAAACACATATCAATCATAAACAAGTAATATTTTATTGATAAAAAAGTTCAATAAAAATTACAATAAAGAGAAAAGAAAAACTTACAATGCTTCAAGGACTTGAGAATTTACTTGGGATGATGAAATATAACCAACACAAATTTAATACAATATTTAAAAGTAAAAAGTGAAGAGTTTTGCCCCAAAAAGGGGAAAAAACGAAGGGAAATCGTGTGTGGGGAAGAAAAGAAACCGCGGGCTATTTATAGGCGGAGGATCACCGCTAAGCGAGCAGAACGGCGGCCGCCGCTGAGGAATTCTCTAGATATCTCCGAACCCCTGGTCGCCGCTGATAGGCGGGCAGGTAGGCTGCAGCCTGTCAGCTCGCCGGCGCTCTCCACCCCGCCTGTTTAGGTTTTTCCCGTCGCCGCCACTCCGACCGGCGGTTAGGTAGGCCGCCGCCTGCCAGGCTGCCTGCTGTTTCGCTTCGGTTCGTTGATGCTCTCTTGCTTAAAATCTCGTTCTGATTACTTTTTCCTTCTGTACCGACTTCTAATTCCGCACCGTTTGTGAGATAGAATTGTTTTTTCTATTAAAGTTTACTCTTTTTACTCTCTTCTTGGTCCAAATTTACATATTAATTGAAATACATTCTTTATATGATCAATTTATCAAAACATATATTTTTGGTGGAAAATAATAAAGAATTTATTGTTTTGATAACAAAATGGTACAAGAACGAATTAAATATGAGTAAAAAGATAAGTACGAAACGGACTTATCAATCTCCTCACACTTAAACGTTGCTTGCTCTCAAGCAACTCATCATCTACTAACACAAGAATGAAGAAGATTGTTTGGTTACATTCTAAAATGTTACTTCCTTACTATAATCAGTTAATAACATTAGCATTAATTACTTCACACTTTTCCTTATATTCTAACAACTAAATATCTCATCACTTATTCCAAGAATTTAACAATGAACGTATTTAAAAGTTTGCATGAGTAAGTTTTTCTTCTAATAATCATTTAAGGTTAGTAATTGATAACGCTTTGTAGTCTTTTGGGCTACTTTTCTCTATTGAGTATATTATTATTATTATTATTTTTTGCCCGTGAGTTATCCCATAATACCCTTTTTATTGCTTTTGATTTGATTTTTTTTTCTTTTTTTGTTGTTGTTTTTTGATAGAAGGGTAGAGCTCCGAAGAAGATAGAATACTCAATTCAACTCTTAAGCATGGGCAATTAGCATAACTGCTCGGGTTGTGGGTTTATCCCATTACATGTGTATACTTGCTCCCTCACCTTGTGCGATTCACGGAAAAGCAGAGCCCCCTCTCGGAGATAGGATTCCCAATTCATCACTAAAGCGCAACCCTTACAATCAGCTTTGTTTATTTATTTCTAAAAAAGATAAAGCGACCAAAAGACCTACAATCGTTAAGTAATTAAAAAGCTTAACTTACTCAACCAAAACCCAACTCATGCAAAATCTTTAAACTAAAAGTCCATTGTTGAGATTTTTGAAAGAAGCGAGTAGTTATTTAAATTGTTAGATAAAAATAAAATGAAAAGTAAGTTAAATACTAAATATATTAATTGTTTATTGAACGAGGCATTAAAAATTTTAAAATGTAATCATACCTGATAACTAACTTTGCCTCCTCACACTTAAGCTGGACCTCGCCCTCGAGGTCCAAATGTGGGATGCAAGTAGAAAATCCATGTAGGACAATCCTCCTCACACTTAGTGTGAAGCATATGATGAGAGGCAAGATTTTTTTGATCATAAAAAGTTAAAATTTTTGGCCAAGATTAGAAATAAAAAGTTATTTTTAATATAAAATAATTTTGTGCATTAAAACAATTTTGGCTGCGAAAAGCTGACGAGGCTCACTGCGATGGCTTCGTCTTCATTTCCCCGACAAAAGAAAAGAAAACAACAAAAGAGAAAAATGACAAGTACGTGCACAGTGTGTGAAAGTGTGGACAAGAACTATTGCTACATTAATTATTATTATTATTATTATTATTATTATTATTATTATTATTATTATTATTATTATTAATTAATTTTTTTATTACGGGTTGCCTTCCGTTAAGCGCTAATTTAACGTCATTATTTCTAAACTTGGTAAAACAAATATATCCAACGGAGCATTCTCCTCGAGAGTCTCCAACTTTTTCTGAATAATCGCCATAAGGTGGCGCAGACCTAGATATTCGTGAAGCCAAGGAAAATTGAAAATCCTATAAAAAGAACTGACCACCCCAAGCGTAAAAGATAATCTGATGAAGGTACAAGCTTGGGGATGCTTGACTTCACGAAAAGTGGTTCAAAGAGACCCTCTTTTTGTGAAAAAATCTTCGGTGACTCAAGGTCTCTTTGAATGAGTTTTTCTAAGGGACTCTCGGAATTTTGCAAAAATCTTCGCCCCCCTAAATGATCAATGCCCTCGGAATTTTGCAAAAATTCCGCCTTAAGTTCGCTCTTATGTTCTCCATTTCCCTCGTCGAGAGACGAACAAACAGGCCCTTGATCGTCTATCTTCTCTTCTATACCTAATGGAGAAACAGTAGAATTTTCCTCAGACATTACTCCCTCCAACCCATTATTGTGATTTTCATCATTATTAATTCGAACAAGAATACCTCTGTCTAGCAAGTCTTTCGATGTTTCTTGACAATCTTCTTCAAAACTTGCCCAAAGTTTTTTTGTTCGAGATAATATCTGTTTTCATCAAATTCCTCCTCTCGGGGTGGTTGGCCTAAAGAAGATATTCCTTCTTGAGCTATGTTTGATTCAACAATTTTATCCACCTCAATTTCCTCAGCCTCGGATTCATCAACCAACCATTCATTTTGATGAATTTTAATAGATTCATTTGGTTTGAATTCTAATAATTCATAGAGATTTCCAATTTCCTTAAGAATATCTTCTTTTTCATTATTGAAAAACTCAAGATTAGAATCAGGATTTAGAGAAGAATAAGGAAAAGTATAACAAAGATCACCTTCTTCATTTACTAAACCCTTCTTATTAAGAAATTCATTAAAATCAGGGTTAGTGTATCTCTTTATTTCTATTTGACCAATTAAATTTCTTATAATGCTATCCATATCATTTTTATCGATTTTAATTCATTACTAATCACATCAAAATTATTAATATGGCAAAATGGGGAATAAGGAGAGGAATAATTTTCTTGATAATCAAAGTAGTTATTGTAATTATCCTCAAGTTCAGGATTATTTGTTGGGAAATAAGGCTGGGATAAAGCAGCGGAAAACAAAAATTTATAGTCCAAAACTCGATTCCACCCAAGAACAACTTACGAAAATTACTAGTTATAGTAAGAAATTTACCTTAACGGTGAAAAATGGAGAAACGGTCGGGGATGATTTTGAGGAGATGAACGTGACGCCAAACGTATGAAGCCTCCAATGTATCCACACGAACTTGCTCCGGAGTCCTACATTAACCTTGTGCTAGCAAGTTTAATATAGGATAGTAAAAACTATAATAATACTACTTTGGGAGTAATAAATATATAGTAAAAATATTTATCTTATAAATATTTCTTTATAATATTTTGTGTATATTTCTAACACTTTAGAAAAAATAACTTGTAACACAAAATAATATTTTCTCCCCTTTCTCTCTCTATGGCCGAAATTTATGTACTAAAAATGGGGAGGGATTTTTCTCATTTTATAATAAATTTCATTAAGGAATTTCTAGGAAATTACTTAGGGACAAAAACAAATTAGGCTTAATTCATTGTTCCCAACCAACACAACAAGACAAATATACTTTTGTTAATCAAATATTTGATTATAAAATTAAATATATCATTAGGTGGAATATCAAAATATTTTTGTATTTTTCCCTTTCATATTTTCGGCCATCCCAATTTAAAAGCACATTACATTTTATTTTGACATCAATAATTATCATATAATTAAAATGATGAAAATTAAAAATAATATATATATATACACACACGCATTCGGCGCTATATATATATATATAATTTGTTTTGTCAAAATATAATTATCATATAATTAAAATGACACAAACAAAATATAATTTTAAAATACATATGTATTTTCGAAATATATATATATAATTATCACAACTATATATTTAATATTATTCCCACTAGTGTAGTACACTACTACCCCCCTACAAGTCCTAAGTGTGTGACCCTTTACGTATCCATAACACTAGCAATTATATTAATATAAATTAATACCATAGATAATAAGCGGTATCTAGCAACACATTATTACCCCCAGATTATGAAAAAGACGTTCATCTCATCAATACCTTCTGGTGGTCCCAAAGTGGTGAGATGCAAAGTCTAGAGGGGGGGGGGGTGAATAGACTTTGTTACAAATTTAAAATTTTTTTCGTTTCTTTTGAAAACGTGAAAATGAGTGTTAATCTAGAGTTCTTTTGAACCTTAGATTGTGTGCGGAATTTGGTGGGTAGTATGAGCAGTAATCAATATGGATGGGTTAGTTTTCACAGTTAATATAATTGCAAGTAAGAGTAAAGATAAGAGAGAGAGACACGCAAACTTTAACGAGGTTCGATGGTGGGGTAATCCTTCCTCGTCCTCAAAATCCACTATGTAGTTGGTTGTAAAATAATGAACCAACAATTACACTTGTGTGAATTTCTGCACGGTATATCTTCGCAAGGCCAATGTTGCTACTGCACTCGTGCTGGCTTTGTTGTTCCTTCAAAATTCACGCTTCTTCAAAAACTGCAAGGTCCGAACAATAGGACTTGCAAGATCAACTTGTAAGAAAGTTGACCTACCCCCTTTCAATCAAGAAGTTTGATCAAAAGTTATATCCTTCAACGTGGTGTGGTACTTGAGGCAAGGAAACCTTCAAGTGTTTACACTATAGCTCTTCGGAAGGAGGAGAAGTTTGCTTCTGGATAAGGAGTTTAGAAATCTCTCCTTATCAAGCTTTTTGGGCTAACTGTGAATGAGATAGCTTTGTTGTAAGAGATTGCTTCGTTGATGTTGTCTATCTCATCGTATCTTCTCCAGTCTTCCAAGGATGCTATTTATAGCTGGATTGGATAATCTATTCGTTGAATCATAATAGACTATCTGTTGCATTTGCTGGCTTCAATTTTGAATGAAGATTGTGATTTGAAGATTCTTCGTTGAAGTGGGTGTTTGGACTTACCCAATTGTTGAGAAAGGATTCCCCAAAATCCATCTTCTAGCCGTTGTTTCAAGAATTCAAGACTGTAGCACTTTACTCTGTTTGTCTTCTAGTGCTTATTTAGGAATTCTGGGCAGGCTCTTTAATTTTAGAGACCCAGACTTTGTCTTCGAGTAATTTGTTCTTGAATCAGCCTAATTATCTTCAATCTATCCGTTGAAAATCAAGAGGTTGATTTTTCCTTGTCACGGGTAGAATTTCTTCATTCAAGACTTAGAAGATTTTCTAAGCCTTTTCTCACTTGTCCGCTTTCTGAGAATTCTGGTCTTCGGTGAGTCTTCCGATTCTTAGCTGACAAATCCGGATGAGTCATTTTTAGACTTCCGTGTGAGAAGGAGATCCGCGCTAGTCTTCCAATTTGAATGACTTAGCCTTCAGCAGGTTGTAGCGAGACATCCGGTTCATATGTAGTCTTCCGGATCTGAGGATTTTTATCTGATTTAGAAATCCTTACTTGTCTCTAATACTTCCGATCAAGATATCCAATTTTTCATATCACTGAATTTGATCAAGTCTTCAGGCATCAAAACGTTTAAAGAAATATCACAGTCTTGTTGGAAATCTCAAGAACTTGGTTTTGACAATATTTCTAAAAAGAAGAATTACATTGAATATTGGGGAGACTTTAAGTCCCTAATACATTCTAAATATATCATCATCAAAATCTATATTATTTTTCCCAACAATTTCCCCTTTTTGATGATGACAAACAAGTGTTTAAGAGTTCCGGTCGCTGTACTGAGAACTAATTTTATAACTTTCTTTTAGTTTCTCATAACATACAACTTGTTAACAAAAACTCTTAAACAAATACAATTCAAATTACAATAATTCCTAAACCAAGTTTTTGTCTTGAGATTTTGTGATTTCTTCCGCCTTGACTGTTTTCAGCTTCAGCAGATTTTGCTTGGCTGAGCAGTTGGCGTTGCGTTTTATAGATCTTTAATATCCAAAGTGGATATTCAAGATCTTGGAACCAACACATTTCTCAAAAAGAAGATAGAGAGAGTGTTATTCTAGAGAAGGTGTATGGTCTAATACTGAAAAATACGAGATTTCCACCATAGACCTTCTCTACTGCCGAGATTCTCACCATATACCTTAAAAGTCTTTTCTTCTCAATAGGCTTCTTCCATTTCCGTCTATGAGGGTGAGAAAGAAAAGTTTCTCCATTGAGAATATTTTTCATGGCGTATTTCTTAGACAGTGAGTTTGAAGACTTTTCATATTTGGAGAGTTGTTTGTGATGAAAGTGGATTGAGATATCTTGATTTAAATAGGGGAGGAGGAGTTTCACGGGTTCCATTAAGTGGGTAGTTGGAACGGTGAGAGTAAAGGAGTTTTAACTTCCAAGAAGTTGAAAAGTAAAAGGAATCTTTTACCAGTTACCAAGGAATTGAAAACTGTTTTAATTATAAAAACAGTTTCGATTGGTTTGAGAAACGTAACTGTTTTAGTTTGGCTAAGCCCAAAAGAGTGGCCCAAAAAGAAAAGAAAGCTATGTACCAAAGGGAAATTATTCCTATTGGGTTCTCAAGGCCCAAAATAAGACTATCATTTTTCATTCCCTATAGTTCTAACTTCTACTTAGGACGAGGTAGCACCAAAGCAAATATGAATATTTAAAATAAAAATGGTACTATTTTTCCAAAGTCCTATACATTTTTAAACATCCTAGGACCGGTACTTTTAGAGCTGGTTGGAAATGAATTAAGGACTAAAGCTTAGTTTAAGAAGGCAGATTTTGTAAGGTACCTGAATCGGAGATTTCCAAAGATTCCCAATTTTAGTACCAAAACTGAGATATCCGTCTTTCATTGCTTTGAGCTTATCAATAATTCATTGCCAAAAACAATTGTTAGCCAAAACTAGTTAAGTTCCCTCTGAGATACATTCCCCCTGAATGTATGCGCTTTAGAAAATAATTAAGACAGAATCATGCATAATCAAGCATAATAAGCGCAATTAAGGCATACTTAAGCAATGTTTAAACCAATCAAGCAATGTTTAAACAAGAAGGTGTTTTCATCAAAACAAATGTTTTCACATACTTTCCCCTTGTTTGATGAAAAGAACCTTCAGTTCCTTTTGCGTTTTGAAGATCCGGCAACTTCACTGATGCCCTGCATGTTCCCACACAGTTCTTTGATGCGCCTTAAGTTTTCACGCCTTTCCTCTGTTTGAGCAGCATCTGAGAAGTGGTCAGCAACTGCACCTATAAATTCTGTTCCATCCAGTCCTGAGCTGGATAGGTGCTGTGCTGAGTTTTCCGGATTTCTTTGTTGTGCTTCAAGGATCAGATTAGTCATGTGCAGATGAGAAGGGACATAAGATGCTTCTCCTTCGTTGACTGCAATAGGGAGCTGTGGTATTGGAGATGGACTGTGTTGTTGGAGAATTACTTCCATCTTGCGGTTCCCAGAATGTGCACCAATAAGTCTGAACAGTTTGTGTGCTTCCTTTTGATTGTCAATGATCACCTTCAAGTAGTCTTTGGTTACTACCTGATTTGCTGAAGCTATTGCTAGGGCTGATCTGATGTCCATTTGGAGAAGGGACATCTGTTTTTGTAGACTAACTGTAACAGTTGCTATTTGCTCCTTGACTTTGTTGAACTCATTGAATTGCAGTTGACTGTCAGAGGTGTATATTTCCATCGTATTGCTCACAGTTTTACTCAGTAGAGAGATGATCTCTAGAGTCTTTTCTACTGATTCACTGATCTCCTTGAGATTAGCGCTGTGTTTCTCTTCAGATTTCTCTAACAGCTCAGTGTGTTTGGCTTCCATTAGCTCTATCTCTTGCCTAAAAGAGGTATGTTGAGATGCTAGGGCTGACTCAATCAGCCTTGGACCTTCTTTGTCCAGGTTTCCGGTATCTCATCCGGAAGAGTAGGAGTGGAAGAGCTATGGAAGTGAAAATTGGTTACCTGATGAGGAGATGATGTCCTTTGGAAGAGTTGCAAAGGAAGAGATTCAGCATCTTCTTGCACATCTTCTTCATCAGTGATCTTTAGTGTCTTCTCAGATTCTCCTTCTGCTTCATCAAGTGCAAAATTTGATATGTATCTTGAGAGTGAGTCACTATTTTCAGTTTCATTTGGTTCTTCAAAAATGACTATTGGAGTTTGAGAGACCTCCTCTTCAGCCATATGAGATTCCTTTTCAGCTTTTCCAGAGTGCCTTTGGACTTCTACTTCTTTCTCCATAATTTCTGGAATAGCTGACTATTCCGGAATTTCTGCTGACTTTTCCGGAATCTCAAGTTGTGTCTGATTGGAGATCTCACAAGGAGTTGTGAGGATCTCGAGCACTTGAGATTGGATCAGTTGCTGAAATTCTTCTTCTTTAGTTGCTTCCTGGTTCTGCTCTTGTGGGGGAGAGGCTGCCTTCTCTTGAACAGTTTCGGTTAGAACCATTTCAAACGCAGGTGAGGTTTCCGGAAAGATAGGGAAATCCTCAGTTGTTCTTTCCATAACAGCTATTTCTTCAGAAGTGGGAGCCATTTGATTTTCTGTGGCTCTTGAGAAGACTGGCTTGTAGACTGCAGTATCTTCATCATCTACTTCAAAGTCTGGAACTGGTGTAGTGGCCAAGTGTTCCAGATGCAGATCCTCATTGTTCCTTTGCCATACCCAGTAGTCATCTAAGATGTCTTCACAGCAGTGGTTGACTGGTAGTCCTAGGCATTTTTGATAATCTTTTCATTCTTCAGCTGTTGGTCCCAATCCAACAGTTGCTCTTCTGAATTTCCAACTTTCCAAGCTCTCCAATTATAGTAGAGCTGCCAGAATTGTTGTCAGCATCATATGTATGAGGCTGAGATGAGGTTGGAAGGCTTTGGACTTGAGGAATTTCTTTTAACAATAGTTATTCTCATCATTTGATGCATAATCAAAGTTATCAAAATTATAAACATTCCTCCAATGATGATCGTAATCATTAGAAAAATTATTGTTCATAGGAGGATTGTTACACCAATTATTTTCATAACTTTAATCATTAACAAAATTATCATGAAAATTTTTTGAACAATTAAAATTATCATGAAAATTTTGTGAACAATTAAAATTAACATTATCATCGTTGTTCCACCTATTATAATTAAATTGATAATCATTTTCAAGCATAAGTGGATTTTCATAAAAATTATTTTCATAATGGTAATTTTCATTCAAATCACGAGAAAAATTATTTTCACAATATGGGTATGGCGGGAGATCATTAAAACTGTTAGCCTTGGTTTGCTAAGTCTCATGTTTTGATGTTAACAAACAATATAAGAGTTTGACGTTTGTTTAAGTGTTTCAGGTACAACAAGAATCCATTAAGATTCGGTACTCAAGAATGAAGTCGAAACACTAAACTAGCGTAGAATATAGGTAGAAACCAATCTAAGGATATGACTTTATATACCTATATCACAAACTCAAAAGCACTCACAAAATATGTTTAAAACCATCCCATAAACATTTTCAAAATATCCAAAAGGTTTTAAACTCAAACGCGAAGGATTACGAGAATTTTGGAAAAAGCAGGACAGTGGCACGGTACCCCTAGCGGTACCCCAAACGGTAGGTATACCGCCTACACGGTACCCCAATACCGTGTAACGGTACCCAGGTACCGTACGGTAGCACAGACGGTAGGCCACCCCGTCCTAACCCGGTACCGCCAGAGGCGAAAACTTATTTTGGCCTATACGGTACCCCCACACGGTAGGCCGTACCGTGTCACGGTACCTAGGTACCGGATGACACGGACCCCCCTACCGCGAAGGGTACCGGATCCGTTACAGCACTGTAGCAAAATTGCCAATTTGAATTATATCAACCCTAATCACCTCCCAACGGCTATTAACATCTTCCACTATAAATACAAGCATAATCCTTCATATTTCTTCAAGAAAAAAAGCTCTAAACATCCTCTCTTTATATTCTAAGTGTGTTCATCCTTTTATTAACTATTTTTCAATACTTTGGCTATTTTAAGAGCCTTAAATTCCTGATTTTTATGCACACACTTTGAGCTTGTGTTTCTAGTTATGTACTCTCATATTCATAAGTTTGAATTGTATTTTTGAGAGAGTATACCTTCCTTCTACACCGGCTAAGTTTTGTTCTTCATTTTTATATTCAAGCCGTTGTGTAGAACTTGTTAGTCGGTTTAGTCGTTGTGCCCACGCCTTAGAGGGGGGGGTGAATAAGGCTTTTTAAAATCTTTTCGGAGTTTAATAAAAACGGTGTTGGCAAATGCGGAAGCAATATATGAAATGCAGAAATAAAAGCGTAAATAAAATGCACACCAATTTTATACTGGTTCGGGAACTCTCTACTCCAGTACCTCGAGGCTCCTCCTCAAGGATTTCTGAATCCACTAAGTCCCGGTCTCTTGAACTCCGTCAAAGCACCGCACTAGTTTGGCTAACAACCCATGCCAATAGGATTCATTCCGAGATTTCACCACGGCTATCTCGAACCGTTTACAACGAAGATTTAACAACTATCTTCTACCGTTCCCCCAAGGATTTCAAAGGCGATCCTTGAACCTTTACCCAAGGATTTATACAGCTATCCTTTACCGTTACAACGTGAGAATTTAACAGCTATTCTCAACCGTAAGAAGGTGTGTTTCAAGAACACAAAAGAGAATTCTACACAATGGCTAGAATATGAAAATGAAGAACAAAACTTAGCCGGTGTAGAAAGAAAGTATACTCTCTCGATAATACAATTCAAACTTATGAATATGAGAGTATATAACTAGAAACACAAGCTCAAGTGTGTGTATAAAAATCAGGAATTTAAGGCCCTAAAATAGCCAAAATATTGAAAATAATTAATAGAAAGATTAACACACTTAGAATAAAAAGAGAGGATGTTTAGAGCTTTGTTTCTTAAAGAAATATGAAGGATTAGGCTTGTATTTGTAGTGGAAGATGTTAATAGCCGTTGGGAGGTGATTATGGTTGATTTAATTCAAATTGGCAATTTTGCTACAGTGCTGTAATGGATCCGGTACCCTTCACGGTAAGGGGGTCCGTGTCATCCGGTACCTAGGTACCGTGACACGGTACGACCTACCGTGTGAGAGTACCGTGTCTTCCAAAAGTTCAGTTCGCCTCTGGCGGTACCTGGTTAGGACGGTTCGGCCAACCGTCTGCGCCTACCGTCAGTACCTAGGTACCGTTACACGGTATGGGGGTACTGTGTAGGCGGTATACCTACCGTGTGGAGTACCGCTAGGGGTACCGTGACTCTGTTCTGATTTTTCCAAAATTCCCTTAATCCTTCGTATTTGAGTTTAAACATTTTAGATATTTGAAAATGTTATGTTGATGGTTTTAAACATTATTTTGTGAGTGCTTTTGAGCTTGTGAATATAGGTATATAAAGTCATATCCTTACATTGGTTTTTCTACCTATATTCTACGCTAGTTTTAGTGTTTCGACTTCATTCTTTAGTACTGAATCTTAATGGATTTTTGTTTTCCTGAAACACTTAAACAAACGTTAAGCTCTTACATTGTTTGTTAACATCAAAACATAAGGCTTAGCAAACCAAGGCTAACAGAACTCTTGTTTGTGTTCTTCAAACACATCTTTATACGCTCGAGAATAGCCGTTAAATTCTCATATTGTAATCGGTCGAGGATAGCCGTATAAATTCCTTGGGTAAAGGTTCAAGGATAGCCTTTGAAATCCTTGGAGGAACGTAGAAAGATAGCCGTTAATGTTCATTGTAAACGGTTCGAGATAGCCGTTGTGAATCTCGGATGAATCCTCATTGGCAAGGGTTGTTTGCCAAAACTAGTGTGGTGCTTTGACGGAGTTAAAGAGGCCGGGACTTAGTGATTCGGAAATCCTTGAGGGGAGCCTCGAGGTACTGGAGTAGGGGCTTCCCGAACCAGTATAAAACCGGTGTGCATTTTATTTACGCTTTTATTTCTGCGTTTTATATATTGCTTCCGCATTTTCCAACACCGTTTTTATCAAACTCCGAAAAGATTTTAAACGCCTTATTCACCCCCTCTAAGGCGTGGGCACAACGACTAAACCGACCTACAATTGGTATCAGAGCGGTTTCGTAGTTGAAAGTGCTTAACCGCATCTACGACAAAGATCCACTTGTTGTGTCCTTTTTTAATTTGAATTTTTAAAATATCTAAACTTAATTTTTCCCTAATTTTTTTAAAAGTTCAAATTTATTAAGAAATGGCCCAAATGGATCCCAAAGCATCCACCGCCTCCATTTTTTAATGGTCAAAATTATTCTTATTAGAAAATGCGGATGGAATACTTTAATCAATCAATAGATTTTTGATTTATGGTTAAATGTACTTCACGGGCCATTTGTGCGAGTATTGGTAATCTTGCAGGATTATCTCCGTAGGATAAAGAAAGTTATCAATGAATGCATAGGCAATCAACATCCTCCATTGCTCCCTTGGTCCCGATGAATTTGCAAGAGTGAGTACATGCAAAACTGCCAAAGAAGTATGGAATTTATTAGAAGCCACTTACGAAGGGGATGTCTCGACAAAGCAAAACAATGATTGCCCTTGGGAACGCCGAATACGAATCCTTCAAGAAAGGACCATGTGAGACAATCCAAGATATGAACAAGAGGTTCAATGAGATTGTCAACAAATTGAGTAAGTTGGGTAAGACGTATACTTTTTCCGAGCTTAATACGAAAATTATATTTTCTTTACCTAAAGAATGACATAGTAGTATAGTGGATTTATTACCGAAATGTGATAAGTCGAAACCGCCCACATTTGTCTTCCTTGTATTCTCACGAACTTTTGTTGAGAAAGATCAAAGAGGAGAAATGCGTGAAATCCCAAGCTACCAATGCCTTCAAAAGCTTCCAAAGACTCGTCAGGGAAGAATCAATTGAGTCAAGTGATTCAAATGACTCAAGCTCCTCGAAAGAGTCAAATGACAAGGAAGATGAAGAGAAGGCGATGAGAATGAAATATACGGATTTCCTCAAATGGAAGAAGTATGTGAAGAGGAAAGAAGTATATTCAAAGCCGAAAAAAGACCTGCATAAACCAAGGTAAATTCTTCTCACTTATTGGGATAAGATATTTTGTTTTGTTTAAATTATTTCAAAAATAAAACCTTATCTCATACGTTGCTTTTATTTGCTTTAGCCTTGGTTTGCATGATTAAATATTTTTTTTGAATTCATCTTTAAATCATGTTTTTAGAAAATAATCCCTAAAAACCCTGAAAGAAATAAAGTTTTTAAACTTGCATCGTTTTAGGAGGAGTTTTCATTTTTAGATTGAGTTTCGTTGTAAATGCACCTTTTGCCCAATGATTTCAAAACTATCATTTTTCATAAAAAATTCATTTTAATAAGGGGGGGGGGGGTTTCAAGAAGTTATACATAGTTAAAATTTTCAAAATACCCTTTTTGATTTTGACAAAATTACTTCAAAGTGGTGCATATGCAACTTGACTTGAGTGCATTCTTGTGAAACTATTTACATCAAACTATAATTTTTAATAAACACAAGAAAAGTTCAAAGTGAGTATTTTAAATATGCTTATTCTTAAAGGGAGCTTGCTTTTCTTCATTTTATATACTCCCGCCTGACTCGCTTTGAAGTATATTGTTTGTCAAAATCAAAAAAGGGGAGATTGTTAGCCTTGGTTTGCTAAGTCTCATGTTTTGATGTTAATAAACAATATAAGAGTTTGATGTTTGTTTAAGTGTTTCAGGTACAACAAGAATCCATTAAGATTCGGTACTCAAGAATGAAGTCGAAACACTAAACTAGCGTAGAATATAGGTAGAAACCAATCTAAGGATATGACTTTATATACCTATATTCACAAACTCAAAAGCACTCACAAAATATGTTTAAAACCATCCCATAAACATTTTCAAAATATCCAAAAGGTTTTAAACTCAAACGCGAAGGATTACGAGAATTTTGGAAAAAGCAGGACAGTGGCACGGTACCCCTAGCGGTACCCCAAACGGTAGGGTATACCGCCTACACGGTACCCCAATACCGTGTAACGGTACCCAGGTACCGTACGGTAGGCACAGACGGTAGGCCACCCCGTCCTAACCCGGTACCGCCAGAGGCGAAAACTTATTTTGGCCTATACGGTACCCCCACACGGTAGGCCGTACCGTGTCACGGTACCTAGGTACCGGATGACACGGACCCCCTACCGCGAAGGGTACCGGATCCGTTACAGCACTGTAGCAAAATTGCCAATTTGAATTATATCAACCCTAATCACCTCCCAACGGCTAATTAACATCTTCCACTATAAATACAAGCATAATCCTTCATATTTCTTCAAGAAAAAAAGCTCTAAACATCCTCTCTTTATATTCTAAGTGTGTTCATCCTTTTATTAACTATTTTTCAATACTTTGGCTATTTTAAGAGCCTTAAATTCCTGATTTTTATGCACACACTTTGAGCTTGTGTTTCTAGTTATGTACTCTCATATTCATAAGTTTGAATTGTATTTTTGAGAGAGTATACCTTCCTTCTACACCGGCTAAGTTTTGTTCTTCATTTTTATATTCAAGCCGTTGTGTAGAACTCTTGTTTGTGTTCTTCAAACACATCTTTATACGGTCGTGAATAGCCGTTAAATTCTCATATTGTATCGGTCGAGGATAGCCGTATAAATCCTTGGGGTTCAAGGATAGCCTTTGAAATCCTTGGGGGAACGGTAGAAGATAGCCGTTAAATCTTCATTGTAAATGGTTCGAGATAGCCGTTGTGAAATCTCGGAGTGAATCCTATTGGCAAGGGTTGTTTGCCAAAACTAGTGCGGTGCTTTGACGGAGTTCAAGAGGCCGGGACTTAGTGGATTTGGAAATCCTTGAGGAGGAGCCTCGATGTACTGGAGTAGGGGTTTCCCGAACCAGTATAAAATCGGTGTGCATTTTATTTACGCTTTTATTTTGCGTTTTATATATTGCTTCCGCATTTTCCAACACCGTTTTTATCAAACTCCGAAAAGATTTTAAACGCCTTATTCACCCCCCCCCCTCTAAGGCGTGGGCACAACAACTAAACCGACCTACAAGTTCTACACAACGGCTTGAATATAAAAATGAAGAACAAAACTTAGCCGGTGTGGAAGGTATAACCGAGTTAGACTCGGGTAGTCCGGGTCGTTCTCTCTAGGAGTGGCGAAGGGAATGGTTAGGTTTATTATTTATCACAGGTAAATTTGTAGTCTAAGGGTGCAAATAAATAAGAAATAAAGCGTCCAAAGTAAATGATAAAATAAACTCATGAGTTAAGATCGGAATGCGGACTTAACACAATTTAAATTATCTTTAACTAACAATTGGATTAATGAAATGTGTATCACTTATGTTTAATATATCTCCTATTTCTAGGTCTCAAAATAAACATAAATGATAATCTTATATTTAATACATCTCCTATTTCTAGGTCTCAGTACTGTGGTAGAAAATGATCGGCTTAAATAATTCTAAATCCTCATAGACAAGGCAAGAACTATTTTCCAATTACTTAATTAATAAAATTTTTAGTATTATTAATTAGATAAACCCATTCCAAACGGTTATTTCTAACCCTTCCTATTTCTAGGTGTTCGGAACGTGTGGCTTAATTAATCTTATTACCTCATAGACAAGATAAAAGATTAATTAATAATAAAAACAATTTTATTAATTAATAAAGATTAATTCATTTTCTCAGAATTAATCCCATTACTAATAAATATATGAAATTAAATTGATAAAATCTTTATTCCGAATCCTAACCCATTTAAAATTACAAATTCATAATTTCAAACAAAACATTCAACATCATCACAATAACATATAAATTCTCCAAACACATATCAATCATCAACAAGTATTATTTTATTGATAAAAAGTTTAATAAAAATTACAATAAAAAGAAAATAAAAACTTACAGTGCTTCAAGAACTTGAGAATTATTGGGATGATGAAATTTAACCAACACAAATTTAATACAATATTTAAAATAAAAAGTGAAGATTTTTTCCCCAAAAAGAGGAAAAAACGAAGGGAAATCGTGCGTGGGGAAGAAATAAAACCACAGGCTATTTATAGGCGGAGGATCACCGCCAGGCGGGCAGACCAGCGGCTGCCAGCCAGCCCGCCGCCGCTGCTGAGGAATCCTCCAGATCTCTCCGGACCCCTGGTCGTCGCCGACACGCGGGCAGGTAGGCTGCAGCCCGCCGGCGGGCGCTCTCCGCCCCGCATGTTCAGGTTTTTCTCGTCGCTGCCACTCCGACCGGCGGTTAGGTAGGCCGCCGCCTGCTGTGCCGCTTCGGTCCGTCGATGCTGTCTTGCTTAAAATCTTGTTCTGAACACTTTTTCCTTCTGCACCGACTTCTAATTCCGCACCGTTTGTGAGATAGAATTGTGTTTTCTATTAAAGTTTACTTTTTTTACTCTGTTCTTGGTCCAAATTTACATATTTATTCAAATACACTCTTTATATGATCAATTTATCAAAACATATATTTTTGATGAAAAATAATAAAGAATTTATTGTTTTGATAACAAAATGGTACAATAACGAATTAAATATGAGTAAAACGATAAGTACGAAACGGACTTATCAACAAACATATTCATACCTGAACATAATATACGTGTATCACATAATATTCAGATGAATAAAAGAGTATGAGCTTCATGATGCATGAGTTAGTCGTGCAAGGACCCCTTGCACTCCGAGATCTCCTTATGAGGATGATGACTTGGGAAAACCTTAGTCTCACGGTGGCATCCAGAAAACCTGGATTACCATGTACATACACTAACCCCCTGTATGATACTTGTCACACTGATAGGTTTGTGAATGGGCCTGCATTGAGAGGTGCACTAGGCTTCAACCCTCAATTCAAGCGCTGTCAAAACATTTGATTTGTTTCTTACGTCATGCATCTATTTCATGCATGATGATATGAATGTAGCATACAAACCTTTGAAAAATCCAAGGACATAACATGCAAGATAGAAAACATACAGTAGCTAATTTAAGGAATTATAGTTCATAAAATATGTAGGTCAAAACACGCAAAGGATTTCCAAAACTGAGTTCCAGTATATTCAAGGACCGTGACGGTCGACTATTTGTTACAGCAGTTGACTGTTTGGCTGCTACAATTGAGGTACGAGGTTTGACTGTAAATTTGTAGTCTAAGGGATGGAAATAAAGAAGAAATAAAGCGTCCAAAGTAAATGATAAAATAAACTCATGAGTTAAGATCAGAACGCGGACTTAACACAATTTAACTCATCTTTAACTAACAATTGGATTAATGAAATGTGTATTACTTATGTTTAATATATCTCCTATTTCTAGGTCTCAATATAAACATAAATTATAATCTTATATTTAATACATCTCCTATTTCTAGGTCTCAGTACTGTGCTAAAAAATGATCGGCTTAAATAATTCTAAATCCCATTCCAAATGGTTATTTTTAACCCTTCCTATTTCTAAGCGTTCGGAATGTGTGGCTTAATTAATCTTATTACCTCATAGACAAGATAAAAGATTAATTTCCAAGGATTAATTAATAATAAAAACAATTTTATTAACTAATAAAGATTAATTCATTTTCTCACAGTTAATCCCATTACTAATAAATAGGTGAAATTAAATTGATTAAATATTTATTCCGAATCCTAACCCATTTAAAATTACCAATTCATAATTTCAAACAAAACATTCAACATCATCATAATAACATATAAAATCTTCAAACACATATCAATCATAAACAAGTAATATTTTATTGATAAAAAAGTTCAATACAAATTACAATAAAGAGAAAAGAAAAACTTACAATGCTTCAAGGACTTGAGAATTTACTTGGGATGATGAAATATAACCAACACAAATTTAATACAATATTTAAAAGTAAAAAGTGAAGAGTTTTGCCCCAAAAAGGGGAAAAAACGAAGGGAAATCGTGTGTGGGGAAGAAAAGAAACCGCGGGCTATTTATAGGCGGAGGATCACCGCTAAGCGAGCAGAACGGCGGCCGCCGCTGAGGAATTCTCTAGATATCTCCGAACCCCTGGTCCGCCGCTGATAGGCGGGCAGGTAGGCTGCAGCTGTCAGCTCGCCGGCGCTCTCCACCCCGCCTGTTTAGGT